>QRDG01000497.1:448767-539402 GCA_012064385.1 Puccinellia tenuiflora
GGGAAAATCTAATTGGTTTGGTTGAAGTGTAGATCTAGGTCTCCTCTCTCTAAACCTCAAAGGATTAAGTGATTGAGTGGCTAGAGACGGAGATCTATCGATTTGAAGCTTTCAAACAATGGAGATGTTCTTCTTTTGGTCGTGGTAGTTGTCTCGAGGTAGATGGAGGGGTATAAATACCCCTCCCCGAAATTGAGCCGTTTGAACTTGTCACTGTCCAGGATGCCCGGTCTGTGGGCCGGCCTGGGGGCCGGCCAAAGATCTTCGCACAGGAGCAAACTGAGCCGCCGGCCTGTGGACCGGCCTGGCCGGCCTGGGGGCCGGCCACCCACCCGAGCCGTCCGGCCTGGAGCCCGGCCTAGGCCGGCCTGGGGGCCGGCCCAGTGATCTTCACGCAGAGTATTAGGGCCACCGGCCTGTGGACCGGCCTGGGCCGGCCTGGGGGCCGGCCACCCACCAGAGCCGCCCGGCCTGGGGCCCGGCCTAGGCCGGCCTGGGGCTGGCCACCCACCAGAGCCGCCCGGCCTGGAGCCCGGCCTAGGCCGGTCTGGGGCCGGCCTGCCTGCTGAAACTGCATTTCTTCCTATTCAATTTCCGATAATGGCATTTCTTCCTTTTTGCATAGATAGACATATTTCCTGTGGATACTAACGAGTATGTTAAATACTTCCAAGTGTTGTGATCAAACGTCAAAACAAGATTAACGGACAATGTCCTTTCAATCTCCCCCTTTTTGATGTTTGATGACAACTCAAGGATTTGCAAAACAATTCTCATTTAAGCATGTCTAGTGAAGCTCCCCCTTAAACTTACAAGCCAACAGGGTATGTAACTAAGAATTGCTCAAGTGAGAATAAGTGATAGGTAAACATATATATACTATGTGATAGAAGGATATACAATAGTTCTCACCATAGCTTTCATATTAGTAGAGCATTCTCACCATGGACTTCATATAGACATAATCTTGGAAGAATATCACATCAACATAACGAAGATCCATCAACATAACGAAGATCCAAAATATCCTTACAGATTATTTCCGGGATACATCACAAATAGAGTTCACTTAAGAAACAAGTTCGATGCAAATGAGAATGAAAACATGCAAACGATGAAAACACAATGCAATGCAAATCCCCGGAGATAATCTCCCCCTTTGGCATCAAGACACCAAAAAGGGAGAAATAGCAGTGAAAACCATGATCACTCATCATCGGACTCCTCTTCATACTCAACATCATCCTCATCCTCGTCATCTTCTAACTCATCCTCAGCAGCTGGACCGGAGCTGGACTGACCCGGGTCACCTTGCCAATATGGAGAGGAGACATCGTCGCCAAACCAGTAAGTATATTTGTTCTGGGCCATGTAGGTGTCCTCAGAAACTTCATCTGAGCTTTCAGGACCAAGAGGAAGATTGAGCTGAGCCATAATTGCACGTTGATTTCTGTTGTAGTTCTTCTGCTTGGCATAAGCCTTGTAATCTGTTTTCTGTTTCTGAGCAAAGAAGCAGTTCATCTTCTTGAGTGCTTTGATTATAACATTTTGCTTTACCGGAGCCTCAACATCCGCATCTTCATCACCCTTAGCACGATATGGAGGAACAAAAACAGGGGCATCCGGAGGGGGAGGAGGTATAGAGATAAGAGAAGGCGCATACATCTCATATGAATTGACCACAGCAGATTGTATCTTGGTATTGAAGAGAGTCTGCAGATAGGGACCATAAATGGGAACCTTTTTCTTAAGAACCACAAGGCGCATCTCTTGCCACATGTAATCGAGGATATCGATTTGCTTCTTTCTCATATAAAGAGGGACAATCTGGTGAAGAAGGTTAATCATCCGCTCGCGAACCTCACCCTTTTCCCCATACTTGCAATTGAGACAGTTTCTCAGAATGCCATGAACAACTCTCCAATAATGATACATCCAAGAGATTTTGGGAAGTTTCCCCCTAAGCCCTATCCCTGGTGGATAACAATGACGAATCCCTGACTCAGCTGGCATAACCTTCGAGCAATGAAGGCGAACATAAATTGGTGCAAAGGGAAGTTCCTCAAGATCAAACAGTGCCCCAAATTCAGCCAGAGTAGCCGTACAGACAGTATGGTGACACATCCAGGTCATAATTCTCTTGGGTGCAGTTGAGAAATGAACTGTGGCATAAAATTGCTTGAGCAGCTCAGGAGAATAAGAAGTGCTGACAGTCATGAGCTTAGTGATTTGATGAAAGTCCATAAGTTCCATCACCTCTGGCCATACTTCCCTAATATGCTCAACATTGAAATAGGAAGTAGGAACATGTGAATTCTTTCTCTTATCAATGCATTGGTGATAGACTCCCTGGTGCATCTTGCAATAAAATCTAGGATCATCTGGACACGTGCTATGACCAAAAGTATAGGGATTGAAAACCAAACGGTCTTGCTCGAATTCAGAGCGAGGCACTTTGGTCCAATCAACACGTACCGGTTCATCGGGATTCACAAGTGACTGTGAACTCCCCATTGGCTTGGCGGCTTGCTTGGGCTTGGCCTTCTTGGCCACAACTTTCTTGAGCTTCTTTTTCTTGGGCATTGAGGATTGAGCATCATAATCCTCAACAATATCATCCAACCCGTCAAAGGTCTTGCTCTTGCCTCCGGCTTTGCTTGATTGTGGGACCTCCTCCCAATCATCACCCCACTTCTCCATCTTCAATCTTGAGAGAAAACACAAGAACACACCACAAAGGGAGGGAATCCACGCAAAATTGGCACAAAACGGAGAAAGTATGTGGATTGGATGAGAGATCGGATGTTTCTCTTGTAGATCTGTGGAGTGGAAGGAGTGGGGGGTGGTCTAGATGGAGGGGAAGGAGGAGGAGCTCGAGATGGTGTGGAGGGCAGTAATGGAGAGGAAGAAACACGGGAGGAAGAAGAGGAGCTGCTAGGGTCGGTTACCCCGCATGCACTTAAGTCCCCAGGCGCGCCGGCCTGGGAACCGGCCTGGGCCGGCCTGGAGGCCGGCCAGGGACCCGAGCCAGCCGTCCTGGGAGCCGGCCTGGGCCGGGCGGGAGGCCGGCGAGGGACCCGAACCAGCCGGCCTGTGAGCCGGCCTAGGCCGGGTTATAGGCCGGACCCTGTTCCGAGCCAACCGGCCTGTGAGCCGGCCTGGGCCGGGCTGGAGGCCGGGCTGGCACTCGATTCTGCTTGTTGACGATGTTGTGCTCCGAGTACTTTGCATCAACAGAAATATTACTGAGTAATCGTTGAGTGATCCGGGGGAGGTGCATGCAAAACATGATGAAAACTCCACATACCCAAAATAAAACTTCAAATAAGCAAAATTGAATGAGATGCAAAGGGAATGGTAAATAGGAAACATGCAACTTGTATATAGTAAAATCTCGAGTAAGAGCCAACTTTTCTATTTGAGAAAAGGTCGGTGGCCTAGGCCACCATATATGAGTGTATGGCATGCCACCGCGAAGATATATCTTGGGTGCATAACCAAAACTCATCATTTAAGCTCATATATGAATATTATTGAGACATCAATGAAACCATTGCTATTGACATAATGGGGGGAGGGAGAGTCCAATTGATTAGGACAACACTCCCCCTAAATTCATGCCCACATCTAGAATTCAAATACCACTCTAGTAGAGACGTGTATGCAAGATTCTTAATCAAACAAAATTGCTTGCACATACGACATTGATTTGTCCTCTCAATTCCTTGAATCTCTTCTCGTCAAGTGGTTTTGTGAATATATCGGCGAGTTGATCTTTGGTGTTGATATATGAAAGTGAGATATCTCCATTTGCCACATGATCACGGATAAAATGATACCGTATTTCAATATGCTTCGTCTTGCCATGGAGCACAGGATTGTGAGCAATTCTTATAGCACTTTCATTATCACATAAAAGAGGCAATGTCTTTATCTTAATTCCAAAATCCTCAAGACATTGTCTCATCCATAATAGTTGGGAGCAACAACTTGCGGCGGCAATATATTCGGCTTCCGTGGAGGATGTAGATATGCAGTTTTGTTTCTTCGAAGACCAACACACAAGTGACCTACCAAGAAATTGGCAAGCACCCGAGGTTGATTTCCTAGTCACTTTGTCTCCGGCCCAATCCGCATCCGAATATCCCACAAGATCAAAGCTTGTATTTGAAGGATACCAAAGACCATGATTGGAGGTATCAACTAAGTACCTAAGAATTCTTTTGACAGCAGTCATATGGCTTTCCTTAGGGTTAGATTGAAATCTTGCACACAACCCTACACTAAACATGATATCCGGTCTAGATGCACAAAGATAAAGTAAAGAACCAATCATAGAGCGATAAAGCTTTTGGTCTACCGGAATACCTTCGTGATCTAGTGTTAGATTCACGTTTGTTGCCATTGGAAATCTCAATGGGCTTGCATTTATCATATCAAACTTCTTGAGCATGTCTTGAATATATTTAGCTTGGCAAATAAAGGTTCCTTCTTCATATTGCTCAATTTCAAACCCAAGGAAAAACTTCAATTCTCCCATCATAGACATCTCAAATTCACTTGTCATTAGCCTAGCAAATTGGTCTACAAAAGAGGCATTAGTAGAACCAAATATAATATCATCAACATATACTTGGCATACAAAGAATTCTCCGTTTGCACTCTTGGTGAAGAGTGTGGGATCGATTACCCCAAGTGCAAAACCACGGTCTACTAGGAACTCCTTTAAGTGATCGTACCAAGCACGTGGGGCTTGTTTGAGGCCATACAAAGCCTTGTGGAGTAAGTAGACATGGTTAGGACACTTGGGATCTTCGAACCCCAGAGGTTGTTTAACATATACCATCTCATTAAGTGGACCATTTAGGAAAGCACTTTTAACATCCATTTGATATAAAGTGACTTTATGACTAGAGGCAAAAGCAAGTAATATACGAATGGATTCAAGTCTAGCTACGGGAGCGAAAGTTTCACCGTAGTCAAGTCCTTCGACTTGAGAGTAGCCTTGAGCAACCAAACGAGCTTTGTTGCGAATCACTTGTCCATGATTATCTTGCTTGTTCTTGAACATCCATTTGGTTCCAATGACATTATGGTTCTTGGGTCTTTCCACTAAGGACCATACTTTGTTTCTCTCAAAACTATGGAGCTCTTCATGCATAGCATGGACCCAGTCTTCATCCTCAAGAGCTTCATACACCTTGGTGGGTTCAATATGAGATATATGGGCGTGAATCCCACAAAATAATAGTAGTTGCCTCCGAGTGGACACACTCCTTCCAAGGCCACCAATGATGTTCTTCTGATAGAGAGATTTTTTATGTAATGCCACAGCCTTGCTAGCCATTCGGCGAGCAAGGGCATCTGAGGGTCTCTCATTTGGAGGTACATCTTCATCATCACCTTCATCTTGATAATGATTGATCCGAGAGTGGGTTGGAGTTCTTGG
This sequence comes from Puccinellia tenuiflora, assembly GCA_012064385.1. Lineage (NCBI taxonomy): Eukaryota > Viridiplantae > Streptophyta > Magnoliopsida > Poales > Poaceae > Puccinellia > Puccinellia tenuiflora. Next base: position 454,217 of record QRDG01000497.1, read on the forward strand.
TGAGGAATCACCAAAATCTTGACCACCATTATCATTGGGTGGATCTTGATCATTATCTTGATGGTTGGTATCATTTTGTAGATCTTGAGCTTGTTCTTGGTTTGCCGTTTGATCGATGGTTGATGTAGAGGGCTCAACTTGCGTCGAGCTTGAGTCCACCCCTGTTGCCACAAGGGGTTCCTCAACGGGTATAAGAGGACCTATACCCATTCTTCCTATGGCAATGGAGGAGGGCTCATCACCTACATCATCAAGATCAATTTTCCCCACTTGGGAGCCATTATCCTCATGAAACACCACATTCATAGATTCTTCAACACATCCGGTGGATATGTTGTAGACTCTATAAGTGTGGGATTCCTTGGCGTAACCAACAAATATGCCTTCAAAAGTTCTAGGCCCAAACTTAGGCAATTTAGAACCTTTAATGTAAACTTGACATTTGCAACCAAAAACTTTAATATAAGAGAGGTTGGGCTTTTTACCACCAAGTAGTTCATAAGGGGTCTTCTTAGTGAACGGACGGAGATAGAGCCGGTTGGATAGATGACAAGCGGTGTTGATGGCTTCTGCCCAAAAGTTATATGGAGACTTGAATTCGGCCATCATAGTCCTTGCCATATCAATAAGTGTACGGTTCTTTCTTTCCGCAACTCCATTTTGTTGAGGGGTATAAGCAGCGGAATATTGGTGTTTAATACCCTCATCACTCAAGAATTCATCCATGGTGTAATTCTTGAACTCGGTTCCATTGTCACTTCTTATGGCCAAGATGGTTGTATCATATTGGCGTTGTACTTGAGTAGCCCAATCAATGAATTCCTTTTGAGTTTCACTCTTCTTCTTGATATAGAAAGTCCAAGTGTATCTTGTATAATCATCAACAATCACCAAGCAATATTTCTTACCACCAAGGCTATCATAAGTAGGAGGCCCAAACAGATCCATATGAATGAGTTGGAAAGGCCTCGTTGTATTGATTGTTGTCACTTTGGGATGATTCTTCTCATGCATCTTTCCGGCAACACAAGAGCTACAAGGACGATCTTTGGAAAAATTCACTTTTGTTAGTCCTTCCACATGCTCACCCTTCACAAGTGTTTGCAAATTTCTCATACCGACGTGGCCCAACCGGCGGTGCCAAAGCCAACCCACGTCGGATTTAGCCATTAGACTTGTGGCAATATGTGTAGTTTCTTTCGAGAAATCCACTACATACATACGGTTTTCCACAAATCCAACAAAGGCTACTTTAAGAGAAATGGTGTGAAGGATAAGCACATGATACCGTCCAAAGACAACAGTAAAATTGCACTCGCAAAGTTGCAAAACGGAAAGTAAATTATAACCAAGGGACTCAACAAGGAGGACTTTCTCAATGGATGTATCCGGAGAAATGACCACCTTGCCATGTCCCAATACCTTGAGTTCGGAACCATCACCAATCGTGACGTGAGACACTTTGAGAAGTTGATACATTAAGTCACTTAACACTTCTTTGCTTCCGGTCATATGTGCGGAGCAACCGCTATCAATGAGCCATGATGATCCTCCGGAAGCACATACCTTTGTGAATGTACCCTTGGCCACAAGGCACTTGTGTTTGGTGGGACCTTTCTTGTCATTCGGAGTTGAAAAGAGAGAATCCAAAGAAGGAGGAATAACCCCAATTGCCATGGCCGCCATGCCGACTTGGCCTCCTTCATCTTCACTTTCTTCACCTCCGGATATGTATTCTTGCTCATTAGTCACAATTGCCCTTTGAGGTGCCTTCTTCATGAAGTTCTTGTTCTTGGGAACAAAGTTGGTTTTCTTGATGAGTTTTCCTCCATTCTCGATTCTACTCTTGTAAGGGCAATCCGCAACGAAGTGCTCACTATCTCCACAATTGAAGCAAGTTCTTGCTCTCTTCATACTTGAGCCTTCTCTACCCTTGTTCTTCGTTGCATTTGATCTAAAGTCCCCTTTCTTCCACCAATTATGGTTGGCAAGAGCCAAACATTCATTGTGTGACACCCTCTTCTCCTTCTCGGAGGGAACATAGGTGGATGCACCTTCATCACTAGATTCTTCCTCATTATGAGATGTTGCCTTCAAAGCAAGCGATACTCTTTTCATTCCATTCATACGAGATACAACATCCTCCGAGGATTTCTTCATCATATTCATGGTGACAAAGGTACCCAATACATCATTGGGAGTTAGATCCATATAGTCCGCTCTTGATTGAACATTCATCACCATGTTCTCATTGTATGGAATCAAGGTTTGAAGGAATTTTCCCTTGAACCAATCATTATCACAATCCTTGAATCCCGCATCAATCATGTCCACTACAAGAGCCTTGAGTCTTCGATATACATCTTCCGGAAGCTCTCCATCCTTCATGATGAAATGATCTACTTGCCGTTGAAGAAGTGATTTCTTTGAGCGTTGCATGCTCACATTTCCATCATACATGGCAAGTAGATAATCCCAAGCTTCTTTGGCATTTGGGAGAGACCGGATGTGCTCAACACCTTCATTGACCATTGCCTTCTCGAGCATGTGCATAGCATGTGCATTGAGTTGTTCATCAATGATCTCACTTGAGGTCAAATTGTTGACATCCTTAGGATAGTATCCCCTCTCAATGATTCTCCATATTTGCATTGAAGAGCTACACACATAAGACTTCATGGAAGCTTTCCAATTAGTAAAACGGGTCCTATCTACTAAAGGTGGGTTACCAAGGTTGTTCACATGTGGGTGTTGAACATTAGGAGCAATGTTGTAAACATGTCCAAATTGATTTGGGTTTTCATTTTTCGATGAGTGTTCTTCACCTTCTTTAGAAGGGGTTATGGGATTACCATCTTCATCTAGAGAGGGAGTTTTATTTGCATTACTAGATGTAGAGGCAAGTTTACTTAGTAGTTCCTCTATCCTATCCATCCTCTTATCGGATCTTTCCCCCATGGACTCGACTTGCTTTTGAAGCAATTCCATGGGAGTGGGATCCCCCATCCTCCTCTTTAGGCGGTGAGGCCTTTAATAAAGAGACGAGGCTCTGATACCAATTGAAAGGATCGATGAGGTTAACTAGAGGGGGGGTGAATAGGTTAACTACAAATTTTACTTCTTTTTCGTTTTAAATTGACATTGCTCAAATATAAGTTATCTAGATTATGCAACTAGATGAACCACCCTATATGTTGAGCAAAAGAATACTAGCACATGATATATAATATAGTAAGCTAGAGGCAACAAGTAAAGATGAGTTGAGAGATAACCAACAAAGTGACGCGGAGATTTATCCCAAAGTTCACTTCCAATGGAAGCTAATCTCCGTTGGAGCGGCGCGGTGTTCACCAAAGTGAAACACCGTGTAGCCTTGATATGGCACACCGTATCTCCGATGTGTCTTACCACCAATGTGGCGAGACACTTGTCACTATGTTGTCGTTGAGGTTGACAATTAGAACCTTTACAAGGATGAAGCTCACTCCACAAGTTGGAGGGTCTTCACCAAATGCACCGAGCCGCCAAGACTTGATGCTCAAGACCGGGGCACACACCACAACTTAATTGGTGGCTCCCGGCAATGTCTCCGAAGCTCTCAAAGCTCCGAAGGACCACAACCTCTTAGAGTTCCAATGAACACCAAGAGTAGCAAGCCCCCTCTCACAAATCAAGGGGGAAAATCTAATTGGTTTGGTTGAAGTGTAGATCTAGGTCTCCTCTCTCTAAACCTCAAAGGATTAAGTGATTGAGTGGCTAGAGACGGAGATCTATCGATTTGAAGCTTTCAAACAATGGAGGTGTTCTTCTTTTGGTCGTGGTAGTTGTCTCGAGGTAGATGGAGGGGTATAAATACCCCTCCCCGAAATTGAGCCGTTTGAACTTGTCACTGTCCAGGATGCCCGGTCTGTGGGCCGGCCTGGGCCGGCCTGGGGGCCGGCCAAAGATCTTCGCACAGGAGCAAACTGAGCCGCCGGCCTGGGGGCCGGTCACCCACCCGAGCCGTCCGGCCTGGAGCCCGGCCTAGGCCGGCCTGGGGGCCGGCCACCCACCAGAGCCGCCCGGCCTGGGGCCCGGCCTAGGCCGGCCTGGGGGCTGGCCACCCACCAGACACGCCCGGCCTGGAGCCCGGCCTAGGCCGGCCTGGGGGCTGGCCACCCACCAGAGCCGCCCGGCCTGGAGCCCGGCCTAGGCCGGTCTGGGGGCCGGCCTGCCTGCTGAAACTGCATTTCTTCCTGTTCAATTTCCGACAATGGCATTTCTTCCTTTTTGCATAGATAGACATATTTCCTGTGGATACTAACGAGTATGTTAAATACTTCCAAGTGTTGTGATCAAACGTAAAAACAAGATTAACGGACAATGTCCTTTCAATGACCCTGGTGATGTTGAGGGCGATGACGAGCCCCCCAGGAAGAGGATTCCTGCTAAGGTTATGTGGTATGCTCCTATAATACCACGGTTGAAACGTCTGTTCAGAAACAAAGAGCATGCCAGGTTGTTGCGATGGCACAAAGAAGAGCGTAAGAAAGACGGGAAGTTGAGACACCCCGCCGATGGGTCGCAGTGGAGAAAAATTGAAAGAGAGTTCTCGGACTTTGCAGGTGACGCAAGGAACTTATGGTTTGGTCTAAGTACAGGCGGTATGAATCCTTTTGGGGAGCAGAGCTGCAGTCACAGCACCTGGCCCGTGACTCTATGTATCTACAACCTTCCTCCTTGGTTGTGCATGAAGCGGAAGTTCATTATGATGCCAGTTCTCATCCAAGGCCCGAAGCAACCCGGCAACGACATTGATGTGTACCTAAGGCCACTGGTTGATGAACTTTTGCAGTTGTGGGCCATACCAGGTGTACGTGTGTGGGATGAGCACAAATAGATGGAATTTGACCTACGAGCGTTGTGTTGGGAATATGCCCTAGAGGCAATAATAAAATGGTTTATTAAGCATATTCAAGTTTATGATAATAGTTTATTATCCATGCTATAATTGTATTAAATGGAAACATAATACATGTGTGGAATATAAACACCCGGAGTCCCTAGTAAGCCTCTACAGGACTAGTTCGTTGATCGAGAGATAGTTAGAGTTTCCTAACTATGGACTTGTTATAGTCACTTGATAACGGAGTCATATCATTAGGAGTAATGGTGTGATGGACATGACCCAAATAAAGAGTTGCAATTAATCGTGTCACAAAAGTTTTGTTGTCAACACTTTTAATATGCCAAATATAGTTTCCTTAGACCATGAGATTATATCACTCCCGTTCACCGGAGGAATACTTTGTGGACATCAAACGTCACTTCGTAACTGGGTGATTATAAAGGTGGCTTTCAGGTATCTCCGATGGTGGGTTGTTGGGTGATATGAATCGAGAGTGGGATTTGTCCCTCCATGTGACGGAGAAGATATCTCCAGGCCTTCTCGGTAATATAGCATCAAAAGTCTGCAGACATGTGATTAGGTTGTAATCACCGGGATCCTGTATTATGGACGAGTAAAGAGAACTTGCCGGTAACGAGATTAAACTAGACATGGGGATGTCAACGATTATATCTCGGGCAAGTAAAATATCGTGAGACAAAGGGAATCGTATATGAGATTAATTGAATCTCCGGCATCGTGGTTCAATCGAGAAAAGGTTTTCGTTGAGTGTATAGGAATTAATATGGACATCCCGGTCCCGCTATTAATTATTGATATGATCATGTCTATGCATTCTCGAACCCGTAGGGTCACACACTTAACGTTCCGATGAAATTAGGTTTTGCGATGAATTAAATGATGAAGTGAACGAATGGTGATTCGGAGTCTCGGATGGGATCCCGGACGTCACGAGAGGTTCCGGAGGAGTCCGGAGAATAAGATTCATATATGGAAAGTAGTTTCCGGAGGTTACGAAAAGTTCCGGAAATTATTTATAGGGTACCGGAAGGTTCCGGAATGTTCTAGAAGGGTCTAGAAGTGGGACCGCATATTTTGTATGGGGCCCACATGGTGCAAAGGGGTGCTGCCACCACTTGGTGGGGCGCACCACCTAAGCCCACATGGGCTGGTGCGGCATAGGAAGGAGGGGAGTCCCACTCCTAGTTGGACTAGGAGGTGGGCTCTCCACCCTTTAGGAAAGGGGCCCAAAGAAGGAGTCCTAGTTGGACTCCAACTTGGGGGGCAAGACAAGAAGGGGGGGGCCGGCCGGCCCTGCCCTTGCCCTAGCCGCCACCTATATAAGGAGGGGAGGGGGGGAGGCGCACCACACCCTTGGTGGCTGCCCCTAGCCGCACCCCCTCTCTCCATCTAAACCCTAGCCGCACCCCTCCTTCCCCGAAGGGCTGCCGCCGCCCCTCCACCACACCTAGCCGCACCCCCTAGCCCTAGGGGCTGCGCCACCTTGCTCCTCTCCCTCTCCTCTTGCTTGGCTTGGCGAAGCCCTGCTCGCGGAGATCGTCATCATCACCGGCACTACCGTCGTGCTGCTGAGATCATCAAGGCCACGTCTTCTCACTTGCGGGATCAAGGAGTCGACGTCTTCATCGAGCTGTACGTGTGGACGCCGCGGAGGTGCTGCCCGTTGCTGCACTTCACCGGATTGGATCTCGAGGATAATACATCTCCTCGCGACTAGACGAGTCTAGTTGCGGGGATCGACTAGCCAACCCCTGCACCAACAAAACGCGTTTGTTGATCTTCAAGGGTAAGAGATTGGATCTCACCTTCGCTATCTTCATCTCGTAGATCTAGATCCTTGGGGTTTATTCCGCTTGCCGCGTAGAAATTTTTTTGTTTTCCATGCTGCGAACCCCTTCAGTGGTATCAGAGCCTAGATCTATTCGTAGGTGTTGATGCGATTAGAACACAAGGAGTTGTGGGCGTTGATATTTTATGTTGCTACCTTCTCGCGTGCACTTTGCATCTTTGCGGTATTGTGAGATTGAAGCGGCCCGGACCAACCTTACTCGTCCACGCACGAGAGACCGGTTCCACGACTGACATGCAACTTGTTTTGCATAAGTGGCTGGCGGGTGTCTGTTTCTCTTGCTTTAGTGAGGATGCAATTTTCAATGGAAGGCCTTTCAAAAGGATGAGTAAATAAGCAACTATTATATCACCGTTGTGGTTTTGCGTAGATTAGAACGGTTCTATCTCGTTGACCCAAGCCACGTAAAAATTTGCATAAACAAAGTAGAGGACGTCTAACTTGTTTTTGCAGAGGGGGTCAAAGTGATGTGATATGGCCAATGTGATTTGTGATAATGTATGCAATGATCATGTTTGTATTTTTTTCGCGACTTGCATGTCGACGAGTACGGCAACCGGCAGGAGCCATATGGTTGTCTTTTATTTTATGTGACCTGCGTGTCAATGAATCACCATGTATTTGCTTTACTTTATTGCTAAGAGTAGCATTAGTTGTAGTTGCAATAGTTGGTGGACAACCATGGTGATGGCGCCAAGATGATGGAGATCATGCCGGAGATGGAGATCTTGCCGGTGCTTTGAAGATGGAGATCTAAGAGCATAAGAAGAAAGGCCATATCATATCACAATTATGAATTGCATGTGATGTTAATCCCTTTTATGCACCTTATTGTTATGCTTAGATGCGATCGCGACGGTAGCATGATAAGGTGATCTCTCATGTTAATATCAAGATAATTAAGTGTTCTCCCCTAGTATGCGCCGTTGCGAAAGCTCGTCGTTTCGAAGCATCACGTGATGATCGGGTGTGATAGATTCAACGTTCACATACAACGGGTGCAAGCCAGTTTGCACATGCGGAAATACTACGGTTGTCTTGACGAGCCTAGCATGTACAGACATGGCCTCGGGAACACGGAACCGAAAGGTTAAACACGAGTCATATGAATGATATGATCAACACTGAGTTGTTCACCATTGAAGCTACATCATCTCACGTGATGATCGGTGGTGGTGTAGTGGATTTGGATCGTGTGTCACTAATCAACCGGAGAGATGTTGAGTTTAGTGGGAGTTCATTAATTTGATTAAGTTGAACTAAAATTATCATAAACAAAGTGTCCTAAAAATGTCTTTGCAAAATCCTTGTAGATCATGGGAGACTACAGTAGTATGTTTCTGGCTGAGGAGCTGCGTCTTGATGGGTCAAACTTCATCGAGTGGTACGAACGTCTTAGAGAAGTCCTATCAACAAATGATCAGCTCTACGTGTTACATGAACCCTTAGAAGAAAAACCCGATGCTTCTGCGAGTTACGACAAGCGTATGGATTGGCTCAGTCGGAGTAAGACTCACATTCAAGTCAATTGGTTGATGGGTGTCTTCATGAATTCAGACCTGTCCAAACAATTCAAGAACTTGAGTGCCATTGAGACTGTCACTAAGCTAAAGAAAATGTTCATAGCACAAGTGAGAATTGCAAGGTTTGAAGGTCTGGGTGTGTTTCTTTCAACTAAGATGGAAGAAAATGATCGCTTAGAGGATCATCTGAAGAGAATGTATAGGATATATTACACTCTTATGGATGCTTGGGATATGGAGATGAGTGACGAATTCGCGATAGATGGGTTGTTGCATTCGCTACATCCCAAATTCAAGAATTGTGTCAGAGACTATGTCAAGGAAAGGGATTCGATCACTTATCCGGAACTGATGTCTCGACTTCGTCAGATCGAAAGGAATCCCGTAGTAGGCGGAGGAGCCAACGCAGAAGGTATATTTTGATATACTAGTTATAAATGTTTAAATGTCCCATTTACACTTAAGGTAAGCTAAGTATTTGATACTTGTGCTGTTTTGTGAAAACAGGGCCTGCCGTTTGAGAAGTGCATGGAGGGACTGAGTGGATTTCGCGGGAAGATGGCAATCAAGGAGTTGATGCTGGCGATGTTCTACTTCTACATTTATCGTTTTAAATTAGAGGATTTGAATAAGTTTTGTAATCGAATTAAGTGTGATCTTAAATTAGTGTGTCTCGGTTTGTGAGACGGTCATTCATGTTAAAGACAAGTGGTTGTTCTATTTTCATGAGTAATCCTTTTTGGAGATCACGTTTCGATGATGAGATTATTGTCCTTTGTTGGATTTAAACGATAATTAGTTAAACACTTATAAAATAAAGACATGCTAAAATATCCAATACTTAATGATGAGATTTGTTTTAGTTGTGCACTAGTGTTGGTGAGTATTCTGATGCGCATCACCAAGTAGCATAATTAAAAATTTGCCATTTTCTGAAAATGCCATGAGTTGCTGAAAATGAACACAAGTGTTGGTTGTATTTTTCAGTAAATAAAAGACATCATTATTTTATCATGAATGAGTAAATAGGAGTATTTATTCATTCCATGATGAGACCTTGGAAGTAAAGGATATTAAGTTAACAAGATAATTGAGTCTTTTCGATTTGATCAAGAGAGACAAAATATTTGAGTTATTGTTTAGTATGGAGACTTGTGACAAGTGTTATCACAAATTACAATATTTAGAGATTATTCGAAAGGTGTTTTGATAAACCTAAAGTATTGTAGTCACATTATATTTGATATTATGTGGTCATAAAGAAGGGATTTGGTTTTAAGGTTTTATTAGTATCATTTAGATTTATTTTTGATAACACTCTGGTTTTAAATAAAGGATCTATTTAATGATTTGCATTTCGCATATGAGTTATGTGAAATAGTGGCCTCAATAATTATGAGATAATTAAAAGCCATAGCAAATGAAGTTTTGTAATATATTCATATGAGATTATGAATAGAGATTCCACAATGTGAGACTAAAAGGGACAAACCAATGTGTTTGGTTGTGTTATGTATTTTAGTGGATTTATCGTGAAATAGTTTCATGGATAAAAGAATTGTTGGAATAAATTTAGAAAGCTTAAACCTTGCATGTTTATGTATCAAGTGGCACATGTGTAAAGTGCTATATTGGTTAAAACTTGACACATAAAAGGTTTTAATGATGGTGATCATTAAATTTTGGTTTAACTTGTCTAAAAAGATGTAGGTTTCAAGAATATGAATTTTGTCAAAAGTTGCAAAATAATATTCATGATTTACTTGTCATGTTTGGGAAACAAGACATACCTACATAACTACAAAAGAAGAAATAGAAACTTTAAATACGAAAGTGACTGAGAGTCATTCTACTTTAAGTTTAAATCATAAAGTAATCGTTACTTGATTTTGTGAAAAGAATGTTTCACATATTTATTTTGCGAAGTGTTTGCATGGAATAAATAAAACTTAGAGCTGGCAAAGTGCTGGTGTTTCGTATATGAGTTCTCGAATCTTAAGAGTTAAGAGTTTTGGAGGAGTCCAAAGTGTCGAGAAAGTGCATAAGAAACTGAGTGAGATCTAATTAAGATATGTGGTGACATATATTAAGTTAGAGCAGAAATTAATTTCCATAATCAAAATATGTGGTGACATATGTTTGAGTGGGAGCTAGTTGAATCATGATCAAATATAGAGATAACATATTTCTGAGTGGGAGCCAAAGTGGTTTCACAATTTAATATGTGTATGAAGTATATTTGAGTGGGAGTTTACAACATCATCGTGTTTGAATGAAATGGAGATTTCATAAATGTTGTAAATGTTTTCATGGACCAATGCATAACTTATGAAGTTAGTTTGAACGTCAAATTTTCATGTAGATGAATGTATCTATGGAGGATAGATAAGTTTGATAAACATTAAAGTCGGATGTTTAACCTAAATAATTTTGAAGGAGTTCAAAATGAAACAAGAGAAGAATGGTTCATCTTATTGTGATATATAGGTGAAGCATTGAGTTAGAGAATTCAGTACAAAATTGATGGTTGGAGGATATGTTGGAATTCAATATGAATTGTTCATAAGTCTCAACATATAGGAACCATGTGTTTGTACATGACGATATGTGACCCAAGTTCTTAATTGTAAGAACATGATGAATGAGGAGTCATTTTTCATGAAATAGAGATGAATTTAGAAAATGGTAGACTTGGTTGAAGTCATAAAGCCAGACTAAATTGGAGATCTTTTAGAGTCAAAGCAGCGCAGCGAAAGCATGATCAGAAATATCAAAGTGACAAGGTTCACTGTGATTTGTTAAGTCTACAACATATAGGAGTATATGATTAATTCAAGGATTGAAATAAGATATAATATTTTGGTTTGAGAAAGTTGTTTCAAGATTGAGTGAGTTCCCAGTTGCATATGTTATGGGAAAGTCCATTTGACTGATCATACATATGGGCATTATATGATAATGAGTATCTCACTCTATAACCAAACATATTATATGCATTATATGATAATGAGTATTATCATGGGATGATAGGAAGTTTATCATGAGATGATAAAGTAATGTCAAATTAGGTGACAGTTACAAATTTTTTGCAAAGGACATAAAGAGCTGTAAAGTACAGAGCACGGACAGAACCTCTTCCACAGGCAAACATGATCAGCACTGAGACTTCATGAGTGAGACTCCATGGGTGTTGGATCACGGAAATGTAAACTAGATTATTGACTCTAGTGCAAGTGGGAGACTGTTGGGAATATGCCCTAGAGGCAATAATAAAATGGTTTATTAAGCATATTCAAGTTTATGATAATAGTTTATTATCCATGCTATAATTGTATTAAATGGAAACATAATACATGTGTGGAATATAAACACCCGGAGTCCCTAGTAAGCCTCTACAGGACTAGTTCGTTGATCGAGAGATAGTTAGAGTTTCCTAACTATGGACTTGTTATAGTCACTTGATAACGGAGTCATATCATTAGGAGTAATGGTGTGATGGACATGACCCAAATAAAGAGTTGCAATTAATCGTGTCACAAAAGTTTTGTTGTCAACACTTTTAATATGCCAAATATAGTTTCCTTAGACCATGAGATTATATCACTCCCGTTCACCGGAGGAATACTTTGTGGACATCAAACGTCACTTCGTAACTGGGTGATTATAAAGGTGGCTTTCAGGTATCTCCGATGGTGGGTTGTTGGGTGATATGAATCGAGAGTGGGATTTGTCCCTCCATGTGACGGAGAAGATATCTCCAGGCCTTCTCGGTAATATAGCATCAAAAGTCTGCAGACATGTGATTAGGTTGTAATCACCGGGATCCTGTATTATGGACGAGTAAAGAGAACTTGCCGGTAACGAGATTAAACTAGACATGGGGATGTCAACGATTATATCTCGGGCAAGTAAAATATCGTGAGACAAAGGGAATCGTATATGAGATTAATTGAATCTCCGGCATCGTGGTTCAATCGAGAAAAGGTTTTCGTTGAGTGTATAGGAATTAATATGGACATCCCGGTCCCGCTATTAATTATTGATATGATCATGTCTATGCATTCTCGAACCCGTAGGGTCACACACTTAACGTTCCGATGAAATTAGGTTTTGCGATGAATTAAATGATGAAGTGAACGAATGGTGATTCGGAGTCTCGGATGGGATCCCGGACGTCACGAGAGGTTCCGGAGGAGTCCGGAGAATAAGATTCATATATGGAAAGTAGTTTCCGGAGGTTACGGAAAAGTTCCGGAAATTATTTATAGGATACCGGAAGGTCCCGGAATGTTCTAGAAGGGTCTAGAAGTGGGACCGCATATTTTGTATGGGGCCCACATGGTGCAAAGGGGTGCTGCCACCACTTGGTGGGGCGCACCACCTAAGCCCACATGAGCTGGTGCGGCATAGGAAGGAGGGGAGTCCCACTCCTAGTTGGACTAGGAGGTGGGCTCTCCACCCTTTAGGAAAGGGGCCCAAAGAAGGAGTCCTAGTTGGACTCCAACTTGGGGGGCAAGACAAGAAGGGGGGGGGCCGGCCGGCCCTGCCCTTGCCCTAGCCGCCACCTATATAAGGAGGGGAGGGGGGGAGGCACACCACACCCTTGGTGGCTGCCCCTAGCCGCACCCCCTCTCTCCATCTAAACCCTAGCCGCACCCCTCCTTCCCCGAAGGGCTGCCGCCGCCCCTCCACCACACCTAGCCGCACCCCCTAGCCCTAGGGGCTGCGCCACCTTGCTCCTCTCCCTCTCCTCTTGCTTGGCTTGGCGAAGCCCTGCTCGCGGAGATCGTCATCATCACCGGCACTACCGTCGTGCTGCTGAGAATCATCAAGGCCACGTCTTCTCACTTGCGGGATCAAGGAGTCGACGTCTTCATCGAGCTGTACGTGTGGACGCCGCGGAGGTGCTGCCCGTTGCTGCACTTCACCGGATTGGATCTCGAGGATAATACATCTCCTCGCGACTAGACGAGTCTAGTTGCGGGGATCGACTAGCCAACCCCTGCACCGACAAAACGCGTTTGTTGATCTTCAAGGGTAAGAGATTGGATCTCACCTTCGCTATCTTCATCTCGTAGATCTAGATCCTTGGGGTTTATTCCGCTTGCCGCGTAGAAAAATTTTTGTTTTCCATGCTGCGAACCCCTTCACGTTGTTGTTCGTAACCATCAATGATTGGCCTGCTCTTAGTAACATTTCAGGACAGTCAAACAAGGGATACAATGCATGCTCGCACTGTTTAGATAAGACTAAAGGTACATATTTGGAAAAATGTAAGAAGGTCATTTACCTGGGGTGTCGTCAATTTCTTCCAGCCAATCATCCCGTAAGAAAGAAAGGCAAGCATTTCAAAAGTGAGGCAGATCACCGGAAGAAGCCTAACCTCCCTGATGGTGATGCTATATTTGGTATGGTCAAGGACATAGAAGTAATATTTGGAAAGCGTACTGGCGGTCAATCTGTTCCGAAAGACGTCGCTACCGGACACGTGCTCATGTGGAAGAAGAAATCTATATTTTGGGAGCTACCCTATTGAAAAGTCCTAGAGGTCCGATCTTCAATCGACGTGATGCACATGACAAAGAATCTTTGCGTGAACCTGCTAGGCTTCCTCGGCATGTATGGGAAGGCAAAAGATACACCGGAAGCACGGGAGGACCAGCAGCGTATGAAAGACCCAAACAACAAGCATACGGATAAAGGACGTCATTACTTAAGCAGCTACGCTCTTATGAAAGCAGAGAAGGAAATATTTTTTGAATGCCTGAGCAGTATCAAGGTCCCGGCTGGCTTCTCGTCAAATATAAAGGGAATAATAAATATGGCAGATAAAAAATTCCAAAACCTGAAGTCTCATGATTGCCACGTGATTATGACGCAGTTGCTTCTGATTGCATTGAGGGGGCTTCTATCGGAAAATGTTCGAGTACCTATTGTGAAGCTATGTGCATTTCTCAATGCAATATCTCAGAAGGTAATCGATCAAGAAAGTCTGACAAGGTTACAGAAGGATGTGGTCCAATGTCTTGTTAGTTTTGAGTTGGTGTTCCCCCCATAATTTTTCAATATTATGACGCATCTCCTGGTTCACCTAGTCGATGAGATTGCAATTCTCGGTCCTGTATTTCTACACAATATGTTCCCCTTCAAGAGGTTCATGGGAGTCTTGAAGAAATATGTTCATAACCGTGGTAGGCCAGAAGGAAGCATCTCCAAAGGCTATGGAATAGAGGAGGTCATTGAGTTTTGTGTTGACTTTATTCCCGACATTAAGTCGATTGGTCTTTCTGAATCGCGGCATGAGGGGAGACTTAGTGGAAAAGGCACGCTAGGAAAGAAAGCAATTATATGTAGGGACGGGCATTCTTTCACTCAAGCACACTACACAGTTCTACAGAGTTCCACCTTCGTGGCTCCGTGTATCGAGGTACACAAGAATAGTGTACGCTCCAAAAACCCAGGGAAGCCTGACTCCTGGATTAAACAAAAACACATGGAGACTTTCGGCAGTTGGTTACGATTACATCTCATGAATGACACCGATGTTGGAGATCAACTCTACTTATTGGCCGTGTCACCATCTTCGACTGTATTGACTTTCCAAGGGTACGAGATAAATGGGAATACATTTTACACGATCGCCCAAGATACATTTTACAGCAATCATTTTGTAGAATTTTCTATGCCGGTTTCAGGAAAAAGTCAAGACGGCGGGCACGACCGTTCGTAGCTAGGTGTTGAATATTGAGAAAATCTTTGTATATCTCTGATGAAATAGGTAGTTGTGTACCTAAAAATGATTTTTCCCAAAAATCATGAGCAAACTACGATGCACCCGCAGTTCAAATTTTACCCGTTTCCAGCTGAATCGGCAGGAATTTGTCATTTTCAAAAGAGGAGCATGGAAACTTTTTCACAGCCAACACTTTGGTTATTTGTGAACCTAACATGGTCTAGTGTACTTAAAAAATGCATGTCCCAATTTTTGCAACATATTTGTGGTTGCTGTTTCACAAAAAAAAACATTTTTCGCACTCGAAAAATGGAAAATGGTATTTTTTTCTAATAAATATGAAAACTTCCTCCGTAAACATTGTTCATGCTTCCAAGATGCATGTTTGTGTGGAATATAGGCACATTTTAGCAAACTATGCCATGGATGTGGCCGAAACACCCGTCATTTGGCCCGAAACCCTAGAATGTTCGTAGGAGATAGCTCGTTTCTTTGAAAACATTTTCAACAGAACTTTGGTATTCCAAGTATATTATTTTTGGTGGATACTAGGTCATATATAATGACACCACGCGAAGGTCTTACACCACTTTGATTTTTTGTGAATTTTGTAGAATTTTCTATGCTGGTTTCAGGAAAAAGTCAAGACGGCGGGCACGACCGTTCATAGCTAGGGGTTGAATATTGAGAAAATCTTTGTATATCTCTGATGAAATAGGTAGTTGTGTACCTAAAAATTACTTTTCCAAAAAATCATGAGCAAACTACGATGCATCTGCAGTTCAAATTTTACCCATTTCCAGCTGAATATATATAATTTTTATCAACAATTATAAATTATATAATTAAATGAATATATATAAATTATATAAATAGATAGATTACATTTTTATCAACAATTTGATATTTTACTTGCATTTTTCTGACAAACAGATGAAAAGATATTGAATTTATAAAATTAATTAATGACTTAATGGAGTTCAAATTCCAAATTTTGTAATTAAATGAATTCACCTATAATCTCAAAAAAATTAATTAGTCATAAAATAGATAGATTACATTTTTATGAACAATTTGATATATTAATTGCATTTTTTCTGATAAACATATGAAAAGATATTGAATTTATAAGTTTAATGACTTAATTAAGTTCAAATTCCAAATTTTTTACTTAAATGAATTCACCTCTAATCTCAAACAAAAATGGATTTGTAATAAATATATAGATTACATTTTTATGAACAATTTGATATATTATTTGCATTTTTCTGATAAACAGATCAAAAGATATTGAATTTATAAGTTTATTACAATTCTGAAAAACTTAATTTCCAAAAGGTCTTTAGGTCCGGTTCGTATTACCAACCGGACCTAAAGGTCATTTTGGCGCGCGCCTTTTCGGTGCCGCCGAAAATGACCTTTAGGTCCGGTTGATACCCCCAACCGGGACTAAAGGGTAGGCCTATAGTCCCGGTTGGTGCCTCCAACCGGGCCTAAAGACCCTTTGGTCCCGGTTGGGGGTACCAACCGGACCTAAAGGTCTTTACTTTAAATCGGACGGCCTCTTCTTCTTCCCCCAATTCCTCATTTCGCTAAGGTACAGGCTGCTCTGCCGCGCCCTCGACGCCGTCAGGCTGCTCCGCTCCGCCGTCCGAGCTCCTCTGCCACGCGCGAGCCTCCTCCGTCGGCCACTCCGCTCCTCGGCCGGCCTCCTCCCCCGGCCGCTCCTCCGGCCTCGCCTCCTCCGTCGGCCTCCACGCGCCACCGCCGGGCCGTCGGACACTCCTCCTCCGCCTCCCTGCTCGGTCACCGACGCTCCTCCTCCGCCTCCCTGCCCGGTCACCGACGCTCCTCCTCCGCCTCCCTGCTCGATCGGTCACCGACGCTCCTCCTCTGCCTTCCTGCCCGGTAGCCGTGGCCGGCCGGTCCTCCTCTGCAGGTAAGTCTTGTAGAAATTTAGTTAGTGTTAGCTAGGGTTAGTGTTAGCTAGGTTTAGGAAATTTCTTGCATAAATTTAGTTAGTGTCAGTGTTAGGGTTAGGAAATTTAGGAAATTTAGAATCAGATTTAAATGCAATGCAAAATTAAAAATGAGATTTAGAATTCAGATTTGGACAGATTTAGGTAGATTTAGAATTTAGATTTTAGGTAGATTTTTGAAATTAGATTTAGGTACATTTTTGGACAGAAATGCTAATTAGAAATTAGGGTTAGTTTTGAAATTTAGGGTTAGTTAAAATAATGGGGAATTTATGATGGGTGTAATTTATTTAGGCTTCATATTTATTTATGATTTTAGGCTTCATATTTGTATGATAAATATTTATTTATGATAAATATTTACTTAGGCTTCATATTTATTTATGATTTTAGGCTTCATATTTGTATAAATAAATATTTATCCAAAATCCAATAATTTTAGGCTTCAAATTTATTTGTATGATAGAATTGGATTTGATACAGTTATTTATTTATATATTTACGATACAATTGGATTTGATACAGTTTTGTATGAATTGATGGAATTGATAGAATTATTTGTATGAATTGATGGAATTGATAGAACTATTTATATGAATTGATAGAATTGTATACTGTGATGTTTTTAATCGGTGCACTGTGTAATTGGAGCTGTGTACAATTTTGCTCAAGTGATGTTCATGTGAAGTACAATGATATCGAAATGTGTAGTTAGTTAATGATTCCTATTTCGTAGGTGTCATATTATTACTACAATTCAATTTTGTTCCGTTTTAGACAAGATCAAATGCTGAATTATTTGTCATATATATCACCATGACGATACTTAGAAACAATGGGCGCAGCAACGCGCGCCTTTCCTTCCAGTACTATTCTATTCCTACAAGTTTTCTGAACGACACGGCAGAGACGGCTCCGAAAATAACTTTCGTACTTTGCAGAAACTATGGAACCACACGGCAGAGACGAAAATGTGGAAAATATCCTCCAGCATATGATCCGCGGCGAGGATGACGCAAGTCACTTTCTGAACGACTCCGGTGAGGGGGATGAGTCTCTCAACCGAGGAGACGGCGTCTCCAACATCTAGGAAGAGGCCGAACTTGGCTTCTCCGATGAGGGAGAAGCCGACAAGGCAGAAGCCGGCGGCTCCGGTGCAACATTGATTATTACAAACTCCGACGAGGTTCATATATATTTATATTAATTAATTTATCCTCTGTTTTCTATATACACATATTAACGGTCTTCCTTCTTTTAGCCATCCGGATCGAGCAAATCCTCTGTGAGGACGAAACGAGGCCCAAACAAAAAGTTGGAGGACCATCTCCGGTACAAGATCGAAGAAGTCGCTGCAGACGGCGAACCCATCGCTCCAATTGATGTTAGAAAAAAATTTGTGAAGCAATGCGGTGTTGTTGTTAGGGACTACGTCCCGATCACCGTCCGAGAATGGAAAAAGCCAAGGGATCCTGAAGTTAGCTGGATCGGCCCCACAGGCAAAAAGCGCCTTTTTGAAAAGGTCATGGTTAATTTCACCTTGCCGTTGCCAGAGGTGGATCCAGAGAAGGGGGAGCCAGATGAGGAGGAGATGGCTGCCCAAAAAAAAGCTCTAGAAGATAAAATCAAAGCGTGGGCTCTTAAGAAGATGGCCGAGCTATTCAACAAATTTAAGAGAAGATTGTACACCGACTTTATCTTCAAAGATAAAACTCCGGATTTCGATCACGGGTATGAGAAGATAAGAGACTACTGGGAAGATTTTGTGACGTACAAGAAATCGGAGGAAGCTCAGTTAAAGTCTGCAATAAACAAGGCAAATGCTGCTAAAAAGAAGTACCACCATACTATGGGGCCTGGTGGCTACGCCTGTTCCATGCCTAAGTGGGATAAACTTGAGGCCGACCTGCTGGATAAAGGGATCGTTCCAGAGCCTATAAAAGAAGGATGGATCGAACGGTCAAGAAATTGGTTTTATGGGCATGGGGGCACATTGGACGCAGAAGGAAAGTGCATATATACCAGAAGACACAAGAATAATCCCCTACTACCCATCGAAGACATTAGGAAACCAGTAAAGGATGTTGAAGAGGGACGGTTCCGTCCTGATAGAGAGAATGACGAGCTTGCACGCGCCCTTGGGAATAAAGAACACGAAGGACGAACACGAGGCACCCCAGGCTCCAAGCCGTGGGCACATGGGTTTCCCGTGGATTCCTTCGTTGAGTCTTGCCGTTCTGCCTTGGAATTGGTTTACAAGGCCTTGTTTCCTCTTAACGCCACGCCTCATAGTTTGGCGGACTTGTTGAGGAAATTTCGTCGTGGCGAAGCTATTGAAGGATTTGTGCGGGAGCAGCTGGAGGCGGGTGCCCGTTTTGCTTTTGCACTTGTCCTTATCCACCATCCGCACCTGGATTTGGAAAATATTTCAAGGGGGCCACCTGCTGGTTTCGACTGGGAGAATACAGTCCTGGATCCATTTTATGCGACTGCGGATGGACCCGCGAAAAATGTTGTTGCTCTCCTTGAGAATGAAACTGCTGCAACTCTTCGTCGCTTAAATGCTGCTTTGTAGCCCGAATTGTCTCCTGTAAATCCATGTGCTTTTGTATAGTTGCGATGATTTGTGTAATTCTTCTTGTCTTTTGTATGGCGAGTCGACCCAAACTTTATCTCCTTTACCGAGCTTGTTCCTGGTAAGTACGACCCTGTTCCTCGGTGGTAGTGCGGGCTGAGCCAAAGAAGAGTTAGGTGAACTCTTTCGAGTAGATAATGGGGCGCGGCCCCCAAGCGTCGGGTGTGGCCCGAGACAGATCGACTCGTATTAGAGTTAGGCGAATTTTTCGAGTAGCTTGAGGGGCGCAGCTCCCGAGTGTCGGGTGCGGCCCAAGCTAAGTAGGATCTTGGTGATTTTTCGAGTAGCTTGTGGGGCGCAGCCCCCGAGTGTCGGGTGCGGCCCAAGCTAAGTCGACTCTTAATGATTTTTCGAGTAGCTTGTGGGGCGCAGCGCCCGAGTGTCGGGTGCGGCCCAAGCTAAGTTGACTCTTAATGATTTTTCGAGTAGCTTGTGGGGCGCAGCCCCCGAGTGTCGGGTGCGGCCCAAGCTAAGTCGACTCTTAATGATTTTTCGAGTAGCTTGTGGGGCGCAGCCCCCGAGTGTCGGATGCGGCCCAAGCTAGGTCGACTCTTAATGATTTTTCGAGTAGCTTGTGGGGCGCAGCCCTCGAGTGTCGGGTGCGGCCCAAGCTAAGTCGACTCTTAATGATTTTTCGAGTAGCTTGTGGGGCGTAGCCACCGAGTGTCGGGTGCGGCCCAAGCTAAGTCGACTCTTAATGATTTTTCGAGTAGCTTGTGGGGCGCAGCCCCCCGAGTGTCGGGTGCGGCCCAAGCTAAGTCGACTCTTAGTAGAGGTTTGCTGTTTTGAGATCTGAATATTTGCGCATACCCTCTTTATTGATGCTTGTCGGCGAGAAAAGTAGTACGATGGCCAGGAGACCTTATTTTACAGGATGTGGCAATCACAAAAAAGATAGTATCTAGGGGTAGAAGCGTCGAAGTTGTGCAACGTTCCACGGGTTGGAGTAGACGATGCCCGTTGCTAGGTCTTTTAACCTGTATGCTCCTTTGCCAACGATCTCGATGATGGCGTATGGTCCTTCCCAGGGTAGGGATAGCTTGTGGCCTTTCTTCTGCTTTAGCCTCAGTACCAAATCGCCTATGGCGAAGGATCTGTCGCGCACTCGTCGGCTGTGGTAGTTGCGTAAGCTCTGCTGATAGACCGCCGATCTCGAGAGTGCAGCGTCCCATGCCTCATCGACTTCATCTATGCCATCTTCGAGTGCCTTGCTCGACCCAGCTTCTGTATAGGCTGCCACTCGAGGCGAGTTGTGTCGGACCTTGGCGGGTAGTACTGCTTTGGCTCCATGTATCAAGAAGAAGGGGGTGAACCCTGTTGAACAGTTTGGCGTTGTGCGCAGGCCCCATAGTACCGATGGTAGCTCTTCCACCCACGCGCCAGCAGCTCTCTCCAAGGGTGCGAGAAGGTGTTTCTTGAGAGCACTGCTGACGAGCCCGTTTGCACGCTCGACTTGCCCGTTTGTTTGCGTGTGCGTGACGGAGGCGAAGTTGAGCTTTATCCCCAGCTCCTTGCAGTATGTCTGGACTTCGTCGGTGATGAAGTTGGACCCGTTGTCCGTGATGATGCTATGGGGCACTCCGAAACGGAAGACGATGGACTTGACGAAATTTAGTGTTGCGGTTGCACCTGCGTTGGTGACCGGTTTAGCCTCGATCCACTTGGAGAATTTGTCCACTGCCACCAGAAGGAAGGTGTGTCCCTCGGGAGAGGATTTTCTCAGCGGGCCTACCATGTCGAGTCCCCATTGTGCGAAGGGCCATGCGATTGGTATCATGTTTAGCTCCATTGCGGGGGCGTGTGGTTTGGTTGCAAACCGTTGACACCCGGCGCATCGGCGGACTATCTCCTTGGCGTCCTGCATGATGGATAACCAATAGAATCCTGCCCGCCGTGTTTTGGCTGCGAGTGCCCGGCTACTCGCGTGATGCCCACATATGCCTTCATGAATGTCGAGTAGAATTTTCTTCCCTTCTTCTGGTTCAACGCATCGCAGTAGCATTCCTGATGCGCTCTTCTTGTACAGCTCCCCCTTGACCGTGACGAATGCTTTACTGCGCCTAGTGACTCGGCGGGCTTCAACTGGGTCCTCTGGTAACTCTTGGCGTAGGAGATACGCTATGTACGGCTGAGTCCAGGAGGGTTCCACGAGGAGGACCTCATAAGAATTGGCTTCTGCTGGCTCGTTCGTTTGTTCTTCTGACTGTTCGGAGCCGACGGCCGGGGCTGCTGCTGCCGAAGCGTCGGGGTCCTTGTACTCTATGGAGCGTTTGCTTATCTGCTCAAGGAAGACTCCAGCGGGTACGGGTGCGCAGGTGGAGCCGATATTGGCTAGCCTGTCGGCCTCCTCATTGCTTCTTCGCACGATGTAACATAACTCGCACCCGTCGAAGCTTCCTTCCAGGGCATTGTAGAGGTCTCTGTAAGCTGCCATGTTGGTAGATATTGCGTCGCATTCCTTCATCGTCTGCTGGACTACGAGGTTCGAGTCCCCATAGATCATGAGTCTCGTTGCCCCGCAGGATTTTGCCATCCGCATGCCGTGCAGTAGGCCCTCGTATTCTGCCTCGTTGTTAGATGCTTTCTTGTAATTCATCTTCAGTACATATTTTAGCTTGTCTCCTTTGGGTGAAATCAAGATAACACCTGCTCCGGCTCCTTCGTGCCTCTTCGACCCGTCGAAATACATGACCCAGGAATTGGACAGGTCCGGGGGACCTGGAGTTTGAATCTCTGTCCACTCTGCTAAGAAATCTGCCAAAGCCTGGGACTTGAGTGCGTCTCTAGGTCGGTATGTGATGTCTCTGGGCGACAATTCGATTCCCCACTTTGCTACTCGACCTGTTGCCTCCGGGTTGTTGAGTATATCCGACAAGGGCGCATTTGTCAGCACCGTGACGGGGTGCTCGGAGAAGTAATGTGTTAGCTTTCGTGCCGTCATGAATACTCCATACGCGAGTTTCTGGTAGTGCGGGTACCGTTGCTTTGACACCGAGAGTACCTCACTGACATAGTAGATTGGGCGCTGGACACCATGTATCTTTCCTTCTTCTGCTCGTTCGACTACAAGCACTGTACTCACCACTTGTTTGGTTGCAGCCAGGTACAGGTATAGAGGTTCCCGTTCCTGGGGTGCCACCAGAACTGGTTTTGTTGACAATGTCTGCTTGAGCTCAGCAAATGCTTTGCGAGCCTCCTCTGTCCACTCGAAGCTGTCTGCTTTCTTCAACAGCTGGTAGAACGGGAGGGCTTTTTCTCCTAATCTGCTGATAAATCTGCTTAAGGTTGCGACTCGCCCCGCTAGGCGCTGGACTCCCTTGAGGTTGGTTGGCTCCTCGATTGACAGGATTGCTTGTATTTTTTCAGGGTTTGCCTCGATGCCCCTGGCGGATACGAGAAACCCGAGCAGTTGCCCGGCGGGTACCCCGAATACGCACTTCGTTGGGTTGAGCTTGATCTGATACTTGTTGAGTGCCGCGAAGGATTCGGCTATGTCGTCAAGGAGCGTGGCCTCGTCTTTTGTCTTGATGACAATGTCGTCAACTTATACTTGGACGTTTTTGCCGATCTGGTCTCTAAGGCAAGCTTGCATGCACCTTTGGTAGGTTGCACCCGCGTTTTTGAGACCGAAGGGCATCGTGGTGTAGCAGTATACGCCATAGGGTGTGATGAATGCTGTCTTCTCTTCGTCTTCTTCCTTCATGCGGATCTGATTGTAGCCTGAGTAAGCGTCTAGGAAAGACAGACAAGCACACCCCGCGGTCGAGTCAATGATCTGATCGATGCGTGGGAGGGGGAAGTGGTCCTTGGGACAATGCTTGTTGAGAGCTGTAAAGTCTACGCACATGTGTAGCACCTTCGAGTTCTTCTTCGGGACAAGGACGGGGTTTGCTACCCAGGTGGCTTGTTTTATTTCCCGGATAAACTTGGCTGCGAGGAGCCGGTTGATTTCTTCGCCAATGGCTCTGCGCTTCGGTTCTGCAAAATGCCGGAGGGACTGTTTGATAGGTCTGGCCTCAGGGCGTATCTCAAGTGCGTGCTCGGCAAGTTCTCTGGGTATGCCTGGCATGTCCGCAGGACACCAAGCGAATATTTCCCAGTGCTCACGGAGGAACTCGACGAGCGCGCTTTCCTATGCGGAGGGCAGATTGGCGGATATGATGGCCGTTTTGGTTGGATCTGTTGGGTGCACTTGATGAGCTCTCGTGTCGCTGCTCTTGTTGAACTCTCTGTCGGGTGCCGTTGACTGAGTTACTGGTGGTAGGTTGTAGTCGGTCGAAGAGCTCAATTGTGAGAGTTCTTCGTGCATCCCGAACGACTCGGAGATCTTGCTAAAATCTCTGTCGCAGCTGTCCGACGTCCGATAATCCCCTCGGACGGTGATTGTGCCATTTGGACCTGGCATTTTGAGTAAAAGGTATGCATAGTGTGGCACGGCCATGAACCTTGCGAACGTTGGACGGCCCAGGATGGCGTGGTACTGTGAGGACCAGTCGACGACTTCGAACTCGATTTTCTCTTTGCGAAAGTTTGCTGGGTCTCCGAAGACTACATCTAGATGGATTTTTCCCAAGGGATATACAGCTTTCCCGGGTACTATTCCGTGGAACGAAGTGTCAGAGTCTACGAGGCTAGCTGCGAGCGAGATCTTCATGCGGCGTAGTGTATTGGCGTAGATGATGTTAATGCCGCTTCCACCATCCATGAAGACCTTACTCATGATGTACCCACCGATTTGGGCTCCGAGTACTAGGGCGGCGTGACCTGGTCGTGGCACCTGGGGTGGGTGGTCTTCTCTTGAGAATGTGATCCTGCACTCGGACCAATTGAGGTAGTCAGGAGTGGCTGGGGGTGCTGAAACCGCTAGATTGACCTGCCGGGTTATCAACTTTTGGGTCCTGTTCAAGGGACGTCCCTTTTGTATCATTCCTACATGACCGACCGGGGCGGGGAAAGGTTCTGCCGCAACCGGGGGTGGTAGTAATTGCTGAGGTGGTGGTACCCGCTGGATTACGGATGCCAGTTGCAGTGGGGGGAGTGGTAACGCCTTGGGTGCATCTTGCACCATTATTCCCGGGGTTGATGGATACCCTTTGTTCTGTGCAGCCTGATTGATCCGCCTGTATGCCGCTAATAACTTCTCAAACTTGCGGCATTCTTTCAGTTGGTGACCCGAACTAATGTTGCCGTGCTCATCCTTGTATGGGTGGAAAGGGCATGGACCTGTGAGCATTTGCTCCCCATCTTGCTCAGGTTGTCGCTGCCGCCATTCTCTCCTGCGGCGATTCCCTTCTCGGTCGTTGTGGAAACCTGCCGCTACCATCTCGGCTAGCTCGTTCGGGTCAAAGTTGGGAAACTTCCTCTTTTTCCTGGAGTCGTAGCCACGGCTTCGCCCCGAGTTTTGCTGATAGTCACGGTCGTCGTACCCTCTGGGCCGGTCATTGCGCATGTAGTCCTCGCCGTTTGCCCAGTCATTAGCGACGTCCATCAGCTGGGCTACCGTCTTCGGCTTCCGTCGCCCCAGTTCTTCCTTGAGCTCTCGCCTTCGCAACCCTCATGCAAAGGCGTCCACTGCGTTTTCCTCTGATATTTCCTCCACGGTGTTTTCATTATTGTCCAGCGCTGGATATAGGAGCGCAGTGACTCACTTGATCCTTGGACGCAGGTTCTGAGTTCTTCCGCCGTGGCCGGGCGTTTATACATGCCCTGAAAGTTTTGGGTGAACGTGGTGACTAAGTCATTCCAGGACCCGATGGTGTCTGCGGGTAGACTCTTAAGCCATGCACGTGCCGAACCCGTAAGCTGCAGCTGCAGGTACTGCATCGCTGTGTTCCATGTGCCGCCCTGGCATTGCACCGCCGTGAGGTAATCTTCTATCCAAGTTTTCGGCTCCTGCAGTCCGTCGTATTTTGGAGTTTCCGACGTCAACTTGAACCCTGTTGGCATGCAGGACTCGCGTATGCGACGGATAAAACACTTGGCGTCGCACGGCTCGTCTTCCTCTTCCTCCGGGTCCGGCGCTCTCCGGTTCTCCTCGCGCCTTGTGTGGTTCTGTTCAACTGCCGCACGTGGAGCCATGTTACGGTCCTCACCACGTGCTCGGCGGTTCCGGTCCACTGTTTCCTGCGCACGTCTGTCACGTGCTGTCATTGTTGGGTGCTCCTGCCGAGGCTCAGCGTGATACCGAGGTGAGGCTTCTCGATGGCGTTCACGTCTGGGTGGTGGGTGCGCTGGTTCTACCGCTGTGGCCGGTGGCCCGGCAGCTTGCAATGCGGTTCCAAGCATGCCAACTCCTCGTATCATCTGCCTGTGCAGTTCTGCTCGCGAATCGTCATCTTGAGGCTGCGTGGTGAGCAAATATGTCGCCAACGCCATGGCAGCATCTTGCGGTGTTCTTGGTAGTACACAGCCGTTTGCATCTACTGTGTTGAAGGAGGACTCGAGGCTTCGAGTCGTTTCCCGTCTAGACCCCTCAGGCATGTCATCGAGTCTTGAACGATGGCGGGTATGCCCCCGCTCCCTAGGGGTGTGCACTGAAGCGGAGGAGCGAATGGACGATAACACTGCCCTCCGCTCACTTGATTCTTGCGCGCGGCGCTGTCGGTCATCAAGTTATGTTCTTTGTCTCTTCAAGCGCTTGGCCTGGTCGTGGAGAAGGTGATGGTAAACCATGATCTCTTCCCTCGTTGCGTCGGGTCCGAGCGGACTTTCGTCTTGCACAGCCGCCTTTATCCTGGCCATTGCGGCTTCGCCGATTGTGATGGTTTCTCGGGGATCCCGTGATCCATGCGAGTCACCGGTTCTCTCGCTAATCACGCAGATTTGGGTGGGGCGGGTTGTGTTGTTTTTCACTGAATCGAGGAGGCAGTTTTTTCTCTGGGCGTGTTTGTCAGCGTCGGATTCGACGGGACTAGTGACGTCCTCGGCGTACACAGCATTGTCGAGATAGAGCGATGAGCACTCGGACCCGGCTGTTTCCAGGGGGTCGTCGATGAGACCGGTTGGCGGGTACTCCAGGGGGGGAGTCGGGGATGAAAATTTGGACTCCGCCAGTCCCGGGGAACTGCTGTTGGAGCCACCCGAAGGGTGTTCCGGAGGCGAGATCGGCGATGAAGATCTGGACTCAACCGTTTTCGGGGAGTCGCTGGTGGAGCCACCCGAAGGGTGTTCCGGAGGCAAGATGAGCGGTGAAGATGAACCCGTCGTTGCCGTTGGAACGACGTCAGGTAAACGAAGTATACCGTGCCGATCTGCCAGGAGTCGCACGACTCCAAACGTCAGGGAGACGCTGCCCTGCAAGGAGTTGAAGATCGCCTGCGCCTCCTGCGCGTGCGGGGTGAAGCAGAGGGAGCCGAAGTAGATCGGATCCTCTAACCCTATAGGATCTTGGATTGCCGGTGAAGGGGCCGCAGGTGCCTGGATTCCCACATCGAGCGTTCCCACAGACGGCGCCAACTGTCGAGGGATCAACTCGGCAGTGCCCCTCCTTGAGGGACTTGGGTTTATGGAGAATATCATGACGTGGGTAACACCGGCGGCTAACAAAGAGTATGACAGGAATCACCGGAGTTGAGACCCCTGGCGATGTAAACGATCTGTATTCTCTTGCTCAATAAGGGTTTTACAATGTCGTGAGGACGTGGTGGCGATGCGATCGAGGGTGCCCTTTCCCCGGCGGCTCCTCCCAGCCTTTATAGTAGGCTGGGTCTCGGGTGTCCGTATCCGGGTAAGCTTACAAGGTCTAAAACGTAACCCTAACCCTAATCTGGCCCAATAAGGGATCTTGTGTGGCCCTTTACTTGGGCCTAGGCTCTCTTCCAAATATGCTTGCCAAGGGATTATTTCGAGTAATGGCCACCGGGTGCCCGACAGGTGGGACCCGATAATCACAACCATGTCAACGAGCGCCTGGCGACGAGGTAACTCCCCGTCCCCAAGATGAAGAACGTGTCTGCTTCGTCGACTTTGTGAACAGTGGATTCGCATTCCCTGTTCACGAATTTTTTTGTGGTTTGATGTACGCGTGCAACTCCATGACTTCACTCCCAACGCCATGTTGCACATCGCTTGCTTCATCGTCCTGTGCGAGTGTTTCCTGGGGATACACCCGCACTGGGGATTGTGGCAGCGCATCTTCAACGTGAAGCACAATGCCGGCGCTCGCGGTGTGTACCCCGTCGGCGGCTTCGGGATCCAGACCCGCAGAGACATCGACTACTTCGACTTGAAGCAGCTCGAGTTTGCGCAAAACTGGAGGAAGAAGTTGTTCTACGTCTTCGACACATGCAAGCCGGGGCAGCTATACGGAGTGTCGCCATTCCGAGCCGACGTCATTGTGAAGTAGAAGAACTCGTGGTCACACCGACCCTATGTCCGAGAAGCCAACGAGGCGTCTCTGTTGGTGTCTCGTGTGTCTGCGCTGCTAAAGATTGCTGGCAAGGAGGTGAACGGGGTGCACTTGATTGCCACATTTATCAAAAGGCGCGTGCACCCTATTCAGGCTCGGGAGCACCCGCTGTATGAGTACACAGGTACCGCGGATGCGATACGCGTATTTGCGGAGGAGTTGTCGACGGGCGAGGACGAGGCCCGCATGTGTGCCCTGACCATGCTGAAGATTGGTGAGCCGCACGTCTTCGATCCTCCTGTTACCCCCTTCAGCGCGGAGCACCCTATGCCTGAGGTAATCGCGTTGTTTTGCTGCTTGTTTCTAATCTTTGTTCTTTATTGCCTCCTTTCAAATGATGTATTGTTCTTGTTTGAAGGGATTCTCTACTTTCGTTAGTCTGCCGCCACTACCCGAGGGTAAGGAAACCTCTGCGGTCCCAGACCTGCGGGTGGATCCTGATGAGCAGCACATCTCGGTCTCCTCCGCTGTGTCACCCGATGAGGCAGAAGGTGCGGAGAGCGATGATGCTACCCTGGAGACCCGCCGGAAGCGACTCCGCTATGCCAGCTCGAAGTTGTTAAGCAAATCGAAGCAGAGTGCTGGCGCCGACGAGTCCGGCTCGTCTTCGCCTCCTGTTCATGTCGGCAACGAGACTGCGCCAGCGCAAGATCCTGCGGCCCCTCCATCAAAGAGGGCCCGCGTGTCTTCCGACTTCTTCGATCCCGACATCCTCCTGACTGAGCTGAGCTCGTGAGTCTATTCTTTCTCTTTGTTGTTTCTCTTTCTGCAACCTTGGGGATGAGTGTTTTGGAGTAACACGCATGTCTTTTCCAGCGACTCCTCTGGTGGGAAACCTCCTCGACCGGACGCGGCCAAGCCTGATGTTGTGGGGTCGTCACGGCAAGTACTTCCTCTGGAAAGCTAAGTCGTGGGGACGTTGTGACAGAAGTACCCGGGATCTGGTTAATCTCGACGAGGGACAAGGAGTTTACCCAGGTTCGGCCCCTCGTTATAGAGGTAAAGACCCACGTCCTGCTTGTTCTTTATTGCTTTGGATTTGATGTCGATTATAAGGTTTCGATCTCGCTAACTCGAGATTCGGCGACTACGGACTTTTTGGGACTTGAGAGCTTATTGATCTAAGGTCCAGGAACCCCCTTATAAAGGTGGCCGGGTCCCTGGACGTACAAACCATATCGAGTTACACATGAATACGGAGTCCTACTCTAAGTCCTTGACTTCCAAGTTGGTACTCCGGATTGTATTGGGACTCCGATCTTGTTGTGTCCTTTCCCTTCTGCTAACTCGTAACGGGCTGGCCGGCCAGTTCCTTGTCCAACCCATCTGCTTGAAGTGTAACCCGGCTTGGGCCTCTTGGGTCTTGGCGAGTCCACTTTCCTGCTCCATGGGCCTACCCGGAAAGTATCCCCCCATCAGTAGCCCCCGAATTTTTCTTGGGCGCAGTCTAGCGTCCTCGCCCGACTCCTTTTTCTCCGACTTCTTCCTTGATGTTGGCAGCTCGGAAGTCGTCTGCTGCTAGCTCCAAGATGAATTCCTGCATTAATATAACAAACTTGATAAAAATTAGTCAACCCTCTCCAATGCTCATGCTTTCCACACTTGTCCCCCATTCTCTGGTTAACCTCGTGGCTATAGCCCTTTATGAGTTGGCTAGGAGGGCGGACTTTCTGCTCTTACGATACTGAGGACTCGTCTCTGAAACGAGTCGGCCTTTCTGAATTACTTTTACTATTTCATTTCCGCAGGTGTCATCTGTTGACCGTGGTCTCCGCGACGCCTCGGTTTCGCCGCATCTCTGTTTAGTATATTTATTCCGACCGTTCCGATATTCTCGTGATTTTATCGCGAAAAGGTGGCGCCATTATTCCCCTCTAGGGCATATCTTATCCCTTTTCTAGTACTTAAGTGGGGGACCAGATTTCATTTGTCCCCTCTGCTTCCACTTTCGTCTTCATCCTCTGTTCTTCCTCGTACGCACGTGGCCGCTAGCTCGCACGCGCACCTCTAACTCCTCGCTCTGTCATGGCTCCCAAGCTAGCCAAGAAGAAAGGCAAGTCAAAGAAGGTCTCCATCGAGACCACCATCAACCAAGCCACTGCCGTCGTCGCGCCTGCTTCCACCGCACCTTCATCTCGGCGCTCAATTTCGGCCAACTGGGACAAATCTATTCTATCTCACAAAACCCTAACAGAGTATGAGCAAATGGGGCTCATTTCCTCCAAAATTGCGTGGCGCGCCGTCGGCACAGAGACTGAACCCTCTCCGGCCGCCGGGGAGATCGTCGTCTTCGGCGAGCACCTCTTCCGCGGCTTCTCTCCTCCGGGTAACTTGTTCTTTCGCCAACTTCTTGCCCACTACAAGCTCCGCATTCATGACTTAGCTCCAAATTATATCCTCAATCTCTCCAACTTCGTTACTCTTTGCGAAGATTACCTCCAAATCAAGCCAGACCTTGATCTCTGGCTTGAGCTCTTTTACTGCAACCCTCAGTCGCAAACTTCTGGGGGCCCCCTGCTCCAATGTGGGGTTGTTGCTCTGCAGCGTCGTCAGGGCTCTCCTTTTCCCAAACCGATCTTCCCAAGCCATGTCAAGGACTGGCAAAAACATTCTTCTATTGCAAAGACACGTCCCCTGAGGACGAACCTCACCTTCCCCGGTTCTCCCTGAGTCGCCTGGAGACGACTCCTATCATGAGGGGAAATGCGCAGAGGAGGCTCGGCCCAAGGTTGAAGCCCTGATGAGTCGACTCCGTGCCCTCGTGGCACATGGACTGGTCAGCATGGACCTGGTGTTATGTTGGACTACTTGGAGGATCCAGCCTCTCAGCCCCAGGACTCGGCTGATTGTGGACTACTCCCGGAGAGTTACTGACGACCTCCAGATGACTGAAAAACAAGCCAGCCAGACTGACATCAATCGGCTGGTGAAGAAACTGACTGGCAAGTTAGTTAAGGACCAAGAGAGCTTTGGACTCTCCCCTTTCTGTGTTACAACTCCTCCACCAACGGTAAGAGTTGCTTCATTTTGCAATTTCAACTTGTTTTCTTGTCGCTTCAATTTCCTTGTATCTCATTATCCCTTTCTGAACTTTATATAGCTGAATGCCGACTGGTGGAAAGTAACTCCTGATTCTAGAGGAGTTGATGAAGAAACTGCCGGAGCCAATGGCAATGATGGCGTTGACAAAGAAATTCAGGAGTCCTCTCACGAGGCTCCCGCTGTTACTGAGACGGGTCCCTCAATGTCGGACCCGCCCACTGCTGCGACGACTCTCTCAGGGGAGTCATCAAGTGATAAGGACCCAGCCCCGACTCCTCCGAGGAATCCCAAGAAGAGGGAGCGGACCGGAGTTGCAAAGGTGCCTTTCTCTCGTCCCTCTTCAACTCAAAGTCAAGTTACTAAAGGTAACAAGTTGACGCAGGGCGTGGAAGCTGCGAGGAAGAGGAAACTGCGCAGTGAAGGACCTGTCGAGGACCCGCTTGTGACCTCAAGCCCTCGTAAGCGCAAGTCTCCTTCTGCCTATCCTACCATAGGTTCGGACACCTACAAGTCCGGGTTTGATATGGGCTCCAGTGACTCTGCAGCCTCTCTGGACATTGCTACCAATGTCGGGTAAGTCTTTCTGTCTATCATGTTCCAACTTCTTCTTCCAAGGACTACTTGAATCTCAACTTCTATTTGCTTTCAACTTCAGATCTCGCCCCTCCACCAAGGTTGCAAAGGTCAAGGACTTGAACACTGCCACCTCGGTACTCAAGCCCGGGGCTCCTCCAACAATCTCCACTTCCACAAGCACAAAGACTGCCCCTTCAGCTCCTTCCTCTGCTTCTGCGGGAGTTAATGTTGATGCCTCAACAGGAGTCACCATTGCTGCATCTCCTCCTCCAGCTTCTGAGCCCAAGCTAGTGACTCGGGCTATCACCACTTTCGCTATGAAGCCCCAGCCTGAGGCAACTTCTTCATTTATTATGACAAGTGTCTCCAAGGCGGCTCCTTCTGAAGCTACCAAGAAAGCCTTGGCCAAGTCCCCTGAACCAGAACTGGACTACATCCGCCTTCAGTTTTGTGGCAACAAATCTTTCATGGAAACTTGGATGGAAGCATCCAGGGCCAACGAAGAAGTTGCCAAGTTCGCCAACGAGGAGCTCTCCTCTCTAGGAGCCCTCAAGATGATTCACACTGCAAGTCCTTTCCTTCTCCTTGTTTATAATTACGCATTCCCCTATTTCAGTAGCCCCCAAGCACCTGATCTGAGGTAACTTGTGACTAAGATAGGTTCTTTTATTCTTAACTGTCTTTACCAAAAAATCAAAACTTCACGCTGTAGCCCCCAAGCTGCCGAGTTGTTAACTTGTGACAACTTGGGGCTTGTATTCAAACTTGTAATTTTCAAATGATGTAGCCCCCAAGTGCCGGGTCATGCGACGACTCGGGACTCCTTAATGTGCAACTCCTTTTCTTGAACTTTAAACGGTTGTAGCCCCCGAGTGTCGGGTTGTTTGCCTGCAGCAACTCGGGACTCCTCTTGTGATACTTGCTTCAAAATTTTGATCCGTGAGTAGCCCCCAAGTACCAAGCTGCTGTTTACAGCAGTTTGGGACTCGTAGGTCACTGTCTCTGGACTTGCCAAAAATCTGAACTTGCAACTTGGAAAAAATAGAACTCCCTATAGCCCCCAAGTGCCAAGTTGTTAACTTTGACTACTTGGAGCTATTATTTTGAAACTGTTTCCAACTTGTTGATATTGTTTTCTGCAGAACATTGTCTCTAAGATGCAAAGGGACATGCAAGACCTTAGGGAGGAGGCAGCTGCTTCTGCCAGATCTTCCCAGTCTGAAAAAGAACTCTCCCTTCAACTGGAGAATGATCTGAAAGCTGTTTGTGCGAGTTGGCCGAAGTGAAGGAGGAGGCTGCTAAGAAACAGAGGATCGCTGACAAAGCCATCCATGATTTGAATGCTGGTCTGGAGCGCTGCCGCCAAGGGTATCAGTTCAATGACCAAATTCATCTTGGTAAGTGTCATCTTCTTTATGTTGTGCCTGTTTTGACTGTTCAATTTGAAAAACTATCCTCTGACTTCATTTGCAACATCATTGGGTAGGTCCGACTTCCTTCTAAGCTGAACTTATCCCTTGGCCATCAACTGAACGAGCTCCAGGACTTATGGCATGGACTCGAAGAAGGTGCTCGAGCTATTGTGAAGTACTTGCACCCCAAACAGCAATGCCCTTCAAGGCCAGACCATCTTGTAAGGAAAGTTGTCCCGGGCTCCTGGCAATGTCCTGGCGTGGAAACAGTCGTCTCTACGGCAGGCAGCAATCTGAATTCTTTCTCTGGCCTGGAGAGTTACTATCCCAATGTGGGTAGAGCCGGCGCTGCTATCATTGGGGGATAGCCGGCAGAACACGGAGACGGCTCCCCTTTCACCATGGAGGAGTTCCAGGCTGAAGAGGTGAATGTTCGGGCGTGTCCTCGCTTGTGACATAGTTGCAAAATGCATCCGGACATCTTTGTCTGCCATTACGATGCAAACAACAAGAGAACGGCTTCGTTTACTCCCATAGCCAAGGACTTTGGGCGTCCCTCTCAGCAGAATGCTGGGCGTCTACTTCGACTGGGCCGTCACTGTCAACTCCTGCCGCTCCGGCTCCTGCAAGAGTCTGTCCAGAAGATGATGGCAACTCCCAACCTCAGGAAGAAGCTGCAAATACTGAGAAGGACTCGTCCCTCCCAGGGATTTCTGCCCAAGGCGCAGCGGCCATTGTAGTTGGCAAGGCTCCTGCACAAGGGGAAGATCCTGCTGCCGAGAAGGACCATCCATTGGATGACTTCTGAAAAGACAATGACTTGTGCTACTTGTTCGAGCTCTGGGCTATAAAACTTTATTCTTTTGGTGCTACATATCTGGATGACTTGTTTTATGCGGTAAACATGTTAATGTCTCCTTTATACAAGTTGTTTTGTTTCTTATAACCCTCCTGAATTTATACTGATGAATAAGTAGGCCCCGCGCGACTTTTGCTAACAGTTTCTTCTGACAAGCCCGCATCACCCTAAGTCCTTGTTAGGCTTCATAGGATTTTCGGGACGAGTCATGACTGTAGTCTTTAGTCAAAGTTGCGAGTTGCATCTGAGTTACCAGCTAACATCAGGAAAGAATTGGCTTTTAAGCCGGGTCCATGAGTCTGAAGCTTGAAGTTTTTTCTGAAAGACAAGCCCCCAAGGACCACATGATCAAAATAAAGCGTCTCGACATAAAGGTCTCAAATTCAGAAGTAGTCGGCTTTATTTCCTTTGATCATTAATCATAATACAATGTTGAAGAGCTTACTGGGCTCGTTAAAAATTAGCATATCCTGCTTACAAGGATTAACTGTAGTACAGACGCAACTGAGCTATGTTCCAAGGCCTCTTTACCTCTGCATAGGGATCTAATGTATGAGCTGTGTCAGCTCCTTTGCTTTCACTTGCCGGCTCCCGTACATCCACTAGATAGTACGACCCGTTGTGCAAGTTTTTACTGATAACAAAAGGTCCTTCCCATGGAGGAGATAATTTGTGCATCCCTTCCTTATTCTAGACTAGGCGAAGCACTAAGTCTCCCTCTTGGAAAGTCCAGCTTCTGATTCTGCGTGCGTGATATCACCGCAAGTCCTACTAATAAACCGCAGATATCTCAAGGGCTAACTCCCTTGCTTCTTCAAGTGCGTCCACCGAGTCTTGGCGAGCGAGCTCGTTCTCTGTCTCGACATAATTGGCGACTCGTGGTGAATCGTGAAGTAAATCACTGGGCAGGACTGCTTCTGCTCCATAGACCATGAAGAACGGCGTGAAGCCGGTGGATCTGTTAGGAGTCGTCCGTATGCTCCAGAGTACTGCTGGCAACTCCTCAACCCAACATCCGGCAGCTCGTAACAGAGGGACTCTCAATCTGGGCTTAATCCCTTTGAGCAACTCCTGATTTGCATGTTCAGCTTGTCCATTTGACTGTGGATGCGCCACTGAGGCTAAATCAAGCCGGATGTTGTTTTCTCCACAGAACTTTGCCATCTCTCCGACTGATAGATTGGTTCCATTGTCTGTTATAATACTGTGTGGATATCCGAATCGTGTAGCTATCTTCTTGATGAATCTGACAGCTGATGCTGCATTAACTCTGCTCACGGGTTCAACTTCAACCCACTTGGTGAATTTGTCGACAGCAACTAGCAGGTGGGTTTTGTGGCAGGGCGGCTTTGAGAAAGTACCCACCATGTCAAGTCCCCAAACTGCGAACGGCCAAGTTATTGGTATGGTTCTGAGCTCCTGTGCTGGCACATGATCTTGTCTGGCGTGCCTCTGGCAACCATCACAAACTCGAACTATCTTTTCTGCATCCAAGTGTGTTGTTAACCAGAAGAAACCGTTCCTGAAAGCTTTGGACACCAAGGACCTTCTTGATGCATGATGGCCACAGTCTCCTGCATGGATTTCTTGCAAAATTTGCCTGCCTTCTTCTGGGGACACGCATCATTGGTAGACTCCCATGGTGCTTCTTCTGAATAACTCTCCATTGATTACTGTGTAAGACTTGCACCGTCTGACAAGTTGCCTTTTATTGACTTCATCTTCTGGAACCTCACCACGTAGGAGATATGCAAGGTACGGCTCCGTCCAGGCCGGAATTGCGCGAGTTGCTGCGACCAACGCCGACTCTGGGTCCGAAAAAGCAAGCTCCTCTTATGAAGGCAACTTTACTGATGGATGATGAAGCTCATATAGGAAGATGTTTGGTGGAACTTTCTCTCTTCGAGATCCCAACCTCGATAACGCATCAGCCGCCTCGTTTTTGCGACGCATCAGGAGTGCAAGAGCGCAGATCCTAGCTTAAAGGGTACCATGGCTCCGCCGCCATCGCCCAACCACGGTCGTGCTGGGCACTCCTGCAATGATGCCCCTGGTGACAATCTTTTTACCATCGTCAGCACTCCTCCGCTAGCTTCCGCCGAACACGTAAGTTGTTTATTTTTCCTTTCCAATATCGGGCGCGCGCTAGTGCTCCCGATGGGAGTAGCCCTCGAGTCTATATGCGACTAGGATTAGTCGGTATAGACTCAAGCCACATTCCTCCTTTTTGTCTTTTGTTTTCTGTTTGGTCGGGTGCGCGTCAGCGCTCCTGATGGGAGTAGCCCCCGGGTCCATATGCGACTAGGCACAGTCGGGTATGGACTCAGATTCAGGCTTATGACTATCTCCTTGTGCTATCACAGCCAGTTACGCACGAGCTGCTGGACATTGGTCGTCGCTATGCCGCCATGGAAGCGGAGGTTGCTCGGCTTAGCCAACAATCTACTGAGCTACAAGGTAAACTACCCCTTTTCTTCTACTCACGTTCTTCTATCGTATTGTTCCTTATTGTGTACTGTCTGCAGAGTCCCTGGCGCGGGCTCAGCGTGAGAGGGATGACGCCACGCTGCAGTCTGCCGAACTGAAGGGAAAGCTCGACTCCGCCGAGGCTGATGCCCGTGCGCGTGCTGATGAGGCCGCACGAGCTGCGAGGGAGGAGGCTGAGGGACGCGAGAAAACAGCCGCCCATCGACTTGGAGTTGTAACCAACTCCTTATCAGGTTCACCAATGTCACATACTTCTCTCTTTGCGTTGATTTTGTGTTTTTCTTTTTGCTAAGTCGCTCATCTTCGTTTTCACCCAGGGTATTTGGGTGCTCCTGCGGGCTGTAGCAGCCAAGCTCATCCCGAAGACTTGGAGGGTGCTCTAGTTGCCCTTGAGGGTGTCGGTGGCTAGACAGGAGGTCTCCTGTCGAAGGCGAAAGATGCACTTACGTGCCTGCACGACAGCGTATTTCCCAAGGCGCAGCCTCCCTCCTCCTTCGACGAACTAGCAGAACTATTTGGCCCAGATGCTTCCACCATTGCCGACTTCCGTCGTGAGCATACGGTACGTGGCTCGTAGACCACCCTTCTAATGCTGCTGGGGCATGGCTTCGAGGGTGATTTTGACGAGGCCATGTCGGGGCGTCCTCGCGGACCTGATGGCAAGGCGCTGCCCCTCAGCGACTTCTTCGAGAGGTCCCGCGAGTTGGCGCAGAAGCTGGCAGACACTCTGACAAACAGGCCGCCAGGCGCGCCGAGAAGGCCAAGAAATCTACCAGCTCGCAGTAGTCGATAGACGTCGTAGTAGTTTGTCGGAGCTTGTGTAAAAAACTTGTTCCTTTTGTCTTTTGTCGCCTGTAATGAATATTGGCCTAAGAGCCTCTTATTATTTTTCCTTTGCCATTTTCCTTGAAAGTTTTATTTCTTCAATCCAGCCCGCGAGACCTTTGTGGAGAGCTGGGGCGAGGGTGTCTTCCCCGATGTTGATTTACCTCTTTTACTTATACCTCTTGCTTTGTTTTGTGGGCAGGCTAGCCTTGTCAGTACTCCTCCATCCACTGGGGTTGTGCTCAACCAGGCGCCTGGCTCCGAATCCGTTCCCACTGCCTCTGGCACCCGCGATCCTGACGAGTGTCGATGCTCGGTGCTACAGACCCGGTGTGCCAAATTGGAGCGGGACTTACGAGCTACTCAAGGTGTCTTAGCCATCTTGCGATCAAAGCAACCTCGTCCTGCCGAGCGAGAGACTTACTTGCTTGAAGAGTTGGAGAAGGCGAATTCTGATCTGCTATGTAAGCTACCACGAGCCCTCGAGGCGTTGTCAGTTTCTTCGTGTATCTGTCTTCAGTTGTTTTCTTCTTTTTGACAGGTGTTCAACTGGACGCACGAGCTGAAGCCGATCGGGTGAACGGCCGACTCCGGCGTGTTGCTGAAGTCGTAGGGCGGGACACCACCTCCTTCTGGTCTGACAGCGCTCGGGGTCGTGTTCTAGCTCTGCTGCAGGACCGCGTGCAGCAGGTGGTTTCCTTTATTGGGTCATGCGGGTCTGCGCTGTCGCTGGTACATAAAGTTTTGTTTCCCCTGGACAAGCAGCCGCAAGGACTTGGTGCTCTCCCGGCGAAGTTCCGCAATGGTGAAGCTCCGCGAGAGTTTGTTCGCGCCCAATTGGTCAACGGTGCAATATATGCCTTGGCGTTTGTGCGCAGACGACACCCATACATGTGCTTGACAGGGATAGAGGAAGTTCCTCCGCGACCTGACGGCGAGCCTATGCCGATGGAACACCATTACCGGGCTGTAGAAGGCGTGGCTATTGGCTTGATCGACAAATTGGAGCATGATACTGAGTTGCAGCTTGACCATGTAACTTTACAGGTTCCAAAAACAGAGCCAAAGGACTAGCTCCGTTTCTGTGCAAGTACTTGTAGAGTATGAATAATTTGTTCGTAATTGCAGTATATGCCTAGGCTGTTGTCGAGCCTTTAGCTCCTTGTATGTTTGAGTTGTTGTGCTTTGGCGGTGCAGCCCCCGGGTATCGGGTTCCCATCCGCGTTTTAGCTTGCTTTGGCCTTTATAGCGCAGCCCCCGAGTATCGGGTGCTGCTAAGGCGGTTAATTTTGTTTACTTAACCTCAACGGCGTAGCCCCCGAGTATCGGGTGCCATTCCGGAGTTTGTTTTAGTTGGCCTTTACAACGCAGCCCCCGAGTATCAGGTGCCGTGGAGGCGATTACTTTTGTTGTGCGGCATAGCGACTCCAAAAATAGAGGAACATTGCACTTTTATTAAGGGAGATGCAGTCTCAACGATTACATCGGTGGCTGAACAACCTTATTGACAGTTGTGCTACGCATAGAAGCGTCGCAGATGTGCAGCATTCCATGGGTTGTGTGAGAGCTCTCCGTTTCTTGCGTTCTTCAGGCGGTATGCTCCCGCCGATGACTTCGGTGATGATGAAGGGTCCCTCCCATGGGGAGGCGAGTTTGTGCATCTTCTTTTGCTTGAGCCGGAGCACTAGGTCACCTTCCACAAATGACCTTGTGCGCAGTCGACGACTATGGTAGTTGCGCAGGCTTTGCTGGTATGTTGCGTGCGGGCGAGTGCAATGTCTCGTGCCTCATCCAGCAAGTCGATGTCGTCCTCGAGCGCTGCGTTGGCATCGTCTTCATTGTATGCTACAACATGAGGTGCGTCAAAGCGCAGGTCGTGTGGTAGGACTGCTTCTGCTCCATACACCATGAAGAACGTAGTGTACTGGGTTGATCTGTTAGGTGTGGTGCGCATGCTCCACAGACAGAGGGTAGCTCCT
Organism: Puccinellia tenuiflora; assembly: GCA_012064385.1. Taxonomy (NCBI): domain Eukaryota; kingdom Viridiplantae; phylum Streptophyta; class Magnoliopsida; order Poales; family Poaceae; genus Puccinellia; species Puccinellia tenuiflora. The sequence goes on from QRDG01000497.1 coordinate 493,432, forward strand.
CCACCCAGGCACCCGACGCGCACTTGAGTGGCACAAAGAGGCACTTTTTGACGCCGCTGCAGACGAGGCCATTCGCCTTTTCCACCTGTCCGTTGGACTGTGGGTGGGTGACCGAGGCGTAATTGAGCTTGATGCCTTGTTCTTTGCAGAAGTCTTGGAATTCCTCAGCGGTGAAGTTTGTTCCGTTATCGGTGATGATGCTATGCGGCACACCGAAATGGAAGATCATGGATCTGATGAAATTGACGGCAGTCGTGGCTGCTGCGTTTGTGATTGGCACAGCCTCTATCCACTTTGTAAATTTATCAACGGCCACCAGGAGGTGGGTGTGCCCACCACAGGCAGATTTTCTTAGAGGTCCAACCATATCAAGTCCCCACTGGCGAATGGCCAGGCAAGGAAAATTGTATTTAACTCTGAAGCAGGTGCGTGAGGCTTGGTGGCAAACTTCTGGCAGCCGATGCACCGCCTGACGATGTCCTCGGCGTCATGGAGTGTCGTGGGCCAGTAGAATCCAACATGCAGGGCCTTGGCGACTAAGGCCCGGCTGCTGGCGCGATGCCCACATGTGCTGGCGTGAATCTCAAGGAGAATAGCCTTGCCATCTTCGGGTGCGATGCACCTCTGGAGGATGCCCGATATCCTTCATTTGTAAAGTTCTCCATTGATTATTGTGAATGCTTTGGCACGGCGAGTGATACGCCGCGCTTCGACTGTGTCTTTCCATGTGTGGACTGTCGGAACGTTAAGGAGCACTCTTTCTCGAGAACCCTTCAAGCCCACCTACTTCGGAGAGGTTTCATGCCCAGCTATAATTGTTGGACCAAGCACGGAGAAAGAGGGGTTATGATGGAAGACAATGAAGAAGAAAAGGATGATGAGAACTATCCTATGTTTCCTGAAGAATACGGTGATACTGCGATGGAAAACAATGAAGAAGAAGGAGGTGAAGAACAACAGGCGTCAGATGAGCCCGCTGATGGTCTTGGTCGGGTCATTTCTGATGCAAAACGAGAATGCGATACAGAAAAGGAGAAGCTGAAGTTGGAGGCCATGCTAGAGGATCACAAAAAGTTGTTGTACCCAAATTGCGAAGATGGCAGCACAAAGCTCGGCACCACACTGGAATTGCTGAAATGGAAGGANTCCTTTTTGCATACATAGACATACACTAGTATCCTTTGATGTAGACAGTCATATTTCCTGTTGATACTAGAGAGTATGTTAAATACTTCCAAGTGTTGTAATCAAACGTCAAAACAAGATTAACGGACAATGTCCTTTCAATCTCCCCCTTTTTTGTTTGATGACAACACAAAGATTTGCAAAATAAGTCTCATTTAAGCATGTCTAAATTTTTGAGTGAAGCTCCCCCTAAAGCTTACAAGCCAACAAGGTATACAACTAAAAATTGCTCAAGTGAAGAACAAGTGATAGATAACATATATATACTATGTGAGCAAAGGACATACGATAGTTCTCACCATAGTCCTCATATGAGAAGAGCACTTTTCTCACCTTGGACTTCATATAGAAATAATCTTGGAATAATATCGCCTTGCAATGGACTCCAAATAATAGATAGTAACTGGAGGAAGTCCTTACAATAACATAACGGAGGTCCAAGATTATCCTTACAATAAATTCGGGAGACATAACAAATAGAGTTCACTTAAGAAACATGCAAATGAGAAGGAAACATGCAAACGATGAAAACGCAATGTAATGCAAATCCCCGGATAATAATCTCTCCCCCTTTGGCATCAAGACACCAAAAAGGGAGAAATAGCAGTGAGAACCATGATCACTCTTCATCATCATCGCCTCCTCTTCATCCTCAACATCATACTCATCATCATGTGCAGCTGGACCGGAGCTAGACTGACCAGGGTCCCTTGCCAATATGGAGCAAGAGAGAGGCGTCATCGCCAAACCAGAAGGTGTACTCGTTCTGTGCCATATAGGTGTCCGAGACTTCAGCTGAGCTTTCAGGACCAACAGGAAGGTTAAGCTGAGTCATAATGCACGTGATTGCGATTGTAGCTCTTTGCTTGGCATAGGCTTGTAGTCAGATTTCCTTTTCAGCAAAGAAGCAGTTCATCTTCTTGAGTGCTTTGATTACATTTTGCTTCTAGGAGCCTCACCATCCGCATCTTCATCATTCTGACCACGATATGGAGGAACATAGACAGGTGCATCTGGAGGAGGAGCAGGTATAAAACAAGAGAAGGCACATACATCTCATATGACTCATCACATCAGGGCTTAACTTGGTGTTGAAAAGAGTCTGCAGATAAGGACCATAATGGGAACCTTGTTCCTAAGAACCACCAGCGCGCATCTCTTGCCACATGTAGTCAAGAATATCATTTGCTTCTTTCTCATATAGAGAGGAACAATCTGGTTTAGAAGTTGATCATCCGCTGGCGAACTTCGCCCTTTTCTCCATATTTGCAATTGAGATTGTTTCTCAGGATGCCATGAACAACTCTCCAGTAATGATACATCCAAGAAATCTTGGGAATTTTCCACGGAGCCCTATCCCGGTGGATAGCAATGACGAAGCCCTATCTCAGCCTGCATAACTTTGAGCAATGAAGACTATAGCATGGTGCAAAGGGAAGTTCCTCAAGCTGAAATAATTCCCCAAATCTGCCAGAGTAGCTGTGCATACAGTAGTGTGACACATCCAAGTCATAGTTCTCTTGGGTACGGTGGAGAAATGAACAGTGGCATAGAATTGTTTGAGTAACTCAGGAATACGGAGTGCTAACTGTCATGAGCTTAGAGATTTGATGATAATCCATAAGCTCCATCACATCTGGCCATACCTCCCTAGTATGCTCAAGATTGAAAAAGAGGTGGGCACATGCTTGTTCTTTTTCTTATTAATACATTGATGATATACTTGCTGATGCATCTTGCAATAGAACTAGGATCATCCGGACAGGTGCTATGGCCAAATGCATAGGGTTGAAACCAAACGGTCTTGCTCAAACTCAAGTGTAGGCACTTGACCCAAGTAGCACGTACCGGTTCATCGGGTTCACAAGGGCGGAGGCGGAGGATTTCCCGTTGGCTTGGGAGCTTGCTTGGACTTGCTTTTCTGACCGCGGCCTTCTTGAGTCTCTTGGTCTTGGGCATGGAGGATTGAGCATCATATCATCAACAATCATCAGCCCATCAAACGTCTTGCTCCCTTGGCTCCGGCCTTGCTTGACTGTGGGAACTCCTCCCAATCATCACCCCAATTGTCCATCTCAAATCTTGAGAGGGAACCTCAAGAACACACTCAAGGGAAGATCCACCCAAATCGGCACAAAACGGGAAAGTATGTGGATAGGATGAGAGATCGGGTGATTCTCTCACAATTTGTGGAGGGAAGGAGTGGGTTGTGGTTCAAACGGAGGGGAAGGTGGAGGAGCTTGAGTGGGAGAGGCCATGGAGGGAGAGGCATGGGGGAAGAAGTGGAAACTGCCTTGGTCGAATCCCCATGGGTTAAGTTCCCAGGCGCGCCGGCCTGGGAACCGGCCGGGCCGGGCGTGAGGCCGGCTGGCACCCGAGCCAGCCGGCCTGGGAACCGGCCAGGCCGGGCGGGAGGCCGGGTGACCCCGAGCGAGCCGGCCTAGCCGGCCAGGCCGGGCGGAGGCCGGGCGGCCCCGAGCCGCCGGCCTGGGCCGGGGAGGCCGGACCCCGAGCCAGCCGGCCTGGGAGCCGGCCTGGGCCGGGTCAGAGGCCGGCCACACCCAGGAAGGCACAGTTCTCACTTCATCCATCTTTGCTTGTTTTGATTTTCTTGACTTCCGAGCACTTTGTATCATTAGAAATACCATGAGCAATTTGAGTGATCCGGGGGAGATGCAAAACATGATGAAAACTCCACACAAAATAGAACGAAATAAGTATTGATGTGATGCAAGAAAATGGCAAATGAGAAAATATGATGTATTTGAGAAAAGGTCGGTGGACTAGGCCACCATATATGAGTGTATGGCATGCCACCGCGAAGATATATCTTGAGTGCATACCAAAACTCATCATTTAAGCTCATATGTGAATATTCTTGAGACATCATGAAAACATTGCTATTGACATAATGGGGAGGAGGGAGAGTCCAATAATTAGGACAACACTCCCTCTAAATCCATGCCTATACGTAGAATCAAATAACACTTCTAGGAGAGTGTGTATGCAGATTTGTAATCAAACAAAGTTGCTTGCACATACGACATTGATTTGTCCCCTCAATTCCTTGAATCTCTTCTCGTCAAGTGGTTTGTGAATATATCGGCGAGTTGATCTTTGGTGTTGATATATGAAAGTGAGATATCTCCATTTGCCACATGATCACGGATAAAATGATACCGTATTTCAATATGCTTTCGTCTTGCCTGGAGCACGGGATTGTGAGCAATTCCTTATAGCACTTTCGTATCACATAAAAGAGGCAATGTCTTTTTCTTAATTCCGAAATCCTCAAGACATTGTCTCATCCATAATAATTGAGAGCAACAACTTGCGGTGGCAATATACTCAGGCTTCCTGTGAGGAGGTGGATATGCAGTTTTGTTTCTTTGAAGACCAACACACAAGTGACCTACCAAGAAATTGGCAAGCACCCGAGGTTGATTTCCTAGTCACTTTGTCACCGGCCCAATCCAGCATCCGATATACCCACAAGATCAAAGCTTGTATTTGAAGGATACCAAAGCCATGATTGGGGGTATCAACCAAGTACCTAAGAATTCTTTGACAGGCAGTCATATGGCTTTCCTTAGGGTTAGATTGAAATCTTGCACACAAACCCACACTAAACATGATATCCGGTCTAGATGCACAAAGATAAAGCAAAGAACCAATCATAGAACGATAAAGCTTTTGGTCAACCGGAATAACCTTCGTGATCTAGTGTTAGATTCACGTTTGTTGCCATTGGAAATCTCAATGGGCTTGCATTTGACATATCAAACTTCTTGAGCATGTCTTGAGTATATTTAGCTTGGCAAATAAAGGTTCCTTCGTCATATTGCTCAATTCAAACCAAGGAAGAACTTTAATTCACCCATCATAGACATCTCAAATTCACTTGTCATTAGCTTAGCAAATTGTTCTACAAAAGAGACATTAGTAGAACCAAATATAATATCATCAACATATACTTGGCATACAAAGAATTCTCCATTTACACTCTTGGTGAAGAGTGTGGGATCGATTACCCCAAGTGCAAAACCACGGTCTACTAGAAACTCCTTTAAGTGATCGTACCAAGCACGTGGGGCTTGTTGAGGCCATACAAAGCCTTGTGGAGTAAGTAGACATGGTTAGGACACTTGGGATCTTCGAACCCCTGAGGTTGTTTAACATATACCATCTCATTAAGTGGACCATTTAGAAATGCACTTTTAACATCCATTTGATATAAAGTGAATTTATAACTAGAAGCAAATGCAAGCAATATACGAATGGATTCAAGTCTAGCTACGGGAGCGAAAGTTTCACCGTAGTCAAGTCCTTCGACTTGAGAGTAGCCTTGAGCAACCAAACGAGCTTTGTTGCGAATCACTTGTCCATGATTATCTTGCTTTTTCTTGAACACCCATTTGGTTCCAATCACATTATGGTTTCTTGGGTCTTTCCACTAGGGACCATACTTTGTTTCTCTCAAAGTTATGGAGCTCTTCGTGCATAGCATGGACCCAATCTTCATCTTCAAGAGCTTCATACACCTTGGTAGGTTCAAAATGTGATATATGAGCATGAACGCCACAAAAGAGTAATAGTTGCCTCCGAGTGGACACACTCCTTCCAAGACCACCAATGATGTTCTTTTGATAGAGAGATTTTTTATGTAATGCCACGGCCTTGCTAGCCACTCGACGAGCAAGGGCATCTGAGGGTCTCTCATTTGGAGGTGCATCTTCATCATCTCCTTCATCTTGATTTTGATTAATCCGAGAGTGGGTTGGAGTTCTTGGTGAGAGATCACCAAAATCTTGACCACCATTATCATTGGGTTGGATCTTGATCATTATCATGATGGTTGATGTCATCTTGTAGATCTTGAGCTTGTTCTTGGTTTGCCGCTTGATCGATGGTTGATGTAGAGAGCTCCACTTGCGTCGAGCTTGAGTCCAACTCCGTTGCCACAAGGGGTTCCTCAATGGGTATAAGAGGGACCTATACCCATTCTTCCTATGGCGATGGAGGAGGGCTCATCACCTACTATCATCAAGATCAACTTGCCCCACTTGGGAGCCATTATCCTCATGGAACACCACATTCATAGATTCTTCAACACACCCGGTGGATATGTTGTAGACTCTATAAGTGTGGGAATCCTTGGCGTAACCAACAAATATGCCTTCAAAAGTTCTAGTCTCAAACTTAGGCAATTTAGAACCTTTAATGTAAACTTGACATTTGCAACCAAAAACTTTAATATATGAGAGGTTGGGCTTTTTACCACCAAGAAGTTCATAAGGAGTCTTGTTAGTGAATGGGCGGAGATAGAGCCGGTTGGATAGATGACAAGCAGTGTTGATGGCTTCGGCCCAAAAATTATATGGAGACTTGAATTCGGCCATCATAGTTCTTGCCATATCAATAAGTGTACGGTTCTTTCTTTCCGCAACACCATTTGTTGAGGGGTATACGCAGCGAAATATTGATGTTTAATACCCTCATCACTCAAAAATTCATCCATGGTGTAATTCTTGAACTCGGTTCCATTGTCACTTCTTATGGCCAAGATGGTTGTATCATATTGGCGTTGTACTTGAGTAGCCCAATCAATGAATTCCTTTTGAGTTTCACTCTTCTTCTTGATATAGAAGGTCCAAGTGTATCTTGTATAATCATCAACAATTACCAAGCAATATTTCTTGCCACCAAGGCTTTCATAAGTAGGAGGCCCAAACAAATCCATATGAATGAGTTGGAAGGGCCTCGTTGTATTGATGGTTGTCACTTTGGGATGGTTCTTCTCATGCATCTTTTCGGCAACGCAAGAGCTACAAGGACGATCTTTGGAAAAATTCACTTTTGTTAGTCCTTCCACATGCTCACCCTTCACAAGTGTTTGCAAGTTTCTCATACCGACGTGGCCCAACTAGCGATGCCAAAGCCAACCCACGTCGGATTTAGCCATTAGACTTGTGGTAATATGTGTAGTTTCTTTCGAGAAATCTACTACATACATACGGTTTTCCACAAATCCAACAAAGGCTACTTTAAGAGAAATTGTGTGAAGGATAAGCACGTGATACCGTCCAAAGACAACGGTAAAGTTGCACTCGCAAAGTTGCAAAATGGAAAGTAAATTATAACCAAGGGACTCAACAAGGAGGACTTTCTCAATGGACGTGTCCGGAAGAAATTACCACCTTGCCATGCCCCAATAGTTCGGAACCATCACCAATCGTGACATGAGATACCTTGAGAAGTTGATGCATTAAGTCACTTAACACTTCTTTGCTTCCGGTCATATGTGCGGAGCAACCGCTATCAATAAGCCATGATGATCCTCCGGAAGCACATACCTACAAAGAATTAAGTCCTTGATTTAGGTACCCATGTTTTGATGGGTCCTTTCTTGTTAGTCACAAGGGTCTTGGGAACCCAAATAGAAACATGATAATCACTACCATATGAAGTTCCAACATATTTTGCATAAACATGTCCATCATTAGATTTCAAAAGCACATATGATGGGTTATATTTTCTCGCAAAATTGTTGTGAGAAGATGTGTTCTTAGGAGTAATGATCTTAGCAAGGATATCAAATTCATCTTCATCATTAGCCAACTCCCCCTCCTTCACAAAAACATAGCATTAGTGGAGGGAGTTGGTTTCTTCTTCTCATTGGTCTTCTTGGATGAGACTCCAAATCCAAGTCCTTCCTTACCCACAACTCTCCTTTGATTTCTCAAAAGATTATTGAGGTTCTTTTCTCCTTGGATGCAAGACACTAGTCCTTTCTCAAGTTGAGCCTTCAACCTATTGTTCTCCAATATGAGAGATGCTTTGACACACAAGGGTTAGTGGCACAATCATTTTCATTTACATCCTTATTTTGAGAGATGTCATGTGACTCCTTAAGAACCTTGAGCTCTCTTGAGAGTGCCATGTGAGCTTTCTCAAGATGCTCAATATCCTTAAGTAGTTCATTGTGACCATTCATAATGTTATCATTTTCATCCATAAATTCCTTAAGCTTACATAGTGCATGATCACGGTCACCCATCATTTTAGATAGATCTAAAGTGGAGGTTTCCTCAATAGAATCTTTAAGGCATAGTGCGTTATCTAGAGCTTCCTCAAGCTCCGCTATCCTATTAGCATCATCACGAGCGAAACCCTCAAGTTCACATATTCTTTCTTCATGTTCTTCTATGAGACCATATGCATTACCAAGTTGAGTCATGAAGGCATCAAATGCAATTTTATTTTCACTTTCAAGTGATCTCATGACGTTTGAAAGATCATTAGCATTCTTATCATCAAGTTCCTCAACACAATTCAACAATGATGGAGTAGAGGAAATTGAGGGTTTTCGTGAGTGGGTTACCTTTGGAGATGTACCCTTGGCCATAAGGCACTTGTGTTTGGTAGGACCTTGCTTGTCATTCGGAGTTGAAAAGAGAGAATCCAAAGAAGAAGGAATAACCCCAATTGCCATTGCCGCCATGCCGACTTGTTCTTCTTCATCTTCACTTTCTTCACCTCCGGATATATATTCTTGCTCATTTGTCACCATTGCCCTTTTAGATACCTTCTTCATGAAGTTCTTGTTTTTGGGAGCAAAGTTGGTTTTCTTGATGAGCTTTCCTCCATTCTCAATTCTACTCTTGTAAGGACAATCCGCGACGAAGTGCTCACTATCTCCACAATTGAAACAAGTTCTTGCTTTCTTTGTACTTGAGCCTTCTTTTCCCTTGTTCTTCGTTGCATTTGATCTAAAATCCCCTTTCTTCCACCAATTATGGTTGGCAAGCGCCAAACACTCATTGTGTGACACCCTCTTTTCCTTCTCGGATGGCACATAGGTGGATCCACCTTCATCACTTGATTCTTCCTCATCATAAGATGTTGCCTTCAAGGCAAGAGATACTTTCTTCATTCCATTCACACGAGCTAGAACATCTTCCGAGGATTTCTTCATCATATTCATGGTGACAAAGGTACCCAAAACATCATTGGGAGTTAGTTCCATGTAGTCCTCTCTTGATTGAACATTCATTACCATGTTCTCGTTGTATGGAATCAAGGTTTGAAGAAATTTTCCCTTGAACCAATCATCATCGCAATCCTTGAATCCAACATCCTTCATGTCCACAACGAGAGCCTTGAGTCTTCGATATACATCCTCCGGAACTTCTCCATCCTTCATGATGAAGTGATCAACTTGCCGTTGAAGAAGGGTTTTCTTCGAGCGTTGCATGCTCACATTGCCATCATACATGGCAAGTAGATACTCCCAAGCTTCCTTGGCGTTTCGGAGAGACCGGATGTGCTCAACACCTTCATTGACCATTGCCTTCTCGAGCATGTGCATTGAGTTGTTCATCAATGATCTCACTTGAGGTCAAATTATTGATATCCTTAGGATAGTATCCCCTCTCAATGATTCTCCATATTTGCATTGAAGAGCTACACACATAAGACTTCATGGAAGCTTTCCAATTAGTAAAACGGGTCCTATCTACTAAAGGTGGATTACCAAGATTGTTCACATGTGGGTGTTGGACATTAGAAGCAATATTATAAACATGTCCAAATTGATTTGGGTTTTCATTTTTAGATGAGTGTTCATCACCTTCTTTAGAAGGAGATATGGGATTACCATTTTCATCTAGAGAGGGACTTTCATTTGCATTGCTAGATGTAGAGGCAAGTTTCATTAATAGTTCCTCTAACCTATCCATCCTCTTATCGGATCTTTCCCCCATGGACTCGACTTGCTTTTGAAGCAATTCCATGGGAGTGGGATCCCCCATCCTCCTCTTTAGGCGGTGAATCCTTTAATAAAGAGACGAGGCTCTGATACCAATTGAAAGGATCGATGAGGTTAACTAGAGGGGGGGGGGGTGAATAGGTTAACTACAAATTTTACTTCTTTTTTGTTTTAAATTGGTATTGCTCAAATATAAGTTCTCTAGATTATGCAACTAGATGAACAACCCTATATGTTGAGCAAATGACTACTAGCATAAGATATAAATATGAGTAAGCTAGTAGCAACAAGTAAAGGAAAGTTGAGGAATAACCAACAAGTTGACGCGGAGATTTATCCCGAATTTCACTTCCCAATGGAAGCTAATCTCCGTTGGAGCGGCGCGGTGTTCACCAAAGTGAAACACCGAGTAGCCTTGATATGGCACACCGTATCTCCGTTGTGTCTTACCACCGATGTGGCGAGACACTTGTCACTATGTTGTCGTTGAGGTTGACAACTAGAACCTTTACAAGGATGAAGCTCACTCCACAAGTTGGAGGGTCTTCACCAAATGCACCGAGCCGCCAAGACTCGATGCTCAAGGCCGGGGCACACACCACAACTCAATTGGTGGCTCCCGGCAATGTCTTCGTAGCTCCCAAAGCTCCGAAGGACCACAACCTCTTAGGGTTCCAATGAACACCAAGAGTAGCAAGCCCCCTCTCACAAATCAAGGGGGGAAATCAAACGGTATGGTGGAAGTGTAGATCTAGGTCTCCTCTCTCAAATCCCCAAAGGGCTAAGTGATTGAGTGGCTAGAGAGGGAGATCTATTGATTTGAAGCTTTCAAACAATGGAGGTGTTCTTCTTTTGGTCGTGGTAGTTGTCTCGAGGTAGATGGAGGGGTATAAGTACCCCTCCCCGAAATCAAGCCGTTGGGTGCAGGGGATGTCCGGTCTGGAGGTCGGCCCAGGCCGGCCTGGGGGCCGCCCAACGATCATCATGCAGGAACAAACTGGGCCGCCGGCCTGGAGCCCGGCCTGGGGGCTGGCCACCCACCAGACAAGCCCGGCCTGGAACCCGGCCTGGGCCGGTCTGGGGGCCGGTCACCCACCAGACCTACCCGGCCTGGAACCCGGCCAAGGCCGGTCTGGGGGCCGGTCACCCACCAGACCCACCCGGCCTGGAACCCGGCCAAGGCCGGTCTGGGGACCGGTCACCCACCAGACCCACCCGGCCTGGAGCCCGGCCTAGGCCGGTCTGGGGGCCGGCCAGCCTGCAGAACAGCTTTTCCTTCCTGTTCCATTTCCGACAATACGGCATTTCTTCCTTTTTGCATACATAGACATACACTAGTATCCTTTTGATGTAGACAGTCATATTTCCTGTTGATACTAGAGAGTATGTTAAATACTTCCAAGTGTTGTAATCAAACGTCAAAACAAGATTAACGGACAATGTCCTTTCATCATACCTATTGAGGCACTTTTTCAAAATGCCTCAATAGGTCATTACTTATTGTGGCACTTTGAAGAAGTGCCCTAGTAGGTCATACCTATTGCGGCACTTTTTCAAAGTGCCACAATAGATCATTCCCTATTGCGGCACTTCTCCAAAATGCCTTAATAGGTCGTTGGCAGAAAATAATGCATTCAAACCCCCGTGCGTTCTCTCGTAGCGGTTTTTTCACTCATTCTTTTTGTCCGATTTGTTTTGTCGGCTGACATCCCCTCGCACCCCCAACTAAACCTCCGACCTCGAGCGCCACCACCCGTACAATGGAGTTGTAGAAGAGTACCAAAACAAACTAAAATCGTGAAATTGTATGTTCATTGTATTGCTTAAATAAACAATTGTCTTGTGTATGTGAATTGTGCTAAACGTAAGTGTGCAAGTAATGCTCAAGTTGATGTTGAAATTAATTTATTAATGCTCAAAACAACGTCTCTCATTTATTGGTTAACTACTCATGGGAACACTGCATGTCTTGTATTTCTTGAGAACGTCTTTGACATTCTGTTTGGTGGACATCTATCAATAGTAAACCTATATTGTTTTTCTGACCTCATTCAGATTATTTTAATGTTATTACTCGTGTGAAAATAATATATACTTTAAAGGTAGTACAACCTAGATCGGAACAGAGTTGAAACATACAACACCAATGTATCTTAGTACTAGGACGCTCCTGTTTGCGTTGCACTGTTTTTTTTTTTTTTTTGAACAAGGGATGGTCCCAGAAGGGCCTAGAAGCATGTATTCATTGCAGTGGCATTATACAAGAAGGACCTCAAAGAAAATGAAAATACAAACAGGTCCAGACATTTTGCACTACGAACCCTAAAGCTAGAAGAGAGAATGCCTTCGGGTCCAGCTCCTTCACCACCGCGTCGAAACTTGCCGCCGCCAAGCAATCCCCCACCGGGGACGAAACCACTTGATGGGAAACGCCGGGAGCCAGCCGCAGCAGAGCAATAGGGCCTCCATGAAGGCACAATGGCCAGGAGGTTGAACTTCATCCTCAATCGCCGGCCGGAGAAAGCCGAAGCCGACGAAGAGGGGGGGAGAGGTCGCCTTTCGACCATACTGAATGGCAGCCCAAGATTAGCTGCCATGGATGCTCTCCCGAGGGAATTATCCATGCTTCTATGATGATCCTGGATTTCCACCTGCTGGCCATCTCCTTCACCCCCATGGTGAACAGAAACAGCGAACGAGGTGGAAGCAGGAGGCGGAGCGAGCTTGCGGATGACGCCGTCGCCGACCTTAGCTTCCCTTTCTCCACTCCACCTCGAAGCAGACAAAAGCAGCTTAGTCGACCAGCCCAAACAGCCGCTCGCAGGCAGCCGGACTCGGCGATCTTGACTCACAGATCGAAGCAGCAACCACTCGCTGGCCACCTCAATCTCGCCCCACCATGAGAGCGCAGCAAGAGAGGCCAAACATTGGCAGGCACCGCCAGATCTGGCCAAGAAGCGAGCTTATTCTTGAGGAAGTAGCGGAAGGAGGTTGATGCAGAGGACCTCCGCCTCGGAGCCCCAGGCAACACCAAACTTTTCCACTCCAACAGCGTGCTCGCATCGCTGCTAGGGTAGCTGCTGGTCATCGTCTGCCAGAGGACACCCCTCTTCTCCTCCCCGCCACCTCGGCCAGTCAGAAGAGGAAGAGATGCCCAGAAGCAGAGGATGCCAAGATGGCGCTTATTGAAGAAGGCCGCCATGGATCTGTCACCGCCATCCATCCCCCACCACGGAGGCTTGATGGAGAGCAGAACCACAGCGAGCACGGCGCCGCGCCAGGACACCATAGCCGCTAGCCTTCGGGAGAAGGGAGACGGCATATAGCCATTCACCACATAGGTACACAGCAGCAGCAAGCTAAACCTAATACTACTTCTATACACGGCGGGCCGGTACCCTGGATCAACTCTACACCAACCAGCGCGCGCTGGCGGCGAGAGCGGCCGGATCTGGCGAGGAACGACTGACTCTCAAAGAGGGGAGGAGAAGCTACGGGAGGGGAAGAGAAAAAGTGCTTCGGTTCCCTTTTGGTCTCTCAGTTCTTTAGTCGTCTATTAACTGCCGCGTTGCACTGCATGGACGCACGTGAGTTCTCCACAAAAATAGCGCGATGACCTGTCGATCGGGAGTTTTCCTGCTAGGTTTTTAAACCGATCGGATGTAATACAGTAATAAAAAAGGTAAAAACAGCTGCAGTGGCAGCCTAGCCCAGCCCATCTCCTACCGGTCACAGCCCACCCCAAAACCTCCCATGCCGGGGGCTCCGCGGTAGCGCCCGGGCGATTCCTTGCTCTCGAATCGCTCGGTTGGGCTGGATGGCCGCGGCCCAGCTAGCGCTCGCCCTCCAACTCCTGCATGGGCCGGCCAACGTGTGGGTTTTTTTTTTGTTTTTTTCTTTCCTGTCTATTTTCTTTATATTTCTTTGTTTTATTTTAAATAAAACCATTTTTTAATATGATTTTTTTTTTCAAATATATGAAATAATATTTAAATCTTTTCAAGTCGAATCATTACAAAAAAAAATGAAAATTTGAATATTTAAATATGTTAAAATATTAATATTTTAAAAATTAAAAAATAAAGGAAAAATGAAATTTTTGGATGAACCAAAAATACCGGCGAACCAAAAAAATAACAATGAACCAATAATACCGGTGAACCGAAAAAATAACAGTGAACCAAAAATTCGGGTGAACCGAAAATAATAGCGAACAAAAAATTCAAATAAACCAAAAATAATAGTGAACCAAAAATACCGGTGAACCGAAAATAACAGTGAACCAAAAATTCGGGTGAACCGAAAATAATAGTGAACCAAAAATTCGAATAAACCAAAAATAATAGTGAACCAAAATTTTGGGTGAACCGAAAATAATAATGAACCAAAAATTTGGACGAACCCAAAATAAAAGTGAACCAAAAATTCGGGTGAACCGAAAATAATTGTGAACCAAAAATTCGAATAAACCAAAAATAATAGTGAACCAAAATTTCAGGTGAACCAAAAACAATAGTGAACCAAAAATTCGGGTGAACCGAAAATAATAGTGAACCAAAAATTCGAATAAACCAAAAATAATAGTGAACCAAAATTTTGGGTGAACCGAAAATAATAATGAACCAAAAATTCGGACGAACCCAAAATAAAAGTGAAACAAAAATTCGGGTGAACAGAAAATAATAGTGAACAAAAAATTCGAAATAATAGTTAACCAAAATTTCGGGTGAACCAAAAATTCGGGTGAACCGAAAATAATAGTGAACCAAAAATTCGCATAAACCGAAAATAATAGTGAACCAAAAATCCAAAATTTCGGGTGAACCAAAAATTCGGGTGAACCGAAAACAATAATGAACCAAAAATTCGGGTGAACCAAAAATAATAGTGAATCAAAAAATCGGTTGAACCGAAAACAGTAGTGAACCAAAAATTCGGATGAATCGATAATAATAGTGAACCAAAAATTTGAGTGAACCAAAAATAATAGTGAACCAAAAATTCGAATGAACTGAAAGTAATAGTGAACCGAAAATAATAGTGAATCAGAAATTCAGATGAACCGAAAATAACGCGTGAACCCAAAATAATAGTGAACTAAAAATTCAGGTGAACCGAAACTAATGGTGAACCAAAAAATATATTTTTGCAAAGTAGTTCCTATTTTAAAATGGATCACATTTGAAAAAAATACATTTTGAAAAAGGTTCATATTTAGAAATATTCATTTTTAAAAAATTGTTCAGATTTAAAATGTATTCTTTTTTATAAAAAGAAATAAAGAATAAAAAACTAAAACTGGAAAAAGAAAAATGAAAAACATAAATAAACAAAAAAGAAAAAAGTAAAAGTAAAAATGGAAAATGAAAAGTTTAGAAACATGAGGAACCATAATAAGGAAGTCAAGAAAAAACAATACTAAATAGTAGAAACAGAAACGAAAAAAGAAAAGAATACAAAAAATGAAAAAAAAACATACGTAGAAAACAGAAAACGAGGAAAAAAAAAAAGAATGAAGCTCCTCTTACATCGCTGAATGAAGCAAGCAGACTAACTAACGAACCGCTTAACGGGCCGGCCCATGACCTCAAATTCTTAAGCGAAACGGTGCTCCCAATCAAGCGAGCGATAGGCGATAGGGAGCAGTTTCCTCCATGCCACCTCCCCATCGCTCCCGTCTCCTTTCTCCATCGATGCCACCGTCCCGACCCTCCTCTATCCCCTCATGATCTATCCTCTCCTCCTCACTCGCCGGCAGTCCGCCGCCGCACGACCACCTCCTTCTCCCAGTCGCACGTTGCTGGAACCGCATCCCTGACGCTGGAGAGACCGAAGCTGCTCTCATGCTCCTCTTCGGCCTCGACTCTGTCCCTTCGGCATCTCCCCGACGTGGCCAGCACCGCGACGACGTCTCCCACCGCCGCCGCTGATAGCTCCTGCTCGAGGCCGCGCGCGCCACCACCTCCTTGTCCGACCGCCGCCTTTCGATGTCGTCTGTGCTCCCGCCCGCGCACGTGCCAGCTTGGACGCCGAAGCTGACCCCGCCCCTTAGGACGCCAAGGTGGGCGCCTGCCTCGACCTCTCCATCCGCCGCATTGCCTACGCCTGCCTCGCCGGCGGCTTAGGGCCTCATCCTCTTCCGTACGTCCCCCGTCCCATCCCCCTCCCCTTACTCGCAGGTCTGATTGAAATGTAATTTTGGGATAACTGGTTGCTCGTCAGGTGTTTGTGGTATTGCCTACCTGATCTATTGCTCGGAGTCGGAGGGAGATGGGGTGGCCTCCACTATGGCGACGACGACCATGCGCTGTGACAATGGAGGGGACGCCTCCAGCGTGTTCCACCGCATCCTCGACTCCTAGGTACTACCTGCTCTGCTCCTCATTGTCCTATCCATCCTCTCGGTTCCTCACAAAGCGGATTTAAATGCCTCCTCTACCAATCCTCTTGGTACCAAACAGAGGACCCTTGGTCCTAGCATTAAATACAATAATTTTGTCACTTAAATGTTTTAGGATTGTTGCTTAATTTTGTGCACAACAATACAATTCTTCCGGCAAATTTGTTAATCCTGGTTTTGTTTGTTTCATCATGCAATTTCTTTGGATAAACTCTATTGATAGAGACAAAATGAGAGGATGTTCATCTTGGAGAGAACTAGTTTTTCTTCCTTACAACCCATCATTTCAAGCATAGATGAGAACATGAGTGGATGTTCATCTTGGTGGGAATTAATTTTGCTGTCTTACATTCTGTCAAATCAAACAGAAAACACAGACATCGTGATAATGGTGCCATGAACACTATTTATGAATGCTTTGTCATGAGAGCCATTTATATTCGATGATATTGGTAGATTGTTCCTGCTGTGCATAGAGCAGGTGCATGCATACTTTTATCAACTTGCATATTTCCTACTGTTGCTACCATTTGTTTTCAATTTATCTTCATGATCAAGTATCTCGCCGGTTGACATCTTTGGACCTTTATAACAGTGTAATAGTTTAAATTTTGGTATTATAGGAACTTTTGTGTGCTCTTATGGACAAGGGCTTGCTCTTGTTTGGACCTTTATACCAGTACAATATGCTACTCTTGTTTCCATGATATACATGCTATTGTCAGCAAATTATTATTTTGTTAATCACTCAAATCAGTTGCTACTGGTACACATGACACGGTCTGATCCAACCAATTTAATACCACCACCCTTCTTTATTTGCTTGGTGGACTACAGACCTCCGACCCTTCTTCTGTAGTGTACTACTACGAAGCACCGATACGGCGAGACGGACACGGCGATACGGATACGGCGATACGGGATACGGCAATTTCTTAAAACAGCAATACGGCGATACGGCGAGTATATATATAAATAATTAAATTCTATGTAATAAACACAGGATAGTTGAATGACAGAATGAGTGAGATGGGATCAAAATACTGCCCCATTTTTTGCCTTTTCAACTTTTCAAGTCCTCAATTACCGAATGACCATCAATTTCCACACTCCTCGTGGTACATGCAAAATAGATTACTAGTATTAGAATTTGAGATCTGAGATAAACATAAGTACAAACCTACATAAGCATGAAAAATGAAAAACAGTAAAGAAGTGGGGTAGCATGCTTACGTAGTGATACATTTGCTTCCCAGCCTCCTAACTTCCCGTTCCAAGTTTCCAACTCCAAAGTCAGTGAAGTCCAGGAATCAGAAAGAAGAGGCAGTGCAGGAATCAGTAGATCAGAAAGAAGAGGCAGTGCAGGAATCGTGTGGCAGAGCAAAGGCGGGAGGAATTTACCTCGTTGCTGGCGACAAGCGGGGATGGAGGCGACTCCAGGCGCCACCAATGGGCGAATCTGGGCGGCGGCGGCACGATTCCTGCGACGGCGGCTCGATTCCAGGCGACGGCAGCGCGATTCCTGCGACGGCGGTGCGATTACAGGCGACGGCGGCGCGGGAGGTCGACTCCAGCGGCAGCGGCGGCGCTCAATCCAGTGCGCCTGCGAACGAAGGAATAGAGAGAGAGAGCGCGCTGGGCTGTGGTGCTAGGGTTACTAATAGGCTACGAGCGGATGGCCTCCTCCCGTGTCCTCGCCGTGTCGCTGCCGTCCCCGCCGCCGTGTCGCCATTTTTTCTTTTCTTTTAATTCGGAAAAACTGGGACACGCGAGGGACACGCGTATCGCCGCGTATCGGCCGGATACGCGTATCGGGTACGTACGGGACGGGGACACGTTGAGATCTGACGTATCGGTGCTTCGTAGGTGTACTATAGTGTAGGCATGCAGAATTGAGTGTTAGTTTTGTGTTTCAGTGTTAATAATTCAGTGTACTCATGCACCGTCTTTCATTTCAACCACTTCCTTATAGCCTGTTTGCTTTGTCATCTTCCTTCCCATGTCATTGTTGTCCTTTTAATTGATCCACATTTTATGTTTTGGGGAGCATAAGTATTGATCTGTTAGTTTTTTTGCATTATATCTTGGCAATAAAAAGTATCAGGTAGTAGTAACTACCAAAGTAATTTGAAACCAAGCTTCAGCCTTTGTGCTCTAAGAGTTCTAGAATGTTTAATAACTTTTTCTGAAACTACTGCTGGACAATGTTCATAATCATCATAGTTGAGGTTGCTTTTGTGTAGGTCTAGGTGGGACTTTGTTGACTTGTACTCTTCAGTCTTCTCCCTCGCAGAGCAGAGAACCAATGGATCTATATGTGCAGTCATCAACTGAAAGCACACACTATGTGCTATTGTGTGCTTGTGATCCCTTAGAGCTAGTTTTGAGGAAGAAAAATAAATTGGTTATCATCTGATATATTATGTTTTACTAGTCCAAATAATGTATCTTATAACGTCAGCCATTTTCTTGGGATTTTTTTCCTACAGTTAATCTATGGCTATATGTAGCATTGATCCTTGTTATTTATCACTGTTTACATTTGAGAGGTCTTTAAAAATCATGCATTAAAAAATAAACATATGATTACTGAACCGATTTAAGTTTTAACTGCCTTTTACTTCCAAGTTTACTTGAAATTTGCCATTGCTTTCATTTTTGTTATTAGGGAGGCTTACTGAGTGCTTTTCTTCATTATAACTTACAGGAGTACTTGCAGTTTGAAACATGTGCATGATTCTGAGTTCATACCTTGGTATAAACAAGCTTCTGCTTCAGGGTAATGAAAATCCCATAATGTTTAGAACTATGCCACCACGACTATCTTTCTGATTTATTTTTAGGAAAGTTTCTACTGCATGTTAAGTCTGCAAGCATGAGTTACTTTCTTTGATGTTCCCACTTAGAGATTTTCTAAAATACAGAAGTTACTTCATCTTCTGTCAAGCATGCATGTTTCTCCAAGTACACACCTATCGTTCCATGTTTCTCAATAATTGTATATCACTTCGAGTTGTACCATTCTTAGCGAGACTTGAAATCCACCAAGTATTGTGTAGGTTGATAAATATGATACGGTTCCAAACATGTTGGTGCTCCAGCCTGGAACTGATATGGATAAATTTAATTTTGTGTATTCTCTGTTTCGAGTTACAGATTATTAGAGGTAAATTTAAGTGTATGTACTCTCATGTGTGTACTCTCTGTTTCTAATACAAATGATTAGAGGTAAATTCAAGTGTGTGTACTCTCATTCTCATATGTTTACTTTCTCTTCCGAATTACATATTATGCAAGGATGTGCAGCAGCAACATTTTGTGTGTTGGGTATGAATATTGAATCCATGTTAGAAATTAAAATTGCAGCATGTCCATAATGCATGATTTTTTGTCGTATTTGTAAACCAAATATATGTTAAAATAGCAGTTTTCACCACTCTTCTTGCGGTGACCCAACACACCACTGCATGTTGTAGTGCGCAAGTTGTTTACATAATACTAACAGAAGGACTTATCCGTGAATATTACATCCCTCAGAGTAGTACAGCAGAAACATAGCAGGTCCAAGGTAACACTATAGGATTACAACAACATTCAATACAAAATCTCGAGAACTTCCTTTATATAAAAGTAAGTCTCATACAAATGAAATCCAGAAAAGATCCAATTCGTATCACTAAGCTGGAGATCAGCTCTAGCTCTATTCCTAATCCACTACTACTATTGTCATAGCCCTAATTGATTCCATCTGGAACATCTTTATCCAGGTTTGTACTCCTCCTTCCAATAGATGTTGTATCCTCCATTGGCAGTGTGGTCTTTGTGTATGCTATTGACACTACTGTCATTGCCCCTCCATTGCCATGGTTGTCGTCATTCTTCTGTTGGTGAAGTAGCAGTCAAGTCCTTCAAGCTCCACCAGGTTGACTTGATTCCTTGTGGAAGACCTCCTCAACATCGTGATGGATATCTAGCAACGCCCTTGATGGCTCCAAAAGTCTAAGCAGGGGGTCAAATAGGAAGGGGTGAGTAACAGCGTTACTCAGCAAGTTCAGAATATATAGAGATAAGGTGTTTCATGCACTAGCTACTGCCAAAACCTCAGGTCTTTGGCATAGATGCAAGTTTTTGCAAACATTTCTTCAAAGGATAGATTTTATTCTGAAAACTATGTCCCAGCCTCCACCGGTCTTGTGAATCCAAATGGGACTCCATTCCGGCCTCGATCTCGTAGTTCCATTCCGGGAACACGGTTGTGATATCACAAATTTGTTTGTTTGACTCTGTAGAGTTGCATCACTTTACCCAACAGTTGCCTGGCCCTTTATATGCTCTCTTTACACTCCATGAGTGTTATAGCTAAGGCTCAGGACATCCAGCCATGTGGAGCTTCTCCCAAATCAACACACATCCGCCCATTTATGATGTGGTAGGGGAATCATGTTCCATGCATACCCATCACCCCTCCCGAGCTTCCCCACCAATTACCCCGTCGGGCAGGAAGAGCACGCGCTTCCACGCTGTTGGCCGCCGCAACGACCCAACCCGGTGTAGGCCTGCCGAGGATATGCGGATGAGAAAAGAAGCCTCTGACTGACCCCGCCCATACAAAGTCCGTTGGTTGATGCTTTCACTACGGCGAAAGGATCACTGGAACATGGGTTATTAGTTCCTAAGGATATATACCATCCCATACGATGGAACACCGAACCTATTCATCTTATCATTGTTCCACTGCCAACCAATAGTATATACCACATCATTCGAAAATACTTTTTCTTTTTGATGCAAGTGAAAGGAACGTATAAGTAACTTTGCAAGTACTTTGATAAAAAATACATCAAACGGTATGCAAGAATGAACTTGCCTATGATAAAGGATCTTTGAATTTTTCACTCAAGAAACCTTTTAAATAAATGAAATAAAAATCATATTTGGACTCTTTAGGAAATTTTGAGTTGAAAACATATTTTTAATTTATTTTTAGGAGTTTATATGAAGTCGTTGTTTTTGAATTTGAATTTGATTTAAATTTGGATTGTGAAAGGACCAAATTGCCCTTGGTCTAACTTGGTTGAACCAAGTCAAGCTGGCTCGGGTCAACCGCCCGACCGAGCCACTCTTCCTTTTCTCGCTCTCTCCTCTCTCTCGTGCTCTGCTCGATCCCCTCTCTCTAGCGATGCGCCGCCGTCACCCACGGCTCCGGCCCCTGCCGCCTGCTCCGGCGCCGCTGCGGCCCGGCGTGTCTCCGCCTAGTTATCCTCCGCCGTTTCCCCTCCGCCGCGGTGCCGATTCGCCACCATGTGCTCCCAATCGAGCTTGCTCGTGGAACCCTAGCTGTGCTGCTTGCCTCCGGCTCCGTTGACTCGATCTCCTCCGCCAGCTTCCTTCGCCGCCACCCCTGCTATATCCTCGCTGAACACGCCTCAACCTACTCTCCCTCGAGCCCCTGGTCGCCTGCTCCGACACCATTAAGCCATGTCCCTTCTCCTCCACGAGCACGGCTCACCTCCTGCTCGACCTCGCCTCTGTGTTGCCTACCTCAACCTCGACGCCGGCGGGATGGCTCTCAGATGGATGCAACCCCGGCGTCGCCGGTCTGGTGGTGGTGTGGTGCTGGTGCGGCTGTGGTGATGCTGCTGTGACGATGGTGGTGTGGTGTGGCTGCTGCTGCTGCTACTGTCGCCGACAGGACGACGATGATGCCATCACCGCAACCACGGTGACGCACGGCTGCACGACTTCCTCGCCTGCCTCCTCTTCTATGCTAACTCCAGCTCCTCCATGCTCTGCCTCGGCTACAACTCCTCGAGGTAAGCTTCCTGGTGTGACCGGCCATCGAGCCGATGAAATGGGTGGTCTGAGGTTGTGCTGCTGTTCCAGTTCATCCTGGTGATGAACTGATGTGTACTTGTGTTGTGATGTGCTAGCTGTGTCCCTTACTGTCAGCCGTGTTAACTGAAGAAATCTTCAGTTTGACTAGCTAACTATTCATATGTGTTATACTTTAGATTCAGAGATGAATTCTAGACGATTCACTCATATTTATGGTGTTGTGGATGCTTCAATAATTCCTGGCTGTTGCCAGTGATCACCAAATACTGAGTATAGTTGATTTAATTGTGTGATGGTATGTATGTGGTGCAAAGTGACTCTATAAAAGATATCTTGCATGATTTGCTCACTGTGGTGCCTCTTAGGAGTGTGCATAGTGTTCAGATCCATGCCAAGCATGACCTAGTGATGTTAGTCTTGTTGAAACAATTTAGGAAATGAATTTCTGGACATATTTGGGTATTTAACTTATAAGATCAGATTCTGGTGCTTGCTTTCTTAGTCTAGCCTGTGATGCAAAGGCTGAGGTACTGCCCCTTAATAAGAACAGATACCAAAATTGTGATTTTGATTCTCTGTGATGAGCTTGTATGGCACCACCATACAAACTGAGAGATCTTTCCCATGCTTACTCTTTCTCTTTATACATATTTTTCCTATACCTTTCTCCTCCTAATCTCGTCTCCTTTCTAGAGAACTGATAAGAACAGATCTGTCCCTCTCCTCTCTTTCCCTCTCATCTAAATGCTCTTGATCCTAGTAACCTGCTGTTGGAGAGATGCTTGGTCTTCTGGAAATTGATGATAACCTGCGTCTTGTGGCTAGCCTGCTCCTCCTCGCTGCTTGACCTATTACCTAATTGTTCTAAAGATTGGGCATGATTTGGTGGTGTTCCTGGTGTTCTTGACTGATATGGGGAAAATATATTTAGCTTCTGGTGTATTTGAGCTGATGTGAGATACATGTGGTAAAGCTGATTGTTTCCTGGGAATGTGTTTGGGATGCTCTTGCTGGTATTTGTGTAGTGTTAGATGTGGTGAGGTACGGCTGGTGCTTTGTTTGAATTGCTAGATATGTGCATATGAGAACTCACGCATGTGTGTAGAGGGCATGTCCTTTTATAGAGTTAGGCTTTACTTGAGGTTGAAGTATGAGTAGATATTTTTCCTTATGGATAGCTATCCTAAAAGTCAAGCATATCCATAATATGGCTTTTCTTAAGGTGCAAGTTAACTTAGATATTTTGTTTGTGGATCGGGATGCCTAGTCATTGATCTTATCTCCTATGTGGCAAGCTTATCCCTCTCATGCTTGGTATTATCCTCTTGTAGGATTTATTTTTGGGCATGCCAAGTGGCTTTTGTCACTAGATGGGCTTGTGGGCTAAATCTCTTATATGGGCCTTGACCTAAGGATGGTGGGCTTTGTCTTTTGGTTTTTCTTCTTTGATAATTAATATCATTGGAGAGATATTAAGATGTGGGCTTTCTTTTTATTAGGAACTTGACTAGATTTAGAGGGATTGACTAGCTGCCTTCTTGATGCCTAAGATAAAATAATATATGGATCAATGTTGCCTATTGTCCCTTCTCTTGTATGGATCCAAGTTGCCTCTTGTTCTTGTTGCCTAATTGATCCATGTTGCCTTTAATGATCCAATTTGATCCATAAGACCAGATGCTGCCTTAAGATTGAGATTAATCCCTCTAGTCATCAATTGGATATTAGGACAAGTTCTTAATATCCTGAAGTCGAGTTCCAAACATCAATTGCCTCACCCTTGTGGTGAAGGCAACATTTTAATTATAAGAAACATTTCTTTGTCCTTATTTATTTTTAGATGATTTTCAATTGCTTCATGTATGAAAAATGGGTCTGTTAACAAGATGGCCAGTCTTGCTACCAAACTTCTTTTAGCATAGCACAAAACCTTTGAATTTCACACAATTTCTAGAGACCTGGATAGGAAAAGATTCATGCTTTCTTTCTTTCTTCTTTTCTGTCTTGCTTTGTTTTGCAGGGAAATAATTTGAAAAGATTGGGAGATAAGAAGATCAAGATAAATTGAGAAGATCAAAATAAGATCTAGTTAAAGATTTAGTTATAGGATTTTCTTGTATGCTTTTGCAAGCTCTTTTCTTTTATTTGAGATAAGTACATATTCTGTAAATGTAATAATATTATTCTTTCAATTTAAATTTGTAAAGTTTGTATATGATTCCATTTGTATTTGTTGGATCCAAATTTACTTTGGACATTTATATTTGAAGTTGTAATTGAGATGTGCTTATTTGATGATTGATGTAATATTACTTATTCTTTCATTTTGGGGAATTTGTAAGATTTGTATAAGCTCATATTTGTATTTCAATGGACTTTGGACATTATGATTCTATAAAGGTTTATGTAAAGAGTTTTGTGAGATGGATTTAAGATGATGTGTGTAAGAATTGATGATCTGGTAGGGTAAAGATACTTGTGAGATCATGAATGGATTTTTATGTGTGAAGTAATGACTTCGAATTGATGTAAGCATGATAGTTTGATGTTTCTTATTGAACTATTAACATTCAAATTCTACTTTGTGTTTGAAATGTGTGTAAGGTAAAGAATTGATAGGATGAGGACTTGGAATGATTATAGATGTGTGAAGGATGTAATGAAATGATCATGGATATGAAATTATAACTTGACATTTGTGTTTTGTATTCAATTATTATATTTAGAATTGTGATCCAAAGTGTCGAGAATTAGGGAAGGTCATGTCTAATGTTCTTGCACCTCGACAATCGACTAATTTGAAAAATTAGTCTGTCGAGCGATAACTCTTATCTTATTCTTGTGATTTCAATTTAATTTGGTATAAAGCTCATCTCGAAGTTTATTGCACTTGACATGACGATCTAAACCCTAACTCATCGAGTCGAGCGAAACATCGATCTACCTCTTCTATTATAAAAGCGCGAAATTTACCCGCATTTTTAGATGCATGCTATGCGAATGCACATATTCTATTTCTACCCTTTCGACTCTTTAAACTGCGGGGTATTACACTTCTGTACACTTCTACTGATTTTGTAAACCAACTATATGTTTAAATAGCAGTTTATACCACTCTTATGCGACAACCGGGAGCTCCACACNCCTACCTGGCCCCACCCCAACTCACACGGTCACACCGCACCTTATCCCTTCCCAGCCGCTCACATCGCACGCCTTCCTCTCCTTCTCATCTTTCCCCACTCGCGTTCATGGAGACGGACAGGCCACCGCGCGCCGCCAACCTAGCCAGGCCCTTCTCTGCCGCTGCCGCCCACTCGCATGGCCGCCACCGGCAGCCCATCGTGCCTCCACACATACACCCCACCCTCTTCACCTACAACGACGCTGGCAACGACGAGTCGAGCTTGAGGAGGCCAACGAGGGCCGAGCTCGAGGATGGATGGCGTTAAGGGGGCACTGCTAGACGACGACGCATCCATGAGATGGCAGCGGTGTCTGGCAGTGCTGCCGCCCGTGTGCAGCGGTGCTACCTACGCTCAGGGGCGGTGCTGCCATGAGAGGTCAGCGGTGCTCCCGTGGTCGGGCGGCGCTGCGGGAGCAAATTTCTGTGATGATTTTTTGTTCTCTTTTTCTTGATGTGATGGTGCAAATTTTTGAAAGCTTTGTAGCATATTTTTTCCTCTTTTGATGCACATTCACGGAACAATTGTAGCAAGACTGTACTTGATATTTATTGCCTGATGTGGTGCAGATCTTTGTAAGCTTTGTAGCAAAGAAATCCTGTTTTTATGCAAATCCGTAGAACTGTTGTAGCAAATTTGTTTATTATAAGATGCAATTTTATCTTCAAGATGTGCAAATCCTTAGAAATTTTGTAGCAATTTTCTTCTCCTTTTGATGCAAATACACACAAGGATTGTAGCAGAATTTTTTAGGCCTTTTCAAGCTTCTTCAAGCTATCCATGGTGGCGCCAACAGCGATGGCCGCAGTTGGATGCTGCAATCGGGAGCCGGCGGTGCTGCCAGCCAACAACTGTGACGCCAAGTTCGTAGCTGTTTTGCTACAAGGGGGCGTGGATTTTGCATCCCTGGACCGACGCCTTCTTCGGCGAGGAGGCCTCTACTGCAACGCGCTCCTCGTCGTCGGCCTCACGACGGAGCTGCGCCCGTCCCCAATCCCTGCGTCGAGCGACGACAGTGGTGCAGTGGAGTTGTAGGCGGCGGGGTGCTTGGAGGTGGGGAATATTTTTGTCAGCGGGAGGTTGCGGGGAGAGGCGCGTGGGGTAGTACAGGGTTGACCTGAGGGAAACGTGGGAGGACACGTGTCAAGCACCGGAGGCGGGGGATTTTTGCCCCGCAGCCCCCGGGGGAAGCTCAGCGTTGTCCTTTTGAGAATATAAGAAAAGAAGAGAATAATGGAGCGCCGGCATGTAACTGGGCCCAAGTCGGAAATCCATTTCAGGTAGTGGGTGCAGATGCACCCACTGGCCAAAAAACAAATTTCCAAATGTCAAAAAATTCAAAATAAATTTTTTGCATATACTTCAATACATTTTGTGCTAGCATAAAAAATTTCGTAGTGAAAAGATATTTTTTGTGAGTTGTGCAAAAAAGACAAATTCAGGCAATACACAAATAACTTTGTACGGGACATGTTTGTTTTTTTGCACAGATCACAAAAAGTGTCTTTTCACCGCGAATTTTTTTGTGCTAACACAAAATTTGCTGATGTATATACGAATTTTTTTAGAATTTTTTTGATATTTAAAAGTTTTTAATTTTTTTTTACACAACGGGTGCGGGTGCAGAGACCCGAAACGCCGCCTCCCGGCCCAAGTGGCCTATTATAACTTGGGGAACCAGCCTGTTATTCAAAATAAATCCACACCGTAGATCCCGCTCATCATTCACATCAGCCGTCCGATCCCTAGACCCCATTAGGGTTCCGCCGGCACTCCAGGACTATATAGTCGCCTCCCCACAGCGCCGCCCCGAAACCCTCTCGCCCCGCAGCTGCAGACGACCTCCGCGCTTCGCCGCCGCTGCCACTCCTCTTCCAGCGGGAGCACCTCCCAACGCCGTCGTCATGGTAAGACCCTCTTACCTCCTTCCTCTTCCCTATCCCTTTCATTGCTCGATGGATCGATCTAATCTGAGATGCTCGCGGCCGCGGTCTCGTGCAGTCGCTGATCGCGGGGGAGGAGTTCCAGCACATCCTGCGTCTGCTCAACACCAACGTCGATGGCAAGCAGAAGATCATGTTCGCGCTCACCTCCATCAAGGGTATCGGGCGCCGCTACTCCAACATCGTCTGCAAGAAGGCCGACGTCGACATGAACAAGAGGTAAGCACCGGTTCCGCTCTCGCGCCCAGATCGTCTACGTGTTAGTTATTTTGGTGCTGTCTCTGTAACCTGATCGTCGGGGTGGTTAGAGTTGTAGGGTCTATACAACATTGTTCCGGTGTGAATACTTGAATTGAGCTTGCTTGGGCGAATTAGGTTTTGTAGTACTACAGTTGTTCGGAGGTGAACTGGAATTTGTTGGATTGAAACAATTATGCTGTGACTCTCACTGGAGCTGTAAATTTATGGTAGTACTAGTCAGTTATATGTATCTGAAGCTGTGTGTATTATTACTGCCGTGATAATAACGTTGCACTCTTTACGTAGCGTCTTGGCTCATTCCTGTGTAAGGTTCTGTTATGGACAGGAAATTGATTCATGTTTGTTTGGATGCCCCTCAACTTGCCGAATTTCTTGTCTGTTTGGACACCTTGTTCTGTTGGGAAATAGGTTTATGTACTTGGCAGATTGCAATTGGCAGTTAGAAGGGATATTTAATTTTGCCACATTTTATACTTGGTAGGTAGTGTCGCTAAGACTCATATTTGGATCATGTCACACTTTGTTTCTCTGATGTGTGAGGTTTGTTAGTAGGAAAATTATTTAGCCACTGTCATAGGCCTCACGATCTCAATCCTGAACCACTAATTTGCTAGCTACTTAGAAATGACAGCAAATTCTGAAGATTGGTTGGCTTCATGCTACTTTACTCAATTATACCTCCTGGACGAATGCTATAAACTGATTGTTGCTGTATGATACATGACTTGCTGTGTTGGTGCCACGTTGCTAGTAAAGGTCTTTACATTTTTGTGTGTGCAGGGCTGGTGAGCTTACTCCTGAAGAGCTTGACCGCGTCATGAATGTGGTGCAGAACCCTCGCTCGTTCAAGGTCCCTGATTGGTTCCTCAACAGGAAGAAGGATATCAAGGATGGCAGGTTCTCCCAGGTTCTTTCCAATAACCTTGACATGAAGCTGAGGGATGACCTTGAGAGGCTGAAGAAGATAAGGTCAGTTCACTACTTGGATAGAGGTTACCATTTCTTTATCCTGCTGTACTTCATTTCGTGTACTTGTATGCTTCCTGATAGAGCGCATACGTTCTGTGTGTTTGTATTCTTCTTATTATAAGATGTAGCAATATCCATGCAATTGCCTTATTTTGATGATTAGCATGTATAATAACACACATTTATGTTTCAGGAACCACCGTGGTCTGCGTCACTACTGGGGTGTCGTGTCCGTGGGCAGCACACCAGACCACTGGCAGGAGGGAAAGACTGTCGGTGTCTCGAAGAAGAGAAAACCCTATACACATCAGTCGTAGCATGCTGGCTTATATCATTGTCTCTTGATGATGTGAAATCATGGTGCCTCGTCGCTGGACAGTTTTGTTGGGGGTTATGTTAGCATGTCTCTTATGATAAGTCTTGGTCTGTTCTGGTTGATGGCACAGCTAAGCGTAATTCCGTGTGTCTTGTTAGTGGATCCAGTTATGTGTTTTCTGATAAATGGAGTAGTTTTATGCTTGGAAATTTCTGAATGTTTGTGGTCGGTACTTCTAATCATTATTAGATTCTCAACGTGATTTTGTTAGCTGGTTGTTTGCCCTTGAAGCCGAGTCGAACGTACGCTTCGTGGTCGTGCTATGCACCTGCTCTGACTCGTCCAAATCCTTTCGGCAGTGGGCATGGAGATTTCCGACGGCCGTCGCATGTGGCAGTCATGTATTGCCTGGTTTTCAACACGTGGTCCTTAATCAACTCTAGTACTCCTACTTTAAGTGGAACCTATGTATTGTTCATCGATCTAACTTTTAGTATGTTAGCACACAAATCCAACCTATGTAATATCTCTGTTTGATTGAGGCACCAAGTTTATTACGCATTCTTTTCCTTACCAGGATACTGAAGGGGACTGGAAAGTAATAAGGCGGCTTGCTGACCTAATATAGTGGTTTTTTACTTAAAAAAAAAACCTTATGCTCCATCCAGTTTTTCTTTTCTACTTAAAATATCTCTACAAAATGACATGTCGCGTTTACAAAATAGCAGCTGCAACATAATGACTCTTGTTCGTGCAGCAACAACGGTAAAATTTCTATATACCACTCGAAAAAAAAAAATCGCAGTACCATGCACTACTTATATGCTGCAAAAATGTGCTCCCATTCGTATTGGAGCTAGCATTTCATATCACTTAAGGAATACAAAAGTTAAATATTAATCCAAGATCTGACACTAGATTAATCCTCTGATACAAGAGGAAACCGATAATCATAGGCATGTGACATCTCCAAATTTCTGAGTTTCAGTATCAGGAACATAGGCAAGGCATCCACAGGGAAGCAGAGGTCTTTATTATCCACTATGTAAAGATATCGTTTGAGTATCATGGAAATTTATCCCAGCACACATGGTAGCAACAGCACAGTAACAGATAACAAAAGAAACCTCCCTGAATGCAGTGGCATCAATCATTCTGAAGACTGTAACACTAGTATTTGGTCAGAAGAACCTGTAACCAATGTCAGAGTGCAAGATAGTATTCAGACAGTAACCATTCTACCCTGAGAAAACAGTGAAACTTGATTTATGCAGTTCTATGGCATGGAAAACTGGATTTCAGCGCGAACCAAAACTTCAATCCTAGCTAACTGAAACTGCAATATGCCGGAGTTCTCTCAACCAACGAGTATCCCCACCAGCTATAAAATCTGGGACGAACTGTGATGGTTTGAAGAGGCGGCTCTGCGATGTGGTCGGTCGTCCAGAGTACTGGTTCGGCGACTGCTGCTGCCCCTGCAACCGCGTTCACATCTGGGTATATGAACTCATTATCCGCTGCAGCCATAGATGCAAAGCAAGATTCAGTTAGACACGGCCTGGTATAATACCAAGTAGCACTGCATTCATAACAAGGTAGTAAAACACCCGAAAAAAGCAGGTACTAGAAATGAATGCAGAGCAGTATAGAAACCTGAAGCTCACTCCCTGATCCCCAACAGAAGGTTACATTTCATTGAAAAAACAGAAGGTTATCTGGAACAAGTTTCATTGCACATTTACATAGAACACAGTACATGTTTTGAACTAGTTTCAGATCATCTACTGATTTTTTAGTGCATCTCACTAGGTTCAGGTGATACACAATATTCTTCAGGCATACAGTCGAAATATTACAGTACCATTATTAAACTAAACCAACAAAAATTAAGCTAACACCTGATACTACTAGGCACATATTCACTACAGTTTCTTCAAATAAGTCAAGAGAAGTATCACAATTATTTACTTCTGCTATTTCATAACGTTCTTTAGACCTCTAAATTCTAAAAGGGAAACGTGGTAGTGCATTATACATTATTTTGTATACTTTTGTGCATTTTAAGCAAATTTCACTCAGGGTAAAACCGGCACGAATTAGCAGAAAAAAAAGGCAAACAGGAATATTATCAACAATTTCAAGCATAAGAAGACACATCCCACAGCAAATTCAGAAGTACACAAACAAGCTAATAAATGATACTGCTAGTACTAGACACATATTCTTTGCAATTCTTCAGATAAGTCCGGACAAATATCGTATTCAGTTACTCAGCTTATCTGTAAGATTTCTCAAAGAAAATTAGTAGTGCATTTCACTCTTTTTGTACTTTGGTGAATTTTGAAAAATTCACTCAGACTAAACAAAACAGGGTAGTAAAAATCCATAAGATAGCAGGTAGCAAAATTCGGTAAAATAGCAGGTAGTAGGGAAGAATGGAGAACAATATAGAAAACTTAAGCTCACTCCCTGATCAACAGCAGAAGGTTATCTGGAACAAGTTGTTGCATTGTATATGTACATACTACATGTTTTGAACTAGTTTCAGACCATCTAGTCCTTTCTTAATGAATATCACTAGTTTCAGGTGATAATCTTTAAACTAATCGGGACACCAGACATTCTTCAGAATGTTAAATCCCAACCCTTAAATATCACAGTGTTAATCTTAAACTAATCGCACATGATACTAGGCCTATAGTCTCTACAGTTTCTTCAGATAAGTCCAGAGAAATATCACATTCAGTTTCTGATTCTCCATAACATTCATTAAAGAAACATACTAGTGCATTTTACATTGCTTTTCTATAATTCTGTGCATTGTCAACAATTTCACTCGGACTAAAAAAAGATACGAATAGACAGAAAAGGGAAAAAAGTATTATCAACAATTTCTAAATTCAGAACTGCAAAAAGGTATTAGCAGCCACAGACCACATACAAGAAGTACAGAAAACAATGTGAGCTTAGCACACTGACCTGCTGTGTTGCGCCCGACAAGAACGATGTCCAGCGGCTCCCGGCTGCGAGGCAGGTTGACGACCAGAGGGCTCAGCTGCCCATAGCGACCTGCACGGACGCAGAGAGTGTAGTCGACGAAGAGCGCCGGGGGCAGCAGGGGAACCAGCTGCCTCTTCAGGTCGATCGTGAGCCTCCCGGTGAACTGTAACGAGGGCCAGTTGTCTTGGTTGAAGGCGCCGTTGCGTTCGGCGCGCACCCACCGGATCTGCCGCTCCAATGCACAGAGGCGGGACAGTGGCGGGCAGATGCGGGCGAAGAGCGACTGCAAATCATCATAAATTCGAGCAATGCACTCATGTCAACTAGCAATCTGAATGAATTTAGCAGATTTTACTGCAATAATGGTACTGTGATTGTGATTGATTGATTCTTGGACACGAGCAAGCTCAGGATCACGTGTTTCGATTCGATATGAAACGTAAGAGCAGAAATTCAGGAAGAAGTTCAATGTTGAAGTTTCGGGAAAGAAACGGTGCCAAAGAATTGCGCCAGAAAAAGAAAGAACACGGTCGCAAGTATCACATTCTCCAGAAGACAAAATCGAGGAAGGCAGGGGACGAGGAACTCACATCAGGCGGTCGTATCGGGAGTTCCGGCCTGCTTGCCCTGGGGACGCGCTCCACCGCCCACTGGGTCGCCGTGCAGAGGCCGCCGCGGGCGGAGACGTAGAATCCGGAGAGGAGGCACCTGCGGAGGTAGCGCCCGGTCCCGTCCTGCAGCACGAAGGCGCCCTGGCGTCTGGTCCCGACGGCCCGCCACAGGATGGCCGGGACCTCCTCCCTGTCGCAGTCGCGCTGCTTGGCCTTGGCGGCGCGGCAGGGGGAGGAGAAGGGGCAGAGGGGGCCGCGCGCGGTGGCGTCTGGGGCCCCGAGGGTAGCGGCCGTAGGCGCCGCGGAGGAGGACGCAGTGGATGGACTCGTCGGAGTAGAAGTGCGGCGTCACGGCCCAGACCGCGTTGTGCGACTCGCGGCGACGGTCGATGCGGACGGAGCGGCCGTCCTCGGCGGCGTGCAGGTATGCGCGGCCGCTCCGCAGCCGCACGAAGTCCACGCCCTGGAAGTCGAACACCTCCATCGCCTGCAGCTGCTGGCGCCGCAGGTTCAAAGGTTCGCCCGACATCGTCTTGTGCTGGAGGCAATTCTCCTCGCTCGGCCTCGGCTTCTTGGCGTTGCGAGGAGCAGAGTTTGTTACAACGGTTTTCGTTCGGGCGCCAAGGAGGAGGAGGAGGGTCGTCGTTTTTAAAGGTGCCGCTCCGAAGCGCTGACTGGTGGGGCCACCAATCTGTCAACGCCGTAAACAAAGTTCATCGGGCTGGGAACTTGTGGGATTCAGTAAACCGCCTCCCTTTGCTCCCATCGAGCTTCGCTGACGTGTGGGCCACCAATCGTCTACAGCTGTCATCGACGTGTCTGACAATTGTCTACAAAATTCTTATCTATTACTGAATATTGTTTATAAACATGATAAGCAAGAGATCAAACAATTCGTATTTAGGCAGCAGGCTGTGGAAACATATTCATCAATTATCATCATCCTATAAGAATTAAGTTTATAAACTAAAATAATAAGGATTTTTCTTTCAAATGGATTATATGACAACCTGAAAGACCAAAAAATAATATGCTTCTAATTAAACTAGCCTGCCTACCATGAGCTCGCTGGTCATGATACATGCACATGGTTTCGAGAAGTTTCCATAAGATCAAGTGTATTAGATCTTGCAAAAATAGCGTCATTGTTATCTTGTAGTCATAATAACGAAAAGCATAAGCAAGTAATATGTATTGCGTCCGGTTGCTTTGAAGTTGTAGGGAAGAGAGCTGTGAGTTGCTCCGACGTCTCTGACTGCATACAAAATCAGCGCATGCGACAACAGCGCTGTCGTGCTCAAAGCGCATTTGGGCAGCAGCGGCCACGTGGCTTTCACGCCCTTCACTCGTGCAATGCATGGGTTCTGGCAAGTAAACCGTTCTTCATTATTGGCTTGCCATCTAGGACTCCCATCCATTTCACCCAAGGGTCTAAAGATGGACATCATCCTATGAGAGACCTGGAAGGAGCCGAATGTCAGGGTCTTCAACAAAAAAATCCACAATGCAGATGGTGCTCATACAGAAAATTAAGATGAGGGAAAAATTGATCCTTGTCGGTGCTAAGAAGCTATCCGAGATTGCAGAAATCTAGACTTTTTTCTTTTTCCTTTTCTTTTTTCCTTTTTGGTACCCTAGGCTTAGCCCCCTCCCCTGCTTGCTCCTCCTTCATCAATATAACGGCAAATCTTTTCCTCATTTCACACAAAAAATCCACAAGGGAATCGATGATCGTAGGAAATTTGTGTGAAACTCTTCCTTTCATCTAATACATTCAAATCCTTTCAATATACTTTTCTAGCCCAACTCAATAATATGGTGGAATGTTTTTAATCTATAGAAAAATGAAATTATTTATGGGAATATCTTGGGGGTTAGACCTTGTTTACTTTTAATGTATTTATAGTATTGAAGGGGATTATTCTGGATCCCAAAAAACTCTAATATTTAATTTAATAAGCCAGATTTGGATGGGATAATCTAAACAAACCCCTTAGTTGTTTTGTAGATAAAAACACTCAGTCATAGAAATGGAATATGAAAGATTATTTGAGGTGATTTAACAGATTAGGTGAAAGGAATTGTTTTATCATTGCCCCTCCATTCCCCAATCCTCTTGAGGATAAAATTACACTCTAGTGAATAAGACCTTAGTAATGAATTATAGGGATTTTTTTGGATCTAGGATAATCCTCTCCAATTACCTTTAATACAATTTAATGCACTAAAAGTAAACAACACATCAGTCTTATCACCATACCATGAGATAACCACATATTTGGTTACCCAACAAAATTCCACGGTTGCCCGCTGAAAACCATAATTCCAGATCCCTGGAAAATATGTTTAGCGTGTAAAAAAATCCCAGATTTTAGTCTAGCCTAAATACTAGGGTTTTTTAGCCATCGCGTATTATTGTATTGTAGATTTTTTTGTAAGCACCCCAACTTATAAATATTTATAGCCCGAGACCATGACCGCCCATAGATCAGGCAAGAGGTGCGACCGCCTAGGGCCTCGAGAAGAGAAGGGTAAAATAATTATCACGTTGTTGTTCTTCTCTGACTAAAGTATACGCACTTTTTCATCAACAACAAACACCACTAACAAAAAACAGTATAAATGCATAAGAAAAAGGACTCCACATGATAAAAGGCAACAATGTCATTTATACAAACTCAATCCATACACTTTTTTATATATTAATTGTCAAAGATGCAAATTAAAATAGTGAAAATTATTGACGTCTTACATTTTGGGATAGGGAGAGTAGTTCTAAACAATAAATTGGTCAATTGGTGAAAAAAATAACATCATAAACCTCTTAGGATTTAAAAAGAAACCCAATGTAACCGGCAATAATAATTTAGTTAGCATGTTATTATCTCTTCGGCGGGAAGTCCTGCATATTATATGAAAAATCTATGCAACTGATTTTCATGTTTAATTCAATGCAACACATTCTTATTTCATAAACTTACAAGAGCTTCTGTACACCACATGATAGCAAACATATTCCATAAGAAAATATCAAATAATAGTTTACACATGTAGACATACTAGAATTCACACCATTTTATTTTATTGGTGATTAAGCAAAGCAATGTTGTTTCTGTACCAAGTACAAAGCATTCACACTTTGCTAATTTCACTTGCGAGACTATTTTGACCACGAAAAATTAGTGTTATTGGTTTGGTTTATACTCCAATTTTCTTCAATAAATATACTTGCTTAATATACAGTAGAAACTACTTCTGAGATATTTATTAGATTGTACTGCTTACAAATCTTTACCATAAATATCTATAATTATATAGATTATGTATTGTACAATAAATATTTTATTAACAACTTTCTTACAATATAGAGTTAATATATTTCGATGATATTCAGTAAAAATAAACCAAGTAATATCTAGTAATACCACTAGTTATTTGGTTAAACTACTAGGTTCGGTTTATAACTCCACATATCCCTATATCATCAATTCGACCAATAAGATATATGCTATAAAAATTACCATTACAAATTCAGATGTTTACTTTTAAATGATAAAAATTTATGTTATACAATTTGTAATACATTGAAAAATATTGGTGACCTAGGTATACACGCATAATCGAAGGGACTTACAAATAGAAAATTATATTGTAATACAAAAAATTAGATCTAGAAAAGTATAAAATTTAGTATAAATTATATTATTTGGATTTGTCTTGGCCAAAAAATTTCCTTGGCCTACTCTATCCAAATATATTCATGTGATAGCCTACTTCTTGCTAGTTCTTGCTATGTCGTGTAAGTCTGTACCTATGGGGTACATTACGGGCATAGAAATTTCCATTCCTACTATAGCTACTGTGGTATACTTGTGGGCCAAAGGAGATCCCGACAATTTAGATTGTGTGGAACCTTGTTGAGAGAGTAGTCAAGTGGGTGAGATTTGTTTTCATGTGCAATTTGTTGAGAAGCGTTCCTCCGGCCCAAGAGTTTCTGCACTTTCATATCCCTCCTACAATATAGCATAGCGGTACAAACACGCTGAGTCAGACGCATTTTTTACAATGAAGTGAAATGAGGTACTGAAAGATTGAATACATGTGTGTTGAAATTTTAGTACAATTGAATGAATTTGTATATGTATAAGATTTGTGATATCCTTGTAGCTATTTTTCTTCTGTACATTATTTTTATGTTGCATCAATAGCAGTACTGTTTAGGTGATACGGAATTCTAAATTTAGTCGGATCACTGTTGGGCTGGAGTGAGGAGGACGGACAAGGTGGGGATCGCTAGGGCCTACATGTAGTTGATGGTGGTGGTGTGTCGTATTTGAGGACTTCGATGGAGTTGACGACGACACTGTAGAGGCGTGTTAAACAACGTTCTTTGCGATGCGGCGGACAACAACAACATGGGAACCGTATCGGCCAAGACCATCGTCAACACGAATGGTACTTCGTCAGCACTTACATTGCGCCATGGCTGAGGTGTAGCAGATGATGGCTACAATAATGTAGTGATTTAATCCTCGGTGGTCACCCCAAGAGTAAGGTGTAGGATGTAGCGAGCAGCAAATTTTTCACTCAGTTAAGAACCAAGGTTATCGAACCAGTAGGACTTGGAGGTCTCCAATAAGGTGCTTGGAGGCACGGACCTGCACACACTCAAACAATTCACTTTGCCCCAACGGCTAGGAAGGTTGTCAATCTTCCCGGTCTGCTGAAAAGAAAGAGATTAAATCTTATAGTGAAAAGAGCAAATTATGAAAACGGACCAGCGAGCAAGTGATGATGGAAAACAAGTAAACGGTGTTGTAATCAATGTAAAAAGATGGACCGGGGCCCATAGGTTCACTAATGGTGTCTCTCTTGAAGATAAAATGCAAGCATGACGGGTAAACAAATTACAATTCGGCAATTGACATAATTGTGACACAAACGTAATCTAGCTATGCTATAGAGAATACATGTGTAGTATTAATGTAGGCCACATGTCAAACATACATAGACCGTAATCCAACTGCATCTATGACTAAAAATTTACGTAGGGATCGCTATCCAGCATGTCACCCGTCGATAATAACTTGTAAACAACAGACAATTGCATTAAGTACAATACATGATCTAAGCAATATTCATGATCACGAAGACATAAACACCGTTATTTTACCCTAGTAGCAATAACACATCCTCGTCCTTACACATTTCTGTGTCACTCGAGCGCAGGCACGGAGGAGGCATGAACCTACTATCTAGCATAAATAATCCCTCTTGGAGATACAAGCAGTCACTTGGCCAAAGTGACCACACACATCAGAGAGCATGCAAGAGCATAAATAGAACATAAAGATGAAGAGAATAATCTGATCATAAATTCATAATTCATCAGATCCCAACAAACACAACATGTAGTATTACATAATATCGAGCTCGATCATTTAGGGTAGCTCACGAGATCATAAGCATTGAAGCACAAAGAGAGACACCATACTAGCTACTGCGATGGAACCATAGTCCATGGAAAACTACTCACGCATCATCCTGGCGGCGGCCATGTCAATGAAGAGGCCTCCGTGATCAATCTCCCCTCCAGAAGGGTGCCGAGAAGAGCTTCAGGACCCTTCTGAATTAGGGTTGAAGATGACGGTGCCTTCGGGATTTTTAGTGGAAAATATTCATCGCCCCGTTGTTTTAAGGGTTAATGTGATTTTATATGCGTCGGAGGGGGCCGAGGGGCTCCTGATACGTGTCAAACGTATCTATAATTTTTATTGTTCCATGCTTGTTTTGTGATGTTGTCACATGTTTTTAATATCATATTACATCATTTTTATGCATTTTGTCAGATTAACCTATTGAGAAGATGCCCAGTGCTAGTTCCCTGTTTTTGTCCTGTTTTTGTTGCAGAAAGTTACTTCTGAAAATATTCTCGGAATTGGACGAAAATTTACGACGATTTTTATTGAGGAAATAAGGACCGGAGATAGAAGGGAGACCCCGGGAGGGACCCACATGCCAGGGGCGGGTCCCACCCGCAGGTCTAAGGGGGGCCACGGCCGGGGGTGGTCCCTGCCCCTCGGAGACCCCCTCACGACACCCTTTGGCCTATAAATCATCCCCGACGAAAAAACCCCCCCCAAAGGATTTTCCCAAATACGATACAGAGCTCCGCCGCCATCGCCGACAAGTTTCGGGGGTTCAGAATGTCCTGTTCCGGCACCCTACCGGGACGGGGATCGACCGCCGGAGCCATCTCCATCAACACCGGTGCTTCCCGCGACGAGGAGGGAGTAGTCCCTCACCGGGGCTGAGGCTTATACAAGTAGCTATGTGGTTATCTCTCTTTCCCATGATGTGATCCTCGTTGTGATCATGAGCTTTGTTAGCATAGTTGAATACATGATGTTTCCCTACATGTAATGGATATGATTTTGCTCAAGTGGTGTCATCTAGTATAAGTTCAGGAGTCACCGTTGTGATCACGGTATCTCGGTGACAGTGTGGGTGCCGTGTGTGACTCTAATGATAAAAGCTTAGAGGGATCTTCATCATGAGTTTGTTCTTTATTATTGTTGGATTGAATAGATCATGAGGTTTCTTGATGCTTGTGATATTGAAGAAAGAGACTATTCAAGAAATAGGTTGTGGTGTTTGTTAGTACTATCTTTGGATGCGGATAGTGACAGCATGAAGTGTCCATAGATGTGGAATACGAACTTTAAGGTGTGCTTTTCGTAGCCCTACGCAATTCTCATCCTATTTGATCCACAAAAGAATGATCTCCGAGTAACGTCTACCATGCATGTTTTTTTGTGGGAATTATCATGTGTTTAATTATGTTAATGATGTTGAGAGTAGTCACTAGTGAAAGTATGAAGCCTAGGCCTTGTTTCCAAGCATTGATACACCGTTTTTAGTCACTTTTGTCACTTGTTTGCTTGCTGCCATTTTTATTACAGAATTACAAAATCACCTTTTACCATCCATATCACTTGCATTTTACTATCTCTTCGCCGAACTAGTGCACCTATACAATTAGCCATTGTATTAGGTGTGTTGGGGACACAAGAGACTTCTTGTATCTTAATTGCAGGATTGCTTGAGAGAGGATACATTCAACCTCTTCCTCCCGTGGATTCGATAAACCTTGGGTTACTCACTTAAGGGAAATTTGCCGCTGTCCTACAAACCTCTGCGCTTGGAGGCCCAACAAGTCTACAAGAATAGAAGCGTGTAGTAGACATCAAGCTAATTTTTGGCGCCGTTGCCGGGGAGGAAAGGTAAGCGGTACTCACACTCCGATGACGAAGCTAATTTCTAGCATTGTTGTTGTTGGGGAGGTGAGTGCTTGAAGGTATCTTCTTTAGATCTTGCGATTAAATCTTTTTGTTTCTTGTTTTTATTTTTACTAGTTTGGCTTATGGAACGTTGTCCTTTAAATTTGCTTTTTGAGAGTGACCTCTCCACCACTCCCATGGTGGATAAGGTTACTCCACATACTGAATGTATTCCTTTCAAAATACCGATGGGGATAATTGATCGTGTTATGAGTAATTGCTATGCAGGAGATGGAGCTATACATCCTAGTTATCATCTGCTTTATATTAAAGAATTATGTGAGTTGTTTGAGATTGCAGGTGTATCAAGAGAGGTAAACATGAGGAAATTTTTTCCTTATCACTTAAGGAGAAAGCATTGGAGTTGTATAGGCTGCTAGACAATTCTCACTTGTTGGATTGGAAGGAGCTTATGTCTCTCTTTATTCTAAATTTTATCCTCTTCATGAAATGCATCAAGATAGAAATTATATCTACAATTTTTGGCCACATGACGGGAGAGAGCATTGCTCAAGATTGGGGGAGATTGAAATCATTAATGCTTAAATGTCCTAACCATGATCTTTCCAAGGATATTATTTTTAATTTTTATGCAAGGCTATCTCATCATGACAAGGAAATACTTGATGCTTCTTCTATGGGTTCTTTTACAAGTAAGAAGATTGATGCTAAATGGGATCTCATTGAAAAGATTCAACACAACATTGAAGATTGGGAGATCGACAAAGGTAAAGGGTCAGATATAAATTATGAGTATGATTGCATTAAGTCTTTTGTTGAAACTGATAGTTTTAATAAGCTTAGTGCTAAGTTTCCACTAGTGAAAGTATGATCCCTAGGCCTTGTTTCCAAGCATTGATACACCATTTTTAGTCACTTTTGTCACTTGTTTGCTTGCTGTCATTTTTATTACAGAATTACAAAATCACCTTTTATCATCCATATCACTTGCATTTTACTATCTCTTCGCGCCGAACCAGTGCACCTATACAATTAGCCATTGTATTAGGTGTATTGGGGACACAAGATACTTCTTGTATCTTAATTGCAGGGTTGCTTGAGAGAGGATACATTCAACCTCTACCTCCCGTGGATTCGATAAACCTTGGGTTACTCACTTAAGGGAAATTTGCTATTGTCCTACAAACCTCTGCACTTGGAGGCCAAACAAGTCTACAAGAATAGAAGCATGTAGTAGACATCAGGAGCTCACAAGATCATAAGAATGAAGCCAAGAGAGCTAGACTAACCATCTAGCTACTGCCATGGACCCAAGGTCCAAGGTGGAACTACTTACAAATCATCCCGGAGGAAGGCATGGCGATGAAGAGCCCTCCGGGACCGATCTCCCCTCTGGCAGAGTGTCGGGATCTTCTTCACAATCACTCCCGAACTAGGGTTTGAGTTGACGGCACCTCGGGATGACTTTTTCTGGAAAATAATGGCCACCCCATCGTTTTTGGGGTTTTAGGGATTTTATAGGCGTCGGAGGGGCCCGAGGGGACCCACCAGGAGCAGGGGCAGGTCCTGATGGCTACTACACGCTTCTATTCTTGTAGACTTGTTGGGCCCCCAAGCGCAGAGGTTTGTAGGACAGCGGCAAATTTCCCTTAAGTGAGTAACCCAAGGTTTATCGAATCCACGGGAGGTAGAGGTCAAAGATATCCCTCTCAAGCAACCCTGCAATTAAGATACAAGAAATCTCTTGTGTCCCCAACACAGCTAATACAATTGTCAGTTGTTAGGTGCACTAGTTCAGCGAAGAGATGGTAAAATGCAAGTGATATGGATGGTAAAAGGTGATTTTGTAATTCTGTAATAAAAATGGCAGCAAGCAAAAAAGTGACAAAAGTGACTAAAAACGGTGTATGTATCAATGCTGGAAACAAGGCTAGGCTTCATACTTTCACTAGTGACTACTCTCAACATCATTAACATAATTAAACACATGATAGTTACCACAAAAATACATGCGTGGTAGACGTTACTCGGAGATCATTCGTTTGTCGATCAAATAGGATGAGAATTGCGTAGGGCTAGGAAAAGCACACCTTAAAGTTCGTATTCCACATCTATGGACACTTCATGCTGTCACATCCGCATCCAAAGATAGTACTAACAAAAACCACAACCTATTTCTTCAATAGTCTCTTTCTTCAATAACACAAGCATCAAGAAACCTCATGATCTATTCAATCCAACAAATAAAGAATAAACTCATGATGAAGATCCTTACAATCTCTTATCCATAGAGTCACACACAGCACCCATCCCTGTCACCGAGGTACCATGATCACAACGGTGGCTCCGGAAATTGTACTAAATAACACCAGTTGAGCAACATCAAATCCATTACACATAGGGAAACATCATGTATTTAACTACACTAACAAAGCTCATGATCACAACGAAGATCACATCATGGGGAGAGAGAGATAACCACATAGCTACTTGTATAAGCCTCAGCCCCGGTGGAGACTACTCACGCATGGCCATGGTGAGTGGGAGCTTGATGGAGGGGTGGTGCAGCCCGGAGGAGAGACGGCGACGGTGGCGACCCTCGAGGGAAGCATCCCGGCGAGCGGTGGCGGTGGCGGCTCGGAGAGGGGTGGTGGCTGCCCTTGGGGGAGCAGCCCGGCGAGCGGTGGTGGCTCGGAGAGGGGCGGCGGCGGCTGCCCCTTGGAGGCGGCGGCGGCCCTTGGCCCTCCCTTCAAGCTTGGAGATGGTGCTGGTATGGAGGAGGTTCTCCACCTCACGGCGGCTGCCTTGGAGGAGAAAAATTCGTGGGGGCTTGATGACCTAGGTTTTCTCTATTTATATACTTTCCCGAATTTCCGTCATCAGATTTTTGGGATTCAGTAAAACGGGGATATCTCGGCCGTACGGACTCGGATTGGGCTGTTCTTGGGCTTAAATGAAATCTATGGAAATTTGCCACAACTATGTCCGATGTGAGAACTTCAGTTGACGTCGTCTTTAGGTCTCAAACCGACGATCTCCGAAATCTGTTAGAAGGGACAGATTTCAGGAAAGTCCAATTCGACTCCAACAAGGTTTCCTTTTGCGTTTTTGCCAATTTCCAAGCGATTCCTACACATCAAAGTGTAAAACAAGAAATTGTGCACTTTTGCAACTATTAATAGGTTAGCCCAAATAAATCATAAAATGATATAATGAT
The DNA here is from genome assembly GCA_012064385.1 of Puccinellia tenuiflora. Lineage (NCBI taxonomy): Eukaryota > Viridiplantae > Streptophyta > Magnoliopsida > Poales > Poaceae > Puccinellia > Puccinellia tenuiflora. Next base: position 536,422 of record QRDG01000497.1, read on the forward strand.
AGTAAAAACATGTGACTGTCACAAAAACTAGCATGGATCACTCAAAATTATAGATACGTTTGACACGTATCAGCATCCCCAAGCTTAACTCCTACTCGTCCTCGAGTAGGTAAGTGATAACAAAATAATTTTTTATGAGACATGCAAGCAAAACAATCGTGATCAAGATAGTAATGTAAAACATAGGATGTGAATGAAGTGATATAAAACAATTGTCTATAGTTGATATCAAGAAAGCAATGAATAACCAAGTTGAATCATTCAAGCAAACCTTTCATAATTAGTACGTTAAAGACATGAAAGCATGTGATCCACATATTTGATTAATCCACAAAGATAATAGTTCCATGAAAAAAAGTGTTTGAGAATCAAAACAAAAAAGATGTAAGTTTTAGCAAAAAGCTTCAACTTCCAACGGTAAAGTCAATATAAAGATTCATGTTTAATCTGACAATCCAATATGATCAATGATACCCAGGGTCAATGCTAGATGTTTGCTTTGGTGGAGATAGAAGGAAGAGGAAAACTGACTCAACATTAAAAGTAAAAGAAAGGCCCTTCACAGAGGGAGGCAGAGATTAGTCATGTGCTAGAGCTTTTTATTTTTATGAAACAGAAGTAAAACAATTTTGAGACATGCATGCTTTCGTCAATGACTTCACAACAGAGAAGCTATCTACTCCCCCATAACAAGCAAGGCTTTTAGACTTGTGAGAGCAGCTGGTTTGTAGAGGAGCGAGTACGCTCTTCTTTCTCCTTGGTTTCACCACTGTCCAATGTTTGAGCTGATTTCTCAGATTTGCATTGCGCGGAGGAGAATGATGAGTTATATTTATATTTTGCTTAAGCTGCTCTCGGGTTGATTCAAGTGAAGACGCAATCCATCGACACCGGGTGAAAGGGGGGAAATGACCTTGCTCGTCACAAGTTATATCTAGCTCTCTACTGCTCCGTCATGAGCTTAAAAACAGAGGCACAAAAAGGAGTATTTTGAATTTTTAAAGATAGCACATTACAAATTTACTTGGAATGGTAGGAAATACCATGCATAGGTAGATATGGTGGACTCAGCTGCAAGATAGTTTGGCTTTTGGGATTTGGATGCACGAGTGAACCATACACTCAGTACGAATTTGGGCTTAGCAAAGAAGGTGTTTGAAGAAAACATCTAAAATTAACCGGTAACAGAGTAGCATAAGACATTTATCCATCATAACCATAAAAGTTCCACACCGTCTCCAATGTTGACCAAACTTCTTTTGATGGAAAGATTAGCTTAAAGAATTAACAACTACGAAACACCACATAGTTTCCAAGTTTTTAACAGTATTTCTTTACTAATCAATTCCATCAAATAACCAGCAAGTTTAAGCATTCATCCTAATATCTCAAAACAAATGAGAAGTATCAAGTATCCACACAATGATCTACAATACTATGCAGGGCTTTTCATTTCATTCCATATCACATGAATAGCATTTTGTCCCTTTGACCATTCAAGAAAGAATTTCCAATACACAACTCTCCAACAAATATAAGTGAAGAACATGAGAGTTTAACAACAACTACTAGCAGCTCTAAACAAGATAAAAGCTAAAAGCGAGAGCTTACTAGCAAACAAACAGTAGCTAAGAATACTCAACAAGATATAAGCGAAGCAAAGGAGTATTCAAATGAAAAAGCGGAACGTGTCTCTCTCCCACACAAACAAAGCAAGGATCCAACAAGCATATGACCAGCAAACAAACAAAACAAAACTGAAAGTAAAAATACGCTCCAAGCATAGCACATAATATGTAAAGTGATAAAAACGAAGTTCAACGAAGACGACCTTATGATAGTCTATGAAGATGAGGGGATGCCTTGGGCATCCCCAAGCTTTGACAATTGATGGTTCTTGATATTCAGAGGGGATGCCATGGGGGCATCCCCAAGCTTGAGCTCTGACCCATCCTCAATTTCTTCATATTCCTCTCCTTTGGAACTTAAAAACTCCCTTCACACAAAACTTCTCATAATTTGATTAGAGGGTTAGTGCTCTTAAATTAAAATGCACATGTGTTCAACTCAAAACAAATTGCAAACAACTTTATTGGGTATTAGCTACTGTTTACTAAGCCTCAATGTGGCACTCCTCCTCAAGAGTATCACAATTGACGATAGTAAAGAGACGAATACAAATAAAAGCAGAATCTGTCAAAAACTGAAAAGTCTGTAAAGATTGATTTTTTCGAGGCACTTCTGTTGCTCAAATCAGAAAACTCAAAACTAAAGAAAGATAGATAAAAGTATCAGTCTTGCTGTCTAAAATTATCAGAAAAAGATAGAATTCAGGGATTTTCTAGCTTTTCGAACAGTGAAGGGCAGAAATCTGTTTCTGGACAGCAAAACAACACCTCACACTTTTCAATGCATTAGAGGCCTAACTTGGCACAACAAACCAAATAAAAAGATACAATGAAGTTGCTACAGAGGCAACAACTCCATGACTCAAGAAAAACAAAAACAAACTAAAGTAAAAGATGGGTTGCCTCCCACAAGCGCTTTTTTTTAAGCCTTTTAGCTAGGCATGATAATTTTAATGATGCTCTCATAAGAATAAGAGTTGGAACGTAAAAGAGAGCACCATGAAGCAAATATAAAACACATTTAAGTCTAAATCTCTTCCTATGAATAGGCATCTTGTAAGAAAATAAATCATTGGAGCAAAAGCATTAAGCATAGGAAGGCAAAGCAAGTGCAACATTAAAACCATCAACATAAAGAGGGGAAACTTCATAAGATGAAAATTTATATAACCACACTTCCCCTCTCAATAAATTTTCAGTAGAATCATAGAAAACTCGATAACATAACCATCACATAAAGCATTTTTCTCATGATTCACATGCATAAAATTATTATTATTCTCTCCACAAGTAAAATCTTTATTATTAGTAGCATTGAGAGTAGGACTATCATATAGAACTTGGACATGATAG
>QRDG01000497.1:546969-785481 GCA_012064385.1 Puccinellia tenuiflora
CCACATATATGAAGAAACAGTGATTGTGTTGTCAACTGTGATGTGATCGTACTACCTGGTGAGTGGTGAGCACTGTTGGTCTTTTAAGTCGCTATATCTAATTGACTGGTGAAGTTGTGGCCATGATTGTACTTTCGTCGGTGTAACATTATGCAGTGTATCACTCCTGAATCATTCAGACTAGTCACAATGGTAGTATCATAGGTGGTATCATGCATGCCATGTTGGCAAAAACCTGACGTGGCACTGCAATTAATGATAAAAGAGGTGATGCTAGTATCATAGGTAGATACCGTAATATAACGGATTTCAATGCAAAATGAGTCTACACCCTAATAAATTTAGTATTGTATGGTACCACAAATATGTTATTACCCATTGTGAAGATAGTAAATAGACTAGTCATATGCATGATACTAGTATATGATACTTCCCATTATGACTAGTCTCAGGATGTGGAGGGAGAGCGGAGAGGTAGAAGTAATTGGAGTTGCATGCATGCGTGCTGCTTTGGGTCGCTCTACATATCCATGCATCCTTGCTGTTTCTTGACCGGCATGAACGGGGGCTGGCCAGAGCTTCCACTCCAAGACCCAATCGTGCTACTCTGAAGAGAAGATGCCCCCTGGAAGCCTCTGGCCGCTTGATCGGTCCAAAGTTTATCACAGTGAGGGGAGATGGGCGTACGTACATTGGGCAGCATCTCCAAGGCGAGGTGTCCAGCTGTTCTATCACCTTTCTCAGTGGCCGAGAGCAGTGCTTTTTTGGGGACTAGGGTAGTGTCGGATTCCCAGATTTATCTCTCGCTAGTCGCTTCTCGTCCACACCATTGCCTCATCATCTCACTTCTCCATACGACCATACCCATGCATGGGAAAAGCCAACAAAATAAATCAGGACTACCTCCGGTTTTCTAGTGTTACTGGTCAATGGTCTGACCCCATACCAAAATTTTACCCGTGAGAACTACTGGTCATGTCATGCACGCTTTGGTAGTACAATCTCATTATGGATGTTTTTCTTTTGACACCCTAGTAGGGCTGCAAAATTAAAATATCATCCCAATCCCTCTACGACTCGGGGCGCCGTCGTTGTGGGCAGTGGCGAATCTAGTATGAAAAAGGAGGGTAGGCTCAAAATCAAGTTGTTAGGCCTAATTAGCAATTGCATTGCAATTCTTGCATGTAAAACACCTCAATATTTTTTTTCAAGTGATATGTTAAGCTGATTATGTAGTAATAGCATTTTGGAGGGTAGGCTTAAGCCTGTTAAAGCCTCCCGAGTAGAATCGCCACTGGTTGTGGGTACTTTCTCCGCGTTAGGGCATCGGGTAAAAATTCTTGACTGCTCGGTCTCAACGGTGGCAGCGCTATGCATCGTCAGTTCGTCACCGTTTTGGGGCGTCGTTGTGGAGCTTCGGTATTTCTCGACCTCACTCCGGGGTCCTCGGTGGCAAGTCCGGCTTCCTCTGTACTTTTTTGTTTATCTTTGATCTGTTGTGTAAGAGGTTTTACTCATTACATTGTATCGGTCCGGCCGTTGAGGCTTTATTTATAAAACCGGACGAAAGCCTGTTTCAAAAATCCCGCTGGGACTGCATCTACATGCCTTGCATGCGTGTGGAGTTAGCATCAACCATCAAGTAGCTGACCTGGATATGAAGTCAGCTGCCACGTAGAGGTGAGCTGTGATCAAATCGACTCATCTTTTTCCCACTCTACTAAAATCAAGAAAACGAAAAAAACTATGTATTTGGTTCAGGTGAACCGGTACACATTTTGAAAATTGAAAGTTTCGTCAGAATTATCATTATTTTGTGTAGCCCTGATTACAAAAGACTTTAAATTAATATTTGCGGATAAGTAGAGATCAACATTATCTATATCACTACAGGAAAGGCCAGCTGCGCCGACGGCATTTTGTCGGGGCCGTCAGCGTAGAGGCGGGCCAGGTCAGCCCGACGCACCGGCCGTCGGAGTACGAATTGCCGTCGGCGTAGCTTAAGAGAGGCCGACGGCCACCGTCGGCGTCCATTTAGTCGTCGACATCGCCCGTATCAGGTTAGGGTTCGTAGCTACGCCGACGGCTATGCCGTCGGCACAGTATCTAGTGTTTTTTTTTGGCGTCGTCGTTTTATGCCAACCTCTACGCCGACGGCAAAGCCGTCGGCACAGGTCCAGGATATTTTATTTATTTATTTATTACTCTCAACTATGTGTAATATGAAATAATTCGTATCTTTAAATCCGTAAAGCGAAATTTAACAAATAAAATGTCTAAATTGATTTAAAAAATGAGAGGATTCCAAATATGACATCCATATCATCAGGGAAAACTATCACATATTTGTAGTTCAAATTTCTTTTACTTTCCGAAAAGCAACATAAAGTCATTTAAGTAGGCGAAATTAGGTAGAAAGCGAGAAAATTCCTAATACTTGGGGATTATCCATCATATATGTACTACTATTTTTGAAAATTAAATGGGTGTCATTTTGCAACATATATTTGGTACTTGCTTCACAAAAAATGTTATTTTTGACACTTAAAAAATGAAAAATGATATTTGGAAAATTATTTGGAAACTCGGTTCGGCACCAATATTTTCCATGCCAAGACACACCTATGTGCCGAATATGGGCACTTTATCACAAACTATGCCACGGGGATGGTCATATCTTGGTCATTTGGTTCGAAACTTATACATGTTTGTAGATGATAGACCTTTTTGTGTAGGATTTTTTTAGAAACTTTGTCAAAAATCAAGTTTATCATTTTTCCTAGAAACTAGTAAACATAAAAGGACTCCATGCCAAAGGATTCCATTTTTTGAGTATTTTTTCACTTTCTTTTACTTTTTTGAAAAAACGGTCAAAATGGCCGCCGTCCCTATTCATCGAAAGGGGTGGAATCTTTCAAAACTATCGACGATTCTGTGATATAATCACTAGTTTTGTACCTTAAAATGTTTTTTTTAAATCAGAGCAAATTATCACACACTTGTAGTTCAAATTTTTATTACTTTTCGAAAAGCAACATAAAGTCATTTAAGTAGGCGAAATTAGGTAGAAAGCGAGAAAATTCCTAATACTTGGGGATTATCCATCATATATGTACTACTATTTTTTAAAATTTAATAGGTGTCATTTTGCAACATAGATTTGGTACTTGCTTCACAAAAAAGTTATTTTCGACACTTAAAAATGAAAAATGATATTTGGAAAAATAATTTGGAAACTCGGTTCGACACCAATATTTCCCATGCCAAGACACACCTATGTGCCGAATATGGGCACTTTATCACAAACTATGCCACGGGGATGGTCATATCCTGGTCATTTGGTTCGAAACTTATACATGTTTGTAGACGATAGACCTTTTTGTGAAGGATTTTTTTAAACTTTGTCAAAAAATCAAGTTTATCATTTTTCCTAGCAACTAGTAAACATAAAAGGACTCCATGCCAAAGGATTCCATTTTTGAGTATTTTTTCACTTTCTTTTACTTTTTTAAAAAACGATCAAAATGGTCGCCGTCCCTATTCATCGAAAGGGGTGGAATCTTTCAAAAATATCGACGATTCTGTGATATAATCACTAGTTTTGTACATTAAAATGATTTTTTTTTAAATTAGAGCAAACTATCACACACTTGTAGTTTAAATTTCTATTACTTTCCGAAAAGCAACATAAAGTCATTTAAGTAGGCGAAATTAGGTAGAAAGCGAGAAAATTCCTAATACTTGGGGATTATCCATCATATATGTACTACTATTTTTGAAAATTAAATGGGTGTCATTTTGCAATATATATTTGGTACTTGCTTCACAAAAAATGTTATTTTTGACACTTAAAAAAATGAAAAATGATATTTGGAAAAATAATTTGGAAACTCGGTTCGACACCAATATTTCCCATGCCAATACACACCTATGTGCCGAATATGGGCACTTTATCACAAACTATGCCACGGGGATGGTCATATCCTGGTCATTTGGTTCGAAACTTATACATGTTTGTAGATGATAGAACTTTTTGTGAAGGATTTTTTTAGAAACTTTGTCAAAAATCAAGTTTATCATTTTTCCTAGCAACTAGTAAACATAAAAGGACTCCACGCCAAAGGATTCCATTTTTTGAGTATTTTTTCACTTCTTGTACTTTTTATTGTCAAATTTTGATTTACGGATTTAAAGATATGAGATATTCTATATTAAATATAGAAACGGAAAAAATAAAGTAAAATTCATTTTATTGTTATTTATTAAAAATATTATTACTTAATAATTGCTATTTATTCAAATAAATTTTCAAAATTTAAATAATAAAAAGTGTAACATCATGACCCAGGGGTTAATATGATTGATAGGATATTAATATCTTTTTTTTAGAGCAACCGGCAGGAGCACTGCCTCTTCATATAGATAGAACTAAGTGAAACCACAGTGTACACGGGAGTGTACACAGATGGCATGTTTTTGTTAGGTGGTTAAAACATGCCAAAACCCACGAGGCTCTAAAAATATCAAAAAACTAATCCGGGTCGGGCGGGGGGTGCCGGAGTGTAGGCGGCAAAGGCGCGGCCTCGCTGGAGTATGTCTTCCCAAGCCAGGGTGGCGACCTCCACAAAAGTCATGCGTTTTCCGGTGAAGATACGCCTGTTTCTCTCCTTCCAGACGTTCCAGAGAACGTAAAGCAGGTGGCCACTAGTCCGCTTCTGGATCTTCTTGGGCTTTCCGGAGATCATGTCATCCCACCACTCCGAGATAGACGTGAAGCTAGGCCCCTGCACTTGAGTGTTGATGCCATCCCAAGAGTTTACCAGGTTTCCCACAGCGGTGGAGAAGGGGCAGTCTTTGCAGAGATGGATCGCAGTTTCAGGCGCGCCCAGGCAAAGCTGACAGCTGGGGTCGTGGGGCCATCCCTGATAGCGAGCATGTCAGCCGTCAAGAGTTTCCCGTGGATGGCCAGCCAAGCAAAAAGCTTGCACTTTGGTTCAGCCTGAGCGCTCCAAATCTTGTCAGCTCCAAACTTTGGGAAAGATCCGTGGAATTGCGCGCTGTAGGCGGAGCTGGTGCTGTAGACCCCATCAGAGGTCAGGGTCCACGAGATATCGTCCGGCAAATCCGGCGTGAGGTTAGTGGCTGTAACCATGTCCCAAATCTCGATGAACTGGGTAAGCTGGACGGGGGTGCTGAGGCGAGCAATGGAGCGAATCCAGTTGTCGTCCTGCATTTCCTTGGCGACCGAGCGGTTCTTACGCGTCGCAATCTTGAAGAGATCAGGGGCCCATAACCTCAGAGGTCCGTTGCCGCACCAGTTGTCTTTCCAGAATGAAGCCTTTTCTCCGTTGCCGAGGTTGATTCTGGTGGAAGCCCTGAATAAGTCCATATCCGTATCGTCGCAGGGCAAAGTGGAGCCATGCCAGGGGCGCCCCGAGTCCTTCCACTGCAACCAAGGCCAGCGAAGTCTGAGGGCCCTTCCTGACTTCTCAAGATCAGGCATCCCAAGACCACCCCACTCCTTGGGGCGGCAAACAGTCTTCCAGTTAACCAAAGCGTGTCCCCCCGTGGCATGTTCTCCCTCGTCGCCAGCCCAGACAAAATTCCTCGCAATCCTTGCAAACTTGTCCCGCGCCCATTTGGACATGGGGATAACCGTGGCATGGTAGGTTGACATGGCCATGAGTACCGTCTTCGCGAGGGTGACCCTCCCTGGCCGTGCAAGGTTCTTGCCAATCCACCCCGGAAGCTTGGCAGCGGTCTTGTCAATGAGGGGTTGTATGTCAATCTTGCGAAGCCGGCGATAGTGAAGAGGGAGCCCCAAATATTTACCCGGGAAGGTGCCAATCTTCGCCGGGAAGTCGGAGAGGATGTCGGGAAGGTCAATGGCGTCGCAGCGTATCGGAAAGATCTCCGTTTTTGCCATGTTGGTTATCAACCCGCTTGCCTTTCCGAAGCAATCCAGAATGGCGGACATGGCGTGTAATTCCTCCTTAACCGGGTTTGAGAAGATGCCAGCGTCGTCCGCGTAAAGTGAGACCCTGCAACGTGCAGTCCTTGACTTGATGGGGCTCAGGATACCGTGATCAGTGGCCAACGAGAGAATTCTCTGAAGCGGATCAATGGCGAGGATGAATAGCATGGGGGACTGCGGGTCCCCTTGTCGTAGCCCTCGAGCATGAGTGAAAGGAGTCCCCGGGTCTCCGTTCAGGAGCACTCTGGAAGTGGCTGAGGCGAGGGAAAGACAGATCCATTCCCGCCACCTAGGACCGAATCCAATGGCCGTGAGGACCTCGAGGAGGTAGGCCCAGCCCACCGAGTCGAAGGCCTTGGAAATATCAAGCTTGAGAAAGAGGCTCGGTGTCTTGGATGAATGCAACTCCTTTATCAGATTCTGCACGTGCAGGAAGTTGTCGTGTATGCTGCGCTTCTTCACAAAGGCGCTCTGGCACTTGGACACGAGCGTGGACAGAAAAGGCGCAAGGCGGTTTGCGAGCAACTTGGAGAAGATCTTCGAAAGGCTGTGGATGAGGCTAATCGGGCGGTAGTCCCCCACAGCGGCCGCGTCCTCCTTCTTGGGCAGGAGCACGATGTTTGCAGAGTTGACTAAGCTAGTGCAACCACCACAGTGCAATGACATGTGGGTGATTGCCGCGATGGTGTCTCCCTTGATGATCTCCCAACAGTAAGTTCTAATTTCTCATTTGAAAGTTAATTTGGATGGAACTCAAAAGTTAAGCGTGATTGGGCTGCAGGATGGGTGACCGAATGGAAAGTTTGACCATGGTAAGTACTTTGACTTGAGAATATGAGTGGAATTAGAGGTTAAGCGTGTGGCTAAGTGGGAAATTTCAGAATAGAAATAAAAAAATATAAGTAAAAGTTTTGAAAAAAATTAAAAATGATGAAAAAAAATGCCGACGGTGCTATGCCGACGGCAATTGCCGTCGGCGTAGCCTACGCCGACGGCTTTCGATACGCCGACGGCTTTTCAGGCTACGCCGACAGCCATACGCCGACGACAGCCGTCGGCGTAGACCTATGCCGACGGCCTTTGGGGTTTTGCCGACGGCTTTTGGCCGTCGGTGTAGCGGCTGTTTCCTGTAGTGTATCTAATTTTTTTTATTTGTCAATCTTATAAATGTATTTTTGAAGCTTTCGAATAAAACAGGCTCTCTGTGTCCATTCATAGTTTCCGAGTAGTCTTTTTTTTTCGCGAACGTGTCACAGCTGATTACTCCTTTTTTTTCCATTTTCAACAAATTACATACCCCTCAACATAAAACTTGATTTTCCATCCATTCAACTAATATTAAACAACTAGCGTCTCCTTCTCCCGCTGTCCTGCCGTCAATCAAACCAAATGGTCTCGTGGTTTTCCTTTTTTTTTCTCCATATATAGCTACTAAATCGGAAGTAGGATATTCTAGACTGGCGTAAATTGAATGTTCTTTTAGTTATTTTGGTAGATCACTGATCTTCGTGAACATAAGTACTAATATAATACATTTTCGGTACCTTAGCGCAAGTACAATATGCTAACATCAGCAAGCCATAAGAAGTTGAATAACATATTTTTGGTGAGTTGGAAAAGAGATAGGTGGAGAAAAAAGAGAAACAGGTTGTAGAATAAGCTGCATCACGTCCTACTAGACAGTTCCTGAGAGTGTAATGTGGGTCATGTACTAATAAAGTAGTATATTTTTTAAGTAGTACTCCCTCCGTTCCACAATATAAGATGTTTTAGGCCTTCTCTTTCCATCCATATCTAGACATGTTTTAGTGCAAGATTAATTTGAACCTTACACTAAAACATGTCTAGATATAGATGAAAAGAGAAATGCTAAAACATATTATATTTAGGAACGGAGGGAGTATATATGTTGGCTATTATGATGGCTATACATGACATGACACAATGTTATAGTTAGTTGTTGACTATACTATTGTTCTTCCTTTAGAACACCTCCTAATTCTCGTTTGTAAATTGCATCGACCGTCCCGAATTCCGATACCGATACCTCTCTGGAAAAAACAGAGTAGTGTACCATAGAGCATTGGAAGCCGCCGGTCATGTCAACCCCTTCGCCCGTTCGGGTCGCGGTGCCGCTCGAAATTGTAGATGTTCCTAGACAAAGACATGATGAGATCGAAAGCGATGTGTATTGGTATGGACCTGGTTTGAAAATTTGCCATACTACTACTACCTAGTTTAGGATCTCCGTGTGTTGAAGATCTTGTTGTTTTCGTCATACGCTGTGTCACGGCGCTTAATCTGGTTTAACTTGTTTCGTTTCTATACAAAAATATTAGAGGAGGATGGCGGCGAACGTGATATATGATTATAGCACATGCAAGGGCGGACCCAACCATCAAAATTAGCAAAATTAGCGTCTAAACTAAGAGTTTGCCTGGGCTTTGGAAAATTCCTAGGTCCGCCTATGAGCACATGCATGTCGCATTACATTTTTGTTCGATAAATGGTGCTTGTTTACTGCCACTGTATGTGGCACTACATATGCCTGTGGATTTAGCCAGTCCTTACGATCCATAACAAGTGTACTAAATCAGCGCTACTTAGATAATTTGATGCTCCATTTTACTCACCTTCCCGGCCCATGTGTGCGTCCTTTTCTTGATAAAGTGTCGCCGTTTAGTTATATCTGAGTGGGGGCGAGCCTAAACTGTCGAGGGACAGTGCACTAAGATATACTACTACCTGAGGGACAAAGGCGTAACCGGGAAATAGTTCCCTAACAAACACCTTATCGATGGGCTGTTTAGTTCTCATGATTTGCAAAGGGGACCCAAGAAAAATTAAAGCTGAAGTTTTGCTACTGTGAAACTAGTTGCACATGTTAGTTCCTCAAACCTGACTTGGATATATTAGTTATTCAACAGAAATCAAATTTCTGGTACATACCGCTAGTACTGTTTCGCGAGCTTTCAACTGAAAATGTTTAACATTAGTTAACTTCCAAATCAAGCTAGTCACTGGTACTCTGAATCTCTGCTGACCAGATAAATACCAGTTGGACCAGATAGTGACAAGCGTGCTTCTGTGTCCGTACGTTGTATTTTATTTTGGTCCGTACGCACTTATCTATAGCTATCCAAAACCTGTTGTCTGTAGCCCATGTGCCGTGTCAATGCTGGCCCACTGATGAGTTTCAAAAGAAGAAATACCTAAACATCATATGCATAGTATTTTGAATTGAAGGGGGGTATTTAATGCTAGCCCAACAATACCTAAAAAAAGGCGTTGTTTTGGTTATTAGAACATAGTAGTACTTCAAAATATAGGTTTGAGTATTACTTCATAATAAAAGATGTTTTTGTCAGACGAAATTTATTAGGAAATTTAAATATGCATTTTTGCAACATAAGTATTTTTCAACTATCCAAACGACCACCTTAGTTGTTTGTAATCATAAGGTAAAAGGTTTGAAGCGACTACTTTTACTAGATAAACATAAGATAGTAACAAAAAAAAAATCTATACGTGGAAATTTAATTTGTCGTTTCTATAATTCTACGTGCATCAGCCATATCAACCAATGTCCCAACTGATGAGGAGAAGTAAATTTCAAGATTTAGGTTTGATATAAGCCATAATATCTTTTTTCATATTGCATTGACAAGGTCTTATACCCGAAACCTGTTGGCTCTGATACCATATTCCAGTTCACCCAGAAATCCAAACTGATTGAAAGAGACGGCCAATATATTTCAACAAGAATGACAAACAATATTCCGTGCAACTCTAGTCGTTGGTCGCCTTAAGAATAAGTAAATCCGAAATATGGAACCGCGAGATGGTGAGAGTATTGTTATTGCGTGTCTGTTGAATTTTTTAGTTTCCAATCATATAAGAAGAAATTTGTTGCAAGGCGGTGTGATTAGTTTATTTCTCAGTAATCATTGGCAATAGCCTAAACTTCTGGAGGATGTGATCTCGATTCATGCATGCACCCCTATCTTGCTGTCTAGCAGGCAGGGAGGAGTGGCACAAACCTGAACTTCGCATCTAGAGACTGTTGCTGCATGCTACCACATCCATATATGTCCTGACGGATCTCGCCGCAGCTCTAACGAACTGACACCCAGCCGATCGATCGACGATCGAGACGGAGCTGCATGGCGCTGCTCAGAGCTTTTTCCTGATGCATCGGTGGCGACCGGCGGCGGCCATGCTGTGTGCGAACCTGACATGACGCGCATGAGGGTGACACCGGGTAGCCTGTAGCTGCCGCTAGCTACCGATCCATGTACCTGGTTACCAGCTGTTCAGGTCCTGACGATCGATCTCTGAACAAGAACTCGGCATGGTATGGACAAAACACAAAACCCATCATGGAGATCATGGATCGTGCTAGCTCCATTGTTTTGTTTGTCCGAGAGAGAATCAATAACGGGGTTCTGTTATGGTATGGGGATAACTGGACAGGGCCCTCCATATGCTCTTTGTCATGCCTCCTTGTCCTATGAATTCTCGGCCAAGCACTGCAATCCTACTCCTGTAGATGCATGTAACGATATGCGGCATTGTGGGAAACATGCATAGATGGTCCAAATTGCACAAATCCCCGTCTTCCATGTACACCCACTTCAGAAAATTTTATCTGTCCTAGCCGCCGATTGTTTCAGTTGGACCATCTCTGTGACACATGCACAAATCTTATTTAGAGAAAAGACAGTACGTATGGTCCTGATTTTTATAGAACTAATGACATCTCAAAACAATGCACAATTAAATACTTAGACCTTGTTTGGTTTGCGGGATTCCAGAAACACAAAAATAGGAAAAACATGGGAAAAGGATAAAAATGCAGGTGCAAAACAGAGGATTGAAACACATAGGAATTATGCAAACTTGATTGTTTAAACACAATTTCTAATAAACATGGTCAAATCAAAGTCAAATTACTTGAGAAAATATAATTAGCATGTTATTATGTCATAGAGAACACATTCTTGTTCTTCGTATCTAGGAGTCTGAAAAATATCTCCAATTAAATTGTATTTTTTTAAGTTTTTCCTTTAATGAAAACTTGCGTTCTTTTCCTTTGCACAATTTCTTTGAAACAAACAAAAAAACATTTCCACAATAGTAAAATTTTCTATTTCTACATTATTCCTCAACATTTCCTTTAAACCAAACAAGCCCAGTGTAACGTAACGTAGATAGACAATGTCATGTATAGTGGGAAATTCACTTTGTCACATGGGAGTATATGCTCCTGCTACGGAGGGAAATATTTTGTAATGTCAAAAAATCTGAACAAAAAATTAACACGTACATCTCAGCATTATATGTGTGTATGTCAAATTTCATGAAAAAACGGCATTTTTCGCGGCCTCTGTAAAAATACAATAAAATGCCTCGTGAAAACCTTTTTAGCTCAAAATTTTCTCTTCTTAAACACGACACAAAAAATGTCGGTTTTCCGTGATAAAATTCTGCGAACACATAGGGTGTCGAGATGAACGTGTGAATTTTTGTATCCCTAATTTTTACATTTCATAATGCTTTTATTGTCAAAAATCGGGAACATATGCTCGCAGGTGTCAAAACGCCACCCCATAAATATTGGATTTTTATCCAAATTCCAACATGCTTGTTCTAGCTAGCTAGTGTGTTAATTTGACCAAGGGTGAAGGACGCGAGCAAAAAAAAAAAAAAAACTTAATTCGTCCATGGACAGGTAACACAAGGCATGCGGTAAACCTAAAACGTGGCTATAAAAAGCTAGTCAAGGATAACTTTGAGGAAACAAGCGCGCAGTCAAGGATAAAGAGACAGTAGATCGACGAGTGAGGGATTGACGAGACTCATCCATAGCTAGTGCGATCTCTGCACCACACACAAACACACATCCTTGTTCACCATCACACATCCATGATCCATGTGTATGTATGCTCATGTGGCCCATCGATCAGCCGCTGCTGCCGCTTGCATGCCGATCGAGAGGAGGAAAAGATGTCTACTCCTGCTGCCACCCGTCGTAGGGCAGCGGCCATGCATCGGCTAGTAGCTAGGTTTGGTAGGTAGCTAGTACATGGCATGGCATGGCAAACAGTCTCCATGGACATGGCCCCGCTACTGCTGCGGAGACGATGCATGTCAAGTCTTGTCACGGCCCCGCCGGTTAGTTATTGACATGTTGAGCACACAGTGCTGTGGCAGCAGTATGATATGAAACGTGGATGGATCCTGATGACCGAGGAGTGTATAGTACAGTATTAATTGGCACTGCAGATGGATGTGGAGAACGGCGTCATGCGGCGGCCGTCTTTTAACGAGATGATCGAGGTGCTGGCCTATATATGATTTGTCACGTCGGAAGGTAGGCGCATGCATCGGGATGTAGCTAGGCATGCATGCAGGACAGCGGGCAGTCAATCTTCTCACTCCACGTGATCGCCCACGCCGCTTGTTCTATTGGGATGGAATTGCTAGGCGTACAAACGATAAATAATCGGTAGTACAGTATGTTTTAGAAACACACGACGAATGCAAACGATCACAAACGCGCATATGGCGCACCACCGGCTTAACCGCGGAATTTTACCCATTCCACGTTAGATCCCATAAACAAACTTGTGCCGAGACAAGAACAAAACATAGTTGAGCGGCGAGCCGACAGCCAACATATTCATCCCGGTCAGTTTTTTTTCGCGAAAACCACCTTCAAAAACTAACCGGTCGGTTGTACAGACTTTCGTGTTTTTTTCGTGCCAGCTGTGTTGTTTAACCAAACCAACTAAAAACGCATCCGGACGTGTTTAATCCTAACAGATAGTAGATTCTCCTCTTCCTAACTGCAGGCGGTGGTGGAAATAACTCCTCCAGATCTCAGCAGGCGGGAGCGTTGGTTCTCCCTCTCCCTCCGCTTGCCGCTCCGGCGGCAGGAGAGAGGGGGACCTCGTTTCTCCACCTAGTAGTTTCGGTTAGGATTTGTTTGCTGTGGGGCGTCGTTGGGTGGTGGGAGTGGCGTCCGGGCAAATAAATCTAGCTCAACTCCACTTCCACACCGGCGGCGACGTTCACAGCGGCGCCTCGGAGTTGATGGCAACGTGTGCTCGTCGGTCTTTCAGATCGGCAGCTTGGTCGTCTCGCCGTTCTTCAGATCTGGTGAGATCTATTTTCTCGATGTGTCGCTGGCTGGCGTTCGTCGTTATCTGCGCTGGCGCTGCCGACCGGGGCGAGGTGATTTGAGGTGGTGGATCTGTTGTTCTTCTCCGACCTCGTCGATGGGAGACGGCGGATCTTGATCCAAGACAGCACGGACAGGGGCGGACCTGCACCCAGGGCAGCCCGTGCTGCAGCCCTAGGCTTAGCCCAAAAAGTACACTAAATCTTCTTTAATTTTTTAGAAAAATCATATAAATCTGTAGCTAAAAAGCCTACATACATGGGCCAGCCCGGTGCGTGGCCCATTTCTGGGTCCGCCCCTGAGCACGGAGATGTCCCCCGATCAACGTGCCACAGCAACATGTGCCTAACTGCGTGCAGCAGACCTGTTCATCGACTCACAAAGCCTCACTGGCGATGGTGCTTTTTTGGATCTTCCAATGGCGGAGGCTCGGCGTCTCTTCCAGCGTGCGCCTTGGCGGCGTTGCAGTTCGGCGGCGGCCGCTAGCTTCGGTGGTTGCAGGAAATCCAAGGGATCTTTTTATATTTCTTGATCTCTTAGGATGTTTTCTGTAAAGTTTTCAGGATAATCTTTTTATCCCGGTCTGTCTTTTAGTGTCCACATGTATTGCTTCATGTAACTTGTTTTCCGATTAGTGAAATATGTGGTTGCTCTAAAAAAACGCATCCGAAGGGTGTGGGAAAATTGGGAGGTTCTAGATTCTTCAGGATAGGTTTTCCAGGTTAACGCAACTGTACTACCGCACGATTCGAGTTGGTTTTGACTCAAAACCTAACTACCCGAGTCGGTTTTCGAACCGGTTGTCATAAACACAAACTATTACCTCCAATCGCTTCCGGTCGGAATGCAAATCCGACTCAGCATCGTGTAGCAATACCGGCTGCAATGATCACTCATGTACAACGGCGAGTCCACAAAGAAAATGGAGGGTGGGCTCAAAGTTAACATCGAGCAAACTAAACATGGTCGTAGCCTCCTCTCTGTGGTGCCCAGCGACAGCCCGACAGACCGGCGCGCTCCTCCAGCCCCTGCCTGAACCTCCCCGCCGGCGGTCGCTAGGGTTGGCAGCTCGGCACGTCCGTGCGTGGTCTACTGGTGGTGTGGCGCCCGAATCTGCCAGATGCCCTGTCGCCCCTCGCGGCGTCTCCGGTGGCTCCCCGGTCGACCGATCCCCGTCTGGCGCCTGGCGGCCTCTGCCTGGCTTGTTGCTGCTTGCTTCAACGAGGATGCGACTCGCGAGGACTGGAGCCCGTGGAACTGTCGAAAAGATGATCTGCCTATGCCGCTGTGCGGTGCGAGTGCGACCGTGCGATGCGAGTAGTGTGACCCGTCCGCCTGTGACTTAGCTAATGGGCTTATGACTTGAGCTATGGGCTGGCACGAGATTAGTATAGTAGTAGAAAAATAATTTGACTTTTTGAAGGGCAGACTTCAGCCTGTTTAAGCCTGCCTAGTAGACTCGCCTTTGCTCATGTACTATAGTGTGGTTTGTTGGAGTGGAGATTCCGTGCTCCCCAGCTCCAATGATATTTGTATTTTTTCTTAAAAGAATAAATAAAAAATATATTTACGAGTTTCAATTTTTCTTGCAAAACCCCCTGATGTAGCCAATAGTGTTGCAATACTTTGTATTTTAAGCTACACAAAATATGACAAAACATGGATCTGAGTATGCATGTTTTTTGAATCTCTAAATTTTATCGGATTTCATAGTAGCCGCTCGATCGGTCATCTTTTCCGGCGGGCGTGAGCGGCAGAGGGCGTGTGGAAGGAGGGTTACGTGCGTGTGAAATTTTACATAAATACATGTAGAGGACATGGGTTCAAATCCCACCCGACGCAAAAGCTGAGTTATTTTTTCCTTTTCTTTTAATTTTCACAAAATGTGTTAAACTTGTTTATAATTCATATCGGACGCTGCTACGTTTAGAATGTTCTATGATTAAGCTTAAACATAGAACATTAGATACTACCAAATTAATGTTAGGATCACCTTCATCCACGTTCTCTCCATCCTTTTGCTTATATGCAGAAAAGATAAAATTGCTGATGTCATCCACATTAAAAGTGAAATCTTAAAATTTAAAAACTTTTGTAGCTCATACAGCTTGTCCGATTTAAAATCCGTTTTCACCGTTGGGCTAGTTGCGGCGAGATCTTAGAAACTAGATCCCATGTTGATATATTTTGATGACTTTTTTTTCGGACCCCAAAGTTACCAACCCATTACATGTAAATTACCCAGAATTTACTATGTAAGTTACCCAGATTGTAGTACGCAACTTACCCACCCTAAAAATGGTTTGTATGTAGCTTTTTGTATGCATGCATAAAAGACAAATTTGCTGATGTCATCCGGATAAAATGCAAAATCTGAAAATTTTAAAAGTTTTGTAACTCAAAGCGTTTTTTCGATTTAAAATCCGTTTTCAACATTAGACTAGCCGCGACGAGATTTTTGAAACTAGATTCAATAGTGATATGTTTCGATGAGTTTTTTTATACCTAAAAGTTACCCACCTGTAATACGTGAGTTAACGAAGGTGTAGTATAAGTTACCCACCCTATAATGTTCTGTTTTAAGTCTTTTTTTTATCTAAAAGTTACCCACAGTAACACATGAGTTACCAGAGTGTAATATGTAAGTTAACCACCCTATAAATGGTGTGTTTTGAGTCTCTTTTTTCGGACCTAAAAGTTACACACCTGTAACACGTGAGTTACCCAGGGCGTAGTATTTAAGTTACCCACCCTATGAGCGGTATGTTTCAATTCTCTTTTTCGGACCTAAAAGTTACCCACCTATAACACGTGAGTCACCCAGTGTGTAATATGTAAATTACCCACCCTATGAATGGTGTGTTTCGAGTCTCTTTTTTCGGACCTAACAGTTACCCACCTGAAACACGTGAGTTACCCAGAGTAGACCTGGCCATGGGCCGGGCCGGGCCCGGAAAAGCCCGCAGTAGAAAACCTAGGCCCAGGCCCACCCAGGCCCTGTCGTCGGGCCTAGAATTGAGGCCCAAGCCCGACCCATTGGCGAAAAATAGAGGCGGGCCTAGGGCCGTGGGCCGGGCCTCTTCCTTAAATCGCACATATGTGAAGCCCAAGCCCGGCCCTACGAATCCTTTGGGCTTAAAACGCAGGCCCAGGCCCACCCACTTGCCTCAAAACTCAGGCCCAAGCCCTGAAATTTCGGGCCGGGCCTGGGCGGGCCGACCGGGCCGGGCTTCCCGTGGCCAGGACTAACCCAGAGTGTAGTATGTAAGTTACCCACCCTATGAATGGTGTGTGTGGAGTCGAGCGCAAACCGTTTATCGGATTGACGATCCGTTTTCATCGTTACACTAGTCGTGACGAGATCTTCGATATTATATCACATGTTGATATGTTTCGATAACTTTTTCTAAACCCAAAAATTATCACTACATAATTCATATAGTTACCTTGCTATTTTGGCTAATAGTTACCAAAAAAATACCGACGTAGTCACCCTACTTAAGGTACACTTATCATCATGGTATTTGACGTAGTTATCTAAAGGTACACGACATGATACTCATATAGTTATCGGCTTGCGAGCACGTGACCATCATCCAAACTGATATAGTTACCCACTTATTTAGTATGCAGCTACCATCCTAAAGTGATAGGTCACGTATAAAACTAAGTGTTCACAC
This sequence comes from Puccinellia tenuiflora, assembly GCA_012064385.1. Classification (NCBI taxonomy): domain Eukaryota; kingdom Viridiplantae; phylum Streptophyta; class Magnoliopsida; order Poales; family Poaceae; genus Puccinellia; species Puccinellia tenuiflora. The sequence continues at coordinate 563,807 of QRDG01000497.1, forward strand.
AGAACAAGCAAAAGTGAGCTCTAACTGTAAACACAAACTAATTTTTCAATAAGTGGGTAATTCATGTAGTATAGCTGGGTAACTTAAGTATTAATAGCGGGTAACTTTTTGATCCGAAGAAAGTTGTTCGAAACGTATCGACATGTGATTTAGTTTTAAAGATCTCGTCACGACTAGTCCAACAGTGAAAGCGGATGTTAAATCAGATAAACAGTTTGAGCTATAAAACATTTTAAATTATCAAATTTCGTATTAAAAAAGGATGATGTAAGCATTTTGTTTGGTTGGTTGCATGCAGATTTTCAGGTAGTCTTTAGATTCCGCTCGTAATGTCGCACCTAGAAAACGTTCTAGATATAACGTTAACTACCGATCGTTCTAAAATTAGTTTTCCCCTTCATATTTTTTATTTTATAAATCCAAATAATATATTCAAAATTATTATTCCAGATTCTCGACCCACGTAAAGAATTGTTAAGCATAGTATATACGTGTATGTATACATGTACGGCGATTCAATTTCATTTGTGTCTCAGAAGGAGGAGCAAGAACTCCGGCGAGCCTACTCGGAAATGGCGAGCAACCTGGAGCAGCTCGTCATCGGAAGCAGCTGCGATTCCAACGCAGTAAACAAGGTCTCGGAGGTGGAGACGGTGCGGTGCGCGTGCGGCGTGGCGAAAGAGTGCACCGCGGCGTATGTGGTCGGCGTCCGCGCGGCGTTCTGCGGCGACTGCCTGTGCGGGCTCTGCGGGGAGGAGGTGAAGGAGCGGATGGTGCGCGACCCGTTCTGCAGCGTGGAGGCGGCGCTAGTGTCCCACAAGGCGGAGTGCCGGGATTTCAACGCGACGAGGCTGAACCCGACGCTGTCGCTGGCGGGGTCCATGCGAGGCATCGCACGCAAGAGCTTCGGCCGGAGGAAGACCACGGCGTCGGCGTCGTGCCAGGACCGCCAGCTCCGCACCGCCGCGTCCAGGGCGGTGGCGCTCGCCAGGTCTGCCAGCTGTGACCCAAGGTTCCTGGGCGACGTCATTAATAACGGGCCGGCCGGAGATCGGTGCCGATGTGGCCACCTAAATAAGGGCCGGAGTACTCAAATTGATTAATACTCCCTCCGTTTCTAAATATAGATGTTTTAGTATTTCTCTTTCAATTCATATTTAGACATGTTTTAGTGTAATGTGTCTAGATACGGATAGAAAGAAAAATACTAAAACATCATATATTGTGGAACGGAGGGAGTACTACTTTGCTCGTCAGCCATGTCGTCATGCCATGCATGAGGTCCTGTGTAGACAGATTCATCGATCGTTTATGCATACAGAATATATACATGTGCATGGCGGTTGCTCTCTCTTTGTTTAGTTAGTGATAGTAGTACTATTATTGATTTGATTCACGTGCATAATATAGATTGACATATACTGTGAGCGGTCTGGAATAATAATTGTAAATATATTATTTGAATTTATAAAATAAAAAATATGAATTATAAATAAGTGTAACACATTTTATGAAAATTAAAAGAAATGAAAAAATAATTCAGCTTTTTCTTCGGGTGGTACTGGAACTAGTGTCCTCTACATGGAGGAGGGAGTCTTGAGCCACTAGGCTGGGCTGTAGTTTGTGTTAGGTATCAAACTCAACGGAATTTATTGAGTGGTATAACGCCCCGGTCTGGGGAGTTAAGCTCAATAGTACGACGCCTCACTCCAAGGCGTTAAACTTACAAACTGCTGATCCTGGGAGGCCGACGTGGCTAGGTCTATAACGCCTTAAACCAAGGCGTTAGACAAGAGAGTATGACGCCATAGGGGCGGGCGTTATAAAAATAGGTTATTTTGTGAAATATTTCAGATTAGAGGTCATTTAGTGAAAAAGTTGACAAAAAGGTTATTTGTGTGAAATTGCACTACGTGCGTGTGTGGGCGCTGGCGCTGCCATGGCAGCCAGCCGTGGCGAGCGTGATTGCGTGCGCGCCGCGCATGGACGCAGCAGCGAGCCGTTTGACTGTGGTCGTGCTAGCCTACGACGGCAAAGCCTGAGCTGGTGTGGACCATGTACGAACCATGAGTCCATGGCCACCAGGAGCGCATCGCGTTTTTGCCGGACGTACATGGTCCTCTTCGATAACTTTTTTTTTCAATAAAAGGATTTTATTATTTAAATAGTTTTAAGCGTTACATCCGGTCTTTACATAATTAAGATGCACACAGCCAACACAAGTCCACAAGTCTAAAGAACAAAAGGCTAAAAAAACGAATTATATATCATAGTGAGAAATTGTAAAGACGCCTAAGGTGTTGGATGGTCAATCCTGAGATTAAGCTGCCATCCATATTGGAAAAAATATCACACTTTTTTCTAAATTTTAGCCAATCGGTACTTTGTCTTCTCGCTATCCCCTTGCCAAAAGAATCTTGACCGGAAATAATCTAGTCTTCTCAAGACTCTTTTTGAAAGTTGGAAAAATGATATCATATACAATACCATATTACTTAATACTGAATTAATTAGTACCAATCTGCCTTTTAGGGATAGCAATTTGCCTTGGATAACTGCATATATAACGCTTCGGCAATGCCGCAACTGCGTGTGTGAAATGGCGGAGTGTGAAAACTGGTAATACTTAATTTCAGTGCTCCATTTTCAATCCTCGAACTTGTAGATGTTCGACGCCCTTAGCTTGTAATCGCTATCTTTTGCACTCTGAACTATTAAATCTCTGTCCAATAATATTCTAGATCTGTATGGCGCATCGGGAAAAAGAGAATTCCCTCAGTAATAAGTGGGACCCACAAAGTGGCCTTCAATTGTGGGTGTCGGACATAATTTAGACGCTCATGGTGGAGATGCTCTAAATCTACGTTGATCAAAACATGCAGGAAAACGCATCGACTATAAATTGCCGCTTTGCAGATTTCATGCCGGGATTCTTTATTCCAGATTAGTACATTGGTGTGCCCTGATGGAGGCACACCCACCGCACGAGCAGCAGCGACCAGCTCGTGATGTGGCGGTGACATCAACATGTGCGGTAGGCACATTCAGCGACTACAAAAACAATCAAAAAAAGATTAGTACATTGGTGCCTAATGCCTAACGAACAACACACTGGTTGTAAGTATTTGCTAACACCTGACGCATACTTTCTGTAGCTAAATCTATGTTGATCTTCACATGCAGAGAAAGGAACCGAACACACACACACATTACCGCTTATGAATCCTTCGCTGTTGTTGCCAATCTTGGACGGGCAGCCGCCGTAACGAGAGCATCTAGTACTATTTGTGTATTATTATTAAGATCTAAATATTAACTATTGCAACTATGCCAGATTATAATAATCTGGTTAAACTTAGATTCATAAATGTTAGTTTAAGCTAATGATGGTTATGAAATAAGATCTTAGCAAGAAAATAATCTGGCTGCAAGGATGATACCGTGAAAAATTCCTGGTTGCAATGTTGGCTGAGAACAATGGGTTCCTTTTTTTTTGAGAATAGCGGGGGGGGGGGGGGGGGGGGGGGGGGAAGAGTTATCCCCACCGATTATTATATAACTCGAGGAGCCGAAAAAACCGGCCCAGTCACATTACAATAAAATTACATCAGCAATGAATGATGAGACCACGCAGGGCCTCTACATAGGGACGACAGGAAATAGGAACACGGTACGACCATAACACAATGTCGTCAGCAGCACGTCGAAGGATCTCCGAGGACGAGGTGGAGACAGCGTTGAAAACTCTATCATTCCGAGCTTTCCAAAGTTGCCACAGGATGGCGGCCGAGCATAGCTCCCAGGCCTCATCACGCGTGCCAGTAGGAGAAGGGATGTCCCAAATCGATCGGGAGGATGCAGTGTCACACCCCAGCCTGGACCAAGTGTCGGCGGCCGTGGCGCAATCAAACAGAAGGTGTCTAGTGGTCTCAATCTCACCACAAGAAGCACAGAGAGGTGAGGGGGCGCAGTTCTTGAAATGCAGGTTGCTGCGCATGTTGAGCCGGTCACAATCGGCGAGGAGGCAGAAAATCCGAATCTTCGCAGGGGCCCTCATGCCCCAGCTGGTGATGGCCGAGCCATCCTGGGTGTCCACCGGGGCGGTGGCGGCGTAGGCAGCCCTAGAGGAGAACGGAGCACGCACTCCCCAAGCCATGGAGCGGCAATCCTCGGCGTCGATGAGGGACGTGCCCGCAATGATAGCGAACACGGCGGGGAGTTCTGCCTCGGCCACAGCAGATAAGCGAGGGCGGAAGGAGAGACCGCCCGAACAAGCAGCCGCAACAGAGAGGTTGGGGCGAAGGCAGTGTGAAAAAATGGCTGGAAATCTGGTGGAGAGTTGCACGCCGTCGACCCAACGGTCAAGCCAAAAGGAGGTATGTCTCCCGTCACGGACGTCGCAAGTCGTGATAGAACGGTAGGTGTCAAGGCAGTGGTGGAGAATTTTTTCAAGGTAGGAGGGTGAGGCAGTAACGTCTCCCAAGTCGCGGTTGTACGACCTCTGGAACCAGTCCTTCCACGGCAGCTGCTCCCTTTGATGTAGTTTGTGCACGAAATTCATAAGGAGGACCAAGTTTTGCCTTTGAAGATCCCGCATTCCGAACCCGCCAACCTGCTTAGACAAACACACTTTCTCCCAAGCCATTAGACAACGAGCCCCAGAGCAAGAGTCTTTGCCCGTCCAAAAAAAGGAACGGCGCCTCTTATCAATCGCCTCAAGCACACCACGGGGTAAAAGAAAAGAGCACATAAAATAAGTTGCAAGATTGTTCAAAACAGCATTACACAAAACCAAACGCCCTCCAGACGAGAGGAGCATCGCGCTCCACCCGGACAACCTGCGGTCGAAAGAAGAGATGAGAGAGGTGTAAGCGGAAGCGGGAAGCTTAGTGGGAGAAAGGGGAAGGCCGAGGTACGGTTGGGGAAAGCCAGAAATGGGACATCCGAGAACAATGGGTTCTTAGTTCTTCTATGGTTTGGTTTCAAACGATCCTTGAGTGTAATGTCCTATTTTCATGATCAGGTCCTTTACTCTATATGGATGTACTTTTCCCTTTTGCATTTTTTCTATCAGGTTTCTGCTGCTGAAGAGGAAGTACATAGGAGGCATGGTTATCTCGGTTATATGTATACTAACTTAGCAACTACCTATGAGCGTGCTGGTATAGAAGGAAGAAAATTATCAATTACAGCAGCTGCAGCAACAAGGTTTTCGTTTCTCCAATGATTGAGGTGCTGCGAAATCGCGAACACCTGCCGAATCTATCACAAGCAGTAGCTACCACCACTGGCACTCTGACCGTCGGTCGTCCTGCGCGGCTGCGCCTCCGGTGGAGTGGACGGTCTCGTCCGCCCCAGCTAGCTTTTAGTACCAACGATCGAAAGCATCTCAGCTTTACCACATGCTGACATGCAACCTACTCACCATAACCTGCAGCATAGTGAAGGGCAGGGCAGGGCAAGCCAACAACACATGCACTGCCCTGGCGATGCTTTTAACAGAAGCTCTGTAGAAATGGATTCTGACTGCAGAGTCCAAAGGCTTCATCACAGCCTCCGTAGGAACAGTGATACAAACAGTGATACATAGAGCAGACAGTTCCATCGTTGTACATACAACAAGCCTGTAAATCACAATGATCTAGCAGAGTACAGTTACAACGATCTAGTCTAATCAGGGCACGGTTGTGATGGTCGATATGGGCGGGTTAATGATGATCTTGTAGCAACCTGACCTGAAAACAGAGAGACAATGGTACGGCCACGACGATGCTCGTGACTGTTGGCGTTTCAACCGCAGCTTGATCGTGGAGAGGACCACGGCTAGCTGCGCAGGTCGAGCGTCAGTTGATCAGTTGATCAGGGCGGTGGCGAGCAAAGAAATAATGGCGGGAGAGACTGGTCAGGAGAGCGATTGACTGATGAGTGATGAATCGCCGACCAACCCCTCGTCTTGGACCATCGGTGGTGGTGGTTTCTGCAGCGGCGGCCATGGCCTTGTCTCCCCTGCTCCTTGACTGTGCATGTATATATATGCATAATTACCTTCCTAGGCAGCCAGCCTGGCTACTAAAACAAGTTAATTTTTATCATTCATACAATAAAAACAGAAGGATATAGACTAGAGAGCATGGATGGATACCACGAGCAAGTAATTCATGATGATGATGTACTAATGCAAATCCAACTGACGGACGGAGCATCTAAAAACACAAATTCACGGGCGGACGGAGGTGACGACAGGCCCAAATAATGAGGGAGACAGGCGGAGGTGGTCCAATGGGCTTTTGCAATTGGTGCGCCCCCACGGATTGCTGCTGCCTCTCCTGGTGTTTCTTGCAGGGGAAAGGGAGACAAGCACCCCAGCTGAGCTGCGCTCAGATTCAAAATGCATTCTCCGTCTCCAGGCCTTTTTGACCGTTGGTCCCTTCCCTCGACCACTCCACTGAGTGCGGCAGCTCAACGGTGGTACGTTGTCGTACTGTTATGTTTACAGCTTCCTTTATACGTGCCTTTGTTGGAGGTAAACCACCACGTATCTACCGGGAGCGTCTCTCCCTCGGCTGTGGAACACTATCCATGCCATGCAATGCATACACATCGGACTGCACTTTTTTTCGCTCGTGTTTGTACCAGATATTTTTTCGTTTGTACTCCCTCCTTGTACATATTAGATGACTCGTTTTTATGTACATACCGATGTATCTAACACTAAAACGCGTCTAGATACATCCGATCTATAAATAAGTGAGTCTATCATTTATTTGTCTAAATTCTAGTGTATATAGACACTATTTAGTGTCTAGAACTCTAGATATATTCAAATTTAGACAAAGAAATGACATCTTTTTTGGGAAGGAGGGAGTAGAACGGAAGGAGTACCAGATATGAATCAGTGGTTTTACGTCGTATACTTTTGTGTGTGTGATGACTGATGTGAGATCGGCTAAACTCAGAACTTCCACGCTTCCCACGCTCTGTTTCTTTTCCCATAACTCCGGTATAATTCGAACGCTGGGCCGGGAGCCCATGACCCGCTTGGAAACTCCAAAAGAAAATTGCTGGGCTAGTGCTACAAAGGCCCGCGGCTCACCATTTAATTTCTAATCGACTTTCGCCGAACAGCACGAAAAAAAGCACTAAAAAAAAAAAAGCACAGCGCCGTGTCACTACAACACGGTTGACAATTTGTGGCACTTTGATGGAGGCACTTTTGATTATGCCCCAATAGTTAACAATTTGGGACACTTTGAAGAAGTGTCCCAATAGGTCATACATATGAGGGCACTTCTTCAAAGTGCCACAATAAGTAATGACCTATTGAGACATTTTAAAAAAGTGACTCAATAGGTATGACCTATTGTGGCACTTTGAAAAAGTGCCCTAGTAGGTCATACCTATTGTGGCACTTTGTCGTTGGCAGAAAATAATGCATTCAAACCCCGTGCGTTCTCTCGTAGCGGTTTTTTCACTCATTCGTTTTGTCCGATTTGTTTTGTCGGCTAACATCCCCTCGCACCCCCTCGATCCCCCAACTAAACCTCCGACCTCGAGCGCCACCACCCGTACAATGGAGTTGTTGCAGAGTACCAAAACGAACTAAAATCGTGAAATTGTATATTCATTATATTGCTTAAATAAACAATTGTCTGGTGTATGTGAATTGTGCTAAACGTAAGTGTGCAAGTAATGCTCAAGTTGATGTGAAATTAATTTATTAATGCTCAAAACAACGTCTCTCATTTATTGGTTAACTACTCATGGGAACACTGCATGTCTTGTATTTCTTGAGAACGTCTTTGACATTCTGTTTGGTGGACATCTATGAATAGTAAACCTATATTGTTTTTCTGACCTCATTCGGATTATTTTAATGTTATTACTCGTGTGAAAATAATATATACTTTAAAGGTAGTACAACCTAGATCGGAACAGAGTTGAAACATACAACACCAATGTATCTTAGTACTAGGACGCTCCTGTTTGCGCTGCACTGCATGGACGCGCGTGAGTTCTCCACAAAAATAGCGCGATGACCTGTCGATCGGGAGGTTTTTAAACCGATCGGATGTAATACAGTAATAAAAAAGGTGAAAACAGCCAGTGGCAGCCTAGCCCAGCCCATCTCCTACATCTCTGCCCAGCCTTCTCTACTTCGTCCCAACCGGCCAAAGCGGCCCACCGGTCACAGCCCACCCCAAAACCTCCCATGCCACCTCCCCATCACTCCCGTCTCCTTTCTCCATCGATGCCACCGTCCCGACCCTCCTCTCTCCCCTCATGATCTATCCTCTCCTCCTCACTCGCCGGCAGTCCGCCGCCGCACGACCACCTCCTTCTCCCAGTCGCACGTTGCTGGAACCGCATCCCTGACGCTGGAGAGACCGAAGCTGCTCTCATGCTCCTCTTCGGCCTCGACTCTGTCCCTTCGGCATCTCCCCGACGTGGCCAGCACCGCGACGACGTCTCCCACCGCCGCCGCTGATAGCTCCTGCTCGAGGCCGCGCGCGCCACCACCTCCTTGTCCGACCGCCGCCTTTCGATGTCGTCTGTGCTCCCGCCCGCGCACGTGCCAGCTTGGACGCCGAAGCTGACCCCGCCCCTTAGGACGCCAAGGTGGACGCCTGCCTCGACCTCTCCATCCGCCGCATTGCCCACGCCTGCCTCGCCAGCGGCTTAGGGCCTCATTCTCTTCCGTACGTCCCCCGTCTCATCCCCCTCCCCTTACTCGCAGGTTTGATTGAAATGTAATTTTGGGATAACTGGTTGCTCGCCAGGTGTTTCTGGTATTGCCTACCTGATCTATTGCTCAGAGTCGGAGGGAGCTGGGGTGGCCTCCATTATGGCGACGGCGACCATGCGCTGTGACAATGGAGGGGACGCCTCCAGCGTGTTCCACCGCATCCTCGACTCCTAGGTACTACCTGCTCTGCTCCTCATTGTCCTATCCATCCTCTCGGTTCCTCACAAAGCGGATTTAAATGCCTCCTCTACCAATCCTCTTGGTACCAAACAGAGGACCCTTGGTCCTAGCATTAAATACAATAATTTTGTCACTTAAATGTTTTAGGATTGTTGCTTAATTTTGTGCACAACAATACAATTCTTCCGGCAAATCTGTTAATCCTGGTTTTATTTGTTTCAGCTTGCAATTTCTTTGGATAAACTCTATTGATAGAGACAAAATGAGAGGATGTTCATCTTGGAGAGAACTAATTTTTCTTCCTTACAACCCATCATTTCAAGCATATATGAGAACATGAGTGGATGTTCATCTTGGTGAGAATTAATTTTGCTGTCTTACATTCTGTCAATTCAAACAGAAAACACAGACATCGTGATAATGGTGCCATGAACACTATTTATGAATGCTTTGTCATGAGAGCCATTTATATTCGATGATATTGGTAGATTGTTCCTGCTGTGCATAGAGCAGGTGCATGCATACTTTTATCAACTTGCATATTTCCTACTGTTGCTACCATTTGTTTTCAATTTATCTTCATGATCAAGTATCTCGCCGGTTGACATCTTTGGACCTTTATAACAGTGTAATAGTTTAAATTTTGGTATTATAGGAACTTTTGTGTGCTCTTATGGACAAGGGCTTGCTCTTGTTTGGACCTTTATACCAGTACAATATGCTACTCTTGTTTCCATGATATACATGCTATTGTCAGCAAATTATTATTTTGTTAATCACTCAAATCAGTTGTTGATGTCCTTTGACGTAGTTACCTGCGTCAAATGAATATGGTTAGGTTGAGAGTCCAAGTGCAGAGTGTATAGTATAGGAAAGACAGTTTTCCCCACGAGGGGTGACTCGAGGGTTTGATATTGAACTCTCGGGGAATCAGTAGTGAAAGATTTATCTTCTTATCCTTCTCTTGTAAACCTATAAAACAAAGTAAATTATTTTGTGCCCTCAACCTCACCAAGTGGTTGTCAAGCACAAGGTGTGAGAATGATATCAAAATAAAACAAATGCAAACAAGAAATAAATATGCAAGGATGGTGGAAACAATGATGGATGATATTTTTGGGTTTTGTATTGTGAATGCAAGATATAAAAGTATTTTTGTATTTTCGGATTTTTAAATGGCAGAAAATGGAAAATGGATAAAAGTTGTTGGAAAGGTGTTTCTTATGATTAAAAATGGACCGGGGTTCATGGTTTCACAAATGCACTCTCTCTTTAATAAAGTGGTAGACAATGGAACACTAGAATTAACATATGAGATTGTAACAAAAAGGTTTCATGACAAGTTACTAATTATATGGGCATCACGTCCTAACATAGAGATCTTTTGTTTATTAATCTCTCTTACACTCCACCAAGATGTGAATTAAATCTTAGCACCTCAGTAATTAAGATAAATCGGAGCATAGCTTTAAGTCTTATGACATGAAGTTAAAATAAGAACATGCTAGATCTAGTCATGGAGAAGTGGCAATGGTCACACCCACACCTCCGGTAGCATGGTATTTTTCTTTATCCCTAGTGAGGCAACAAAGTAAGGTAAAAATACCCAAGTGGATCGCGGAACTTCTCTCACTTTCACCGCACTAGCCACCCCCTCATTACTCCAACTAATGCACACGTTCCCCCACACAAGCTCTCATAAACATGCTTGATCAAAACAAGTAGACAAGAATGGGGTACATAATATGCATCTACTTTCATAACTGAAACAAAACAATTGCAATCTCAAACATATATTAACTCATAAGGAGATCCACCATAAAGGAATTACATAGATGACCGTAATCATGTTCGGCAGCTCATACGGTGCTAATTTGTGAAGCTCAAAGAGAGGATAGATACATAAGTTACTTCCACAAACCCATAGTCCAGGGGTGGACTACTCCCTCTTTATCATGGAGACGGTGGAGATGGAGACCACACCGGCAGCGCCCCGCCAGAGTTTTCCCCCTCCAATCTGCAACTCCAGGTCTCTGCTTCGTGATTTCTGTGTTTCGGCGTCGCTCTCCTCTGGAAAACATCGGGGCTATTTTTATTGGCGTTTTTAGGTCAAGACGGAGGCGTGGGGATGAAGATCGACGACAATGGAGCCTCGAGGCCCAAAAGAGGGGTCCCCACGTGGCCAAGGAATCTGGCCGCGTGGGACCACCTAATTTGGTCCTCAGGCCTCCTCTCATGCGCTTCCTTGACTCCCAAGCTTCGTTCCTTCCAAAAAATGATGCTCATAAAATTTCGGGTCATTTGGACGTTGTTTGGGTCCCTGAAACATCAAAATATAGAAAATAGGGTTTCTGCCAGTGCAGGTTTAATTCTAGAAAAATAGGAAAACTGTGAAATCTTCCCAAAATCATTATAAAACAATGATATAACCCTTATATGATGCAAATATGATTGAAATATGAGTATTATAATGCAAAGTTCATGTATGCATTTTACATGCATCAACATCCCCAAGCTTAACCGATACTCATCCTCGAGTATAAAGGTGATAAAACCAACATGGACTTTGCATTTTAAGACTATCAATGGATATCAAAGATGATTACTATTGCTACATAAAGTCAAATGATTCATTCTTTAAAGGAGTAGCAATATGCAAGATAGATTATGAAGTGATATCAATTACTCAATGCAAGGATGTTCAATGATAATTCACAAAGTGCAACATAGAAGAAAGTACTATGGACCAAATGTATGCATAATGAAAAGTAAAAACATCCTATAATGGTCATAGAGTACTCTTATAAAACTGAATATAAAAGGTGGACACTTTGGAAAGATATATAAATGAGTAGAGGTAAAACATGAACAAGTTTCATCTAACTTCCAAATACTTCTACTTAAGTTAATGTTTGCAATGTGGTATTGGTGTCAAGCTCTCATTACCCCTTATCATAACATCTTGAATGGTTAAAGTTTAAAGTGAAAGCAAATATGAGTAGTGTTCTTGACAAAGAAATGGTTGAAAGTCTCATGCCCTCAGTACCTACACCATGGTGTTACTCAACTTGGGATACAAATCAAGTTCAAGTAAAAGTCATTGTATAATAGCGTCATCAAGAGGGTCAACTGGGGTACCTCTTGTCCCAGGACATGGAACAAGCCATGTCAAAATGACAAGACAAACAAACATAATGAACAATCTCAACACCCTTTTTATTTATTATTGATATAGCCTTTAATTATGAGGTGCATCACTGAAGGTTCACATAGCATGTAAGTAAATTTCCACCATGGCAGCATGGCTTAGATTAGCGGCCCAGGTGTCTCTCTAGCCATTTGTACAAAATACATAAACTCACTTAGTTTCCACATTTATTTGGCACTATGATAGGCATCCATAAACAAAAGTACATGATATCAACTAAATTAATTATGAGCATGTTGAAAGCTTGCCATGTGACAACACATTTGGGCTAACTACCAACCAAGACTCTTGTCAATCTCACAACTTCATAATTTTAATCACAATGGTTCATGTTTATTAAATGCAATAGTAAGGTGTGAGAGCTATTTAACCAACTTTCCCATAACAATCAATAACATAAGCATTTTAATTCAGAGGTATAGATAATACAAAGTAACATGATAAACATACTCGAAATAGCATAAAGCTAATAGTAGATATGGTTGGACTCACTGGAAAAACTTTGGTTGAAGGTGTTGGAAAACAAGTTTTTACTTGTTGGAATTTTGGGCTAGCAAAAGGGAGAAAGTTGACCATCTAAATGCATGCACACGTGTCCATAGAACTAACCAATCCATATTAAACAAAGTAAAGTAACATTCAGCATCAAAACATGAATAAAAGATGGCTCTTGATAAAACACTTGCAAATTAATACTCATTAAAAAGCACATGAATCATGCAACTATATATATCTTTTTAAATCACTCAAACATCCCTTTCCCAATCTGATTATAGCATCCAACTTAATTCAACCCAAACTTCCAGTAGCTCTCTCATATAAAAATGATAGTGATGGTCTCAAAACAAAAAAATCAAACCAAAATAAAAAGCAAATAAAAGACGCTCCAAGTTTATGCGATAAAGTGCATTGATCGAAAAAAAGAAGTTAGATGTGTGCAAACCGAGAGTGTGTTGGTCCAGTGGGGTTGTCTTCACATCCCCAAGATTATGGTCTTCACCATCCTTGGATAGCTCTTGGCGCATCTCCTCTAATCCCTGTGAAAAAAATTCAAAACACTGTTTCTCCCATTTCTTTTCTGTGGGGTGACATTAGTAGTGATATAAAAATGAATTACTTGCTGCATAGAATCCTTAGACAAAATTCATATTAATGTCCAGAGAGTGTATAATGTTGTATGCCTACTTATAAACTCAATTGGATAAAAAAGATTCAAGTTAAAAGTTTAAAGAATGCATCAAACAAAATGGGACAGAATCTGTCCAGAAAATTAGCAGCATTGAAACACATTTTTCTACCCGACTTAACATTTATAAAAATTCTGAAAACATTCAGGCGTACAGAGGATGAAAAGTTGCAGTTACAGTAAAAATTTCAGCTCATTCGGAGTTACAAAATAGGAATGAAAAATCAAATCATGCACAGATTCATGATGGAATAAAATCTCCGAATGCAAATAGCAACTTTTTCATACCAAAATAGGTAAAACTTGGCACTTTATTAAAAATTCTAGAAACAAAACTAAAAACTAAGTCTCTTGTTACAGCAAGAGGACACAAAGAAAATAAAAATAAAAACAACCGGGTTGCCTCCCGTAAAGCGCTTTCTTTATAGGCATATAGCTAGGCTTCTTACTTGATACTTATTGTGGACGAAGCTCATGAGGGAACTTGAACTTTGGTGTGTCCCTCTTCCTTGGGAAATGTTCCATGAACTTCTTGTGTGGAAACTGAAACTTCACATTCCCTTCTTTTGAATCAATGATAGCACCTGTGGTACGAAGAAAAGGTCTTCCAAGAATAATTGGACTAGAGGTTTTATTCCCCATATCCATGATTAGAAAGTCAACAGGTACAAATGTCATATGCAGCTCTACCATAATATCACTTACTTTTCCTAAAGCATGTTTAATGGAATCATCAGCAAGTGCAAGTTCAATAGAGCATTTTTCAAGATTCTTTAATTCAAGAACTTCATATAATTCTTTAGATAAAACAGAGACAATAGATCCTAGATCTAATATAGCATGGTGTGTCTCTTTTCCTTGGTTACTAATACTTTGGGAATCCATACATCCCCAAGCTTAGGTGGTATCATAGCTTCTTGGTTGTACCTAGCAATCTTTTCTTTTAAAACATGATTTGCAATATAAGAACCAAAACCTGCTTGGTTGGAGTTGATGGAAGGATCACTTGCAACTTTTTGTAAGATAGATATTAATTCATGCAAGCTACAATTATCTATGTCAAGTAGTGGTTCCTTGACTTCACTAAGCATTTTAACTTCCTCAACTTTTCTTTCTTTCTCAACCCAAACTTGTTTCTTAATAGGAGCTTCCTTCATATGTTTAAATGATGGGTTTTTCTTTAATGAATCACTAACACTAGCCAACTTCTCCTCAATTCTGTTGAGGCAAACATCTTTTTCAAGAAATCTTTCTCATATAATCTTAGTTTTTGCATAACATTAACTAGTTCATTGTCTATCCTGGGAATGATGTTTTCATAATAAGATGCTAGTGATGACCCACAAGTGTAGGGGATCGCAACAGTCTTCGCGGGTAGTTTGACCCTAATTTATTGATTCGACACAAGGGGAGCCAAAGAATATTTATAAGCCTTAGCAGTTGAGTTGTCAATTCAACCACACCTGAAAAGGATTTCTCTCGAAGCAATTTATCAGTAGTAACAGTGATTTGATGGCAGCAGTAGAATAGTAACAGCAGTAGTAAAATAAAGACAGCAATGATAACAGTAAAAGTAATGATTGTAAACAGCGGGATTAAAACACCGTAGGCATAGGGACAGACAGACGGGCGTTGCATGAATAAGATAGCTCATGAAATGAACATAACTAAGCACGAAGCAAATAAATTTATACATAGCATCCAAGTATCAAACAGTCATAGGCATGTATTCCTAATTTAGCCATAT
This sequence comes from Puccinellia tenuiflora, assembly GCA_012064385.1. Classification (NCBI taxonomy): domain Eukaryota; kingdom Viridiplantae; phylum Streptophyta; class Magnoliopsida; order Poales; family Poaceae; genus Puccinellia; species Puccinellia tenuiflora. The sequence continues at coordinate 578,871 of QRDG01000497.1, forward strand.
GTGCTTGCAATAAGAACTTTCACGGCATCTTTTGTCCTGCCATCCGGTTTAAGCCGGGCCAATTAAGGAACAATGGCAATTAAGGTGTTCCTTTTAATAGAACACCGGATCAAAGCATTAACACACAATGAATACATGTAACCCTCAAGTTGCCAACCATTCCCATCGATGTCCCCGTTTCTGTCACTCGGGGTCTCCAGTTTCGGTTAACAACAAGTGCATACAACTAGTAGATAGGATCCAAAAAACAATTATACTCATGCAAACATAAGTGTTCTGATCTAAAAACATGGCACCCGGGCCCAAAGTGACAAGCATTAAGCATAACTAGTTGCACCAATGATGATTAACACACATAGAGGATACTAGGCATCGTGCCCTAACAATTTGGCATCGAATTACATGAGCAATCTTATTCAATCCCTTCCATCCCCTAGCCTACAGCAGGGAACTACTCACACATGGAGGGGGACGACATGGATAGTTGATGGAGAGGCGTTGGCGGTGACGATGGCAGCGATCTCCACTCCGGCAGGGTGCCGGAAAAGCGATCCTGGACCCCGAATTTAGGGTTCATGATTGCGGCGGAGCTCCGTAAGGTTTCTGGAAAAAGTGTTCGGGGGCTCGCATTTTTAGGTCGAAAGGGTGCTTATAAGCGAAGGGGGGCCGAGAGGCGAGGTCCCAGGGGCAGGGGCGGCCTCCTGCCGCGGGTGGGACCCGCCCCTGCCCCTGGGGTGCCCCCCCTCTCGCGGTCTTCTGGCTCCGTGGCTCTTTTCCCTCAAAAATACTTTTTATAATTTTTCTGGAATTTTCCGCGAACTTCTGAACCCTGCACAAAAGAAAGACACCAAATGCAATTCTGCTGAAAACAGCGTCAGTTCGGGTTAGTTCCAAACAAATTCATTAATAATCAGAGGCAAAACAATATCAAAGTGTTTGGAAAAGTAGATACGTTTGCGACGTATCAGCTCCCCAAGCTTAGCTTATTGCTTGTCCTCAAGAAATTTAGTTGACAAACTGGATACGATAAAAGAAACTTTGACAAACACATTTGCTTCATTTAGAGCATAGAAGTTTAAACCATGATCAGTATTTTAATAAGCACAAGAGAGAAGTTACAAAAACAATAGAACTAAAGCAATCATGGAGACTTATGCAAAACTCACAATATGCTAACAAGTAATAATTTAAACATGCAAACAAATAGCACCGATGCAATGCATATAACTAGGCATGGTAAAGTGATCTCTCGCTTGCCCCTTTTGTGGGGGCAAAACATAAATGCCGGGCACCTCTTGAGACATTAAACGGTGACTAGATGTAAAGTTATCTGAATTGAGAAGTAGCTCAAACATGCTCTAATCATTAAAACTTTGGGACAAAGCACATTGTACTCAGAATGACAACAATGCTCTATAAGATGGTTCTCAAGAAGGATGTCGGAGAATAGGCCCAGGAACCGGGCGTATCTCACGAGGTAAGAATCGAGCAAGGGGCTGAACACGGAGTCAAACAACCTCCAACGTTCCACGGCGACGGTGCTCGTCGGGCTCGTCGGAGGGGAACACTGCAGAGAGGGGACGCACGGTATTACCCAGGTTCAGGGCCCTCTTGTGGAGGTAAAACCCCTACGTCCTGCTTGGCTGTATTGCTTGTAGAGGTTTTTGGGTACAGGGTGAGCTTGTGGAGCTCGAGATGGCTGCCAATGGCTAAAACCCTAGATCTGTCCTAGCCAAAGGAAGATTGAACCAGAGTCGAACCCTTGGCACGGGAGTGCCCTCCCTCCTTTTATAGTCGCCTTGGTCCTCTTCCGCCCAAACATTTGGGCGGGAAGGGTTGCCACATCCCGACGAAGGAGGAGACACGGTGCACCATAAAGGTGAAGTCCACCATAAAGGTAGAGCCCATGGACGCGGTCCACGGCAGGGGAGCAGCGTCACCAAAGCTGAAAAGAGGCACCGTCCAGCCAGGACGGTGGGCTGGCGCTGCAGACGTGGAACGGGTCCCGCGGTGACGTCGCCGTTGGAGCGTAGCTGCAGGCGGTCTCCTTATCACCAAAGTGGCAAGTCTCGTTGTCTGCTTTGCTTGGTGCTGCTTTGTTGACCCCTTTATTCATCAGAACGGCAACTGGGGCGCTGGCGTCATCGCGCTTTGGCGCGTCAGTGACTCTGCGGGAAGCGCAGAGCCCATGTGCGCTCTGCCGAGGAGGCAGAGCTGGCTTCGAGAGGAAGGAAGCCTTGCCGAGGCGAAAAGCCTCGGCAAGCTTCAAGGCTTAGTCCTTAGCCGAAATCCTGGTGGCGCCTTGGGGCGCCTTCTTGTGGAGAAATCTCCTGTCGAGACTCGACAGGCTTGGAGAGCCTCTACAGGCTGGGAGCCTGGTCCTTAGCGAAAATCAGGCTGAAGAGTCCCTTGGGCCCTGGCGGGCCGGCCCGTGGTACCCTGGTTTCCACTGTGCCGACAGTAGCCCCCGGGCCCACGATGGGCACGCCGGAGCTGCCGACGGAGGCGAAGCGTCGAGGGCCCAACAGAGCCTGCCAGGGCCGCGACACGTGGAGCGCGACGGTTGCGCTCGCGGCCACGATCTCCTCGGCTTCAACGGGCGTCGTGGTGGGACCCGCCACGACCGAGCGCCCGGTCAATAAAGTCTGGGCGCGCAGACTGCGCCCGTCACTTCTCCCATTGCTCCGCCGCCCACTTCTTCCAAACGACTCCTTCTTCCCAGAGCGCTCCTTCTCCACGGTTGTCTTCCTTCTCTCCGGCGAGCGATGGCACCCAAGAAAGCGGGCACCGACGCGAAGGGCAAGGCCACGGTGCAGGCCGGCTCGTCGGCCGGCGCGTCGGCGGCGGCGTTGCGCGGTGCGGCCCTTACGGCGGCGATGCCGCCGACCCGCGTCTCCGCGGCGGCGATAGCCAAGGTGCGTCACATGGTGGCTGCGGGCTCCAACGAGCATGGGGCCACCGAGATGAGGCCAAGCGGCAGCAGGCTCGCCGACGAGTTCTACCCCGTCTTCCTCCACACTCTCTATGCCGGCCTCGTGCCGCCATTTTCTGACTTCCTTCTGGCGGTTCTGGAGACGTACCAGATCCACTTGCTCCATCTTCACCCCAACTCCATTCTCATTCTCTCCATCTTCGCCTACTTTTGCGAGGCCTACATCGGCATTCGCCCTTCGGTGGAGCTCTTCCGCAGCTTCTACTCCCTCCGGAGCAGCGCCGCCGGCGAGCACCTCGGCTGCGTCTCCTTCCGCATTGCCGCCGCCAGAAGCGAGAACTACATCCCCATCGCTTGGCAAGGTGAGAATGCCATCACCATGGTGACGAAGAAGGTGGACGGCTTCCGCGAGCGGTGGCTCTTCGTCGACGCCAAGATGAGGAACCCCCTCCTGGAGGTGCCTGAGGGGCCCCCGGCGAAGTGGGCGCGCTGGGGGAGCGCAGAGTTCACCGGCCGAAATCTCGACGCGGTGTACACATACATCCAGCGCGTCCGCGAGGCGGGGGTCACCGGCCAGATGGTGGCCAGAGACTTCTTGAGGCGCCGGATTGCCCCCCTCCAATGGCACTCTGAGCCGATGTGGAGCTACAAGGACAAGATGGACGCGATGAGGCTGAGCCGAGGCAGCCTCCAGCCTGAGGTGCTGAGCCAAGTCCTGGGGGTCCTCTTCGTCTCCAAGACAACGATCCCGCTGCCTGCTGTAGACGACGCACGGCCGCTCATCGCCTTTGCCGAGGAGAGCATCTCGGAGCATCGCCGGGGCATGCCGGTGTTCGACGAGTGGGGAATAGTGCCCGCGGGCCACCGCGGGCCCCGCCCCAACCCGTTGGCGGCGGAACCGGAGAACATGGATGCGCCCCCGGAGCAGGAGGAGGCGGAGGAGGCTGGAGAGGACTCGGGAGCCGAGGACGTACCCACCGAGGTCGAGGCCTCGAGGGGCGCCAGCTCCGCGGGCGGGGACGAGGCATCGACAGGCGTTAGCCCTGTTGGCGAGGATGAAGTGGCGAGGCGCGCCAACCCCTCGAGAGGCTCCGTCAGCTCCTCGAGGAGCATTCCCGCCGACGTGGACCTCCAGGTGCTCTCCTCCAGCGATGAGGAGGGCCTGTTTAANGCGGAGCAAAGCAACACCCAGCCACCCAGGGTGAAGAGAGGGGTGGGTGATGGCCGACGGTAAGTCTCGATTCTTCTCTTTCTTTGTCGTTTCACTTCTTGAAGATCCCCTTGAAGGACCTCAGACTTGTCTTTCTTTCAGGGAGCCTGCGGCGCCAAAGAGGCGAAGGCTCCACAAGGTTGGAGAGACCACCAGCGCCTCTGTGGAGACGCCTGCGGCGGGCGAGCCGCGGCAAGCATCTGTTCCTCCCGCGAGCGAGCGCCGCGCGGAGGTGGTGATGGAGGAGGCAGCGCCGTCGCCAGGTCGGGCAACGGCTCCTCCCGTGGCGGAGCAGCGCACAGAGGAGGTGGCTGAAGAGACGGCGCCATCGTCGTCTCGGGTGGTGACTCTTCCCGCGGTGGCGCACCGCGTGGTTGAGGAGGTTGAAGGAGCGGCGCCGCCGCCACCAACCAGGGCGGCCTCTCCTCTCGTCCAGCAGGAGACAGAGGAGGAGAGGGTGGACGAGGAGATCGTCCTGGAGCATCCTCCAGGGGAGGAGGAGGAGGCTCCCTCGAGGGGGGCCGACGCGACCGAGGCCGCGGCGGACGCGGCCGCCGCAGAAGGGGCAGGTGGCGCCCCTGAGGAGCAGGAGGCAGAGGGGCCTCCGGAGCCCACAAGCGCCGGAACTGGGGGCGAGAGAACGCCCAGCCCCCAGAGAGCCCTTGAAGCGGGCGACAGGGGAGGCGCCCCCACAAGCCCCCTGGCCGCTCCAGAAGCGGCGGTGAGCCCAAGGCAGGAGGCCTCGGGCGCCTCGACAAGGATCGAGGCCTCCGCACCTGCAGTGGTGCGGGAACCTTGGTGCGGCGGGAGCCGCGAGCGGCTCGCCGCCGGGTCGTCGTCAATCGGGCCCTGCAAGCCCTTGGCGAGGTGGGGGACGAGCTCATCAGGGAGGAGGCCGCCATCGCGGCGGAGCGAGCGAGGCTGGGCGAGGCCTGGTCCCTCCTCCAAGAGAGGGTGGAGTCCTGCCGCCGCCAGGACGCGGCGGCCCAGGCAGAGCGCCAAGAGGCCCTCCGCTTCGCCAAGGAGACCCGCGACAGCGTCAAGCGGGAGGCGCAGGAGGTCATGGACCAGCTGGACGCCGACCGGGAGGCACTCGAGGCGGAGGCTGCCTCCGTGCACCAGGAGCTGGCGGCCGCGCGGCAGCAATTTGCTGCCGAGTCCGAGGACACACGGGCCAGCCTGAAGGAGCAGCGCGAGCTGCTGGAGGCTCGCGAGGGCCATCTGGCAGTGCGCGAGGCGGAGCTGACACAGCGCGGAGGAGAGCTGCAGCGGCGCGAGGAGCAGGTCCAAATGCTCGAGAAGGACCAGGCCATCCGTGAGGAGCAGCTCAAGGCCCGCGAGGGCAAGCTGGCCCGGGGCGAGGCCACCTACTCGGAGCGCATGGAGAAAGCCAACGCCGACCTCGCCAAGAAGCAGAAGAAGGCGGAGGACGATGCCGTCGCCAAGGTTAAGTTCGCCCGGGAGGAAATCTCCGCAGAATACAGGGCCAACCTCGCGAAGCAAGAGGAGCGCTTCATGACCAAGCGCCAGGAGCTCCTGGACCGCATCGAAGTCCTCGAGAAGAAGGTGCAGGAGACGGCTCCTCTCCTCCAGAGCGCCCAGGAGGCCCAAGCCTGCGCCGAATCCAAGGCCACGGCCCTGGAGGAGGACCTGCTCGAGCTCCAACAGCAGGTGGGGCCGGTCGCCAACCTTGTTGAGCAGGCGCGGGACAAGGAGAGCCACGGCCGGGCCATGTCGCGCCAGCGCCGGCTCATGTTCGAAAGCCTGGTGCAGCGTGCGCGCGCCATCGCGGACAACTTCAGGATTGAACTTCCTGCATTCGACGCAAGAGGGGGCGATGACGGAGCGGCGTACAACCTCTTCTTCGAGCAGTTCCTCGGAGGGGTCGAAAAGACCGCGAAGGAGTTTGACGCGCGCGTCGTGGCGGAGAGCCGCGACCTCCTCGTCGTCGCCACCGCCAACATCTTCTGCAACCTTAAGCAGCTCGACGCCTCCATCGACCTCGCGGCCGTGACAAGGCCCGGCGACCCCAGCTTCCGCACGAAAGCGATACAGGAGGCTGCGGAGGCGTACGCCAAGAAGTTTGACCAGGCCGTGATCTTTGAAGGCGATGGCGGCAGCGAGGAGGGCGCTGAAGAGGAAGAGGAGCGCCCCGCGGGCGGCGCGAGCACCTCAGGGGGCGCACAGGCCTGAGCTTCTTCCTGCAGCTGGACGTGCACAAGGCGCCCAAGTGTCTTAGCCTTTGCTTGTATAAACTTTTGTAAAGACTTATTGATGCTTTAATTAGATGTGCTTGGCGTGTGCCCCTCGAGAGGCTTTTGTCTTCCCTTTCATGTCTTTTTTGCTCTACGTTTTAGGACCCTCTCTTAGCGCTACACCACCGCCGCTTCGGTATGCGAGCGTCAGGGCTCTACAAGGCCGGGGGGTGTGTGAGGCCTCGAGAAGTAAGATCCCGCGAGGCGCGATGCCTGGGGTTCCCCTTTAACGCGCAAGCAGCCCATGAGGCATAGGAGAGAGAAAAGAGGTTCGAGGGACAAAAACCAGCGAAGGGAAAAATTGACCAAGTGTTTGGACTTAGCTTTGCGAGGCATTGTCTGCCTTGAAGGGGGTGTTGGTTCCCTGGAGAGGCGTTTTGGCCTTGTAGGGGGTGTTTAGTTCCCTGTCGAGGCATTTTCTTCTCGAGGTTTTGCCTGAGGCTTGCTTGGACCTGCTTTCCTGCGTTTGGACAGATAGGTGCACCCACAAGCAATACATAGCTAGGTAACTTATGCGCGCTCGTAGGTTCCTTCATGTGTGTCTTGCGAGGAGAACAGGCACCAAGGTTTTGGTGATCCTTGGTGAGTTGACGTGCACGGGAGCTGACCCATGAGTTCAGAGCTCCCTGGGAGTTGACATGCATGAGAGCTGACCCGCGAGTTCAGAGCTCGGATCCCTTGGGTTTAAGGTGCTGCTGGGATGCTCCCGAGGCACAGGCACCATGCTAGCCCCCGCTCGCGAGATGCACATGGAGGATCATACGAGCAAGGACAAGATGCAAATATCATAAATGCTTACCAAAGCAGAAATCAAACTGCAGGCGCGAAGCGCAAAAGGTTCAAGTTGACCTGAAACAGAGGTTCATTACACTGGCGTGGCCAGAATTACAAAAATCCGCCATGCTCTTGGCATGGGGTCCACATTCTGTGGCTGAGACTCTCGAGGGGGCGTGCCCGTGGCAGACGCATGTAGAGAGAGCTCAGGGGGCCCCTATGCGGGGGTGGCTTGAAGAGCCTGCGTCCCACCATGTCTGGGCATGGGGGTCCACGTCGCCGAGGCATGGTGCTTGAAGAAGTCACCTTGCCGAGGCTTGGTGGCTTGGGAGTCTTCTCGAACGGCCCGCGGCAACGTATAGTAGAGAGGGGAGCCCGAAATTTTTCCTCGTGGAGGATGTTGGTGCTGAATTCTCCCTTGGCGCAAAAAGTTGCTTGCAAAAAGTTGCTCGTCGAGGACGATCAGGGGTAGAACTTGCGCAGGTGCTGGATGTTCCAGGGGTTGGCGATGGGGACGCCGTCCTCCGTCTCGAGCCGCGCAGAGCCAGGCCTGGCGATGTGCACGACTCTGTAGGGCCCTTCCCACATTGGTGAGAGCTTGTGGAGACCTTCCCTGGAGAGGATTCTCCTCAGGACAAGGTCCCCTGCTTCGAGAGTGCGCGGGCGGATGTGACGGCTGTGGTAGCGGCGGAGATCTTGCTGGTACCTTGCCGCTCTCAGGGCCGCATTGCGGCGGAGCCCTTCAAGCAGCAGCAGGTCGTCGTTGCGGAGCTCATCCAGCTCGGCCTCCTTGAAGGCCAAGACTCGCGGAGAGCCGTGGGTGATCTCGCTGGGGAGGACGGCTTCGGCGCCGTAGACGAGGGAGAATGGCGTCTCGCCAGTTGGCTTTGTTGGCGTGGTGCGGATGGACCAGAGCACCGAGGGGAGCTCGTCGATCCAGTTCTTGCCGCTGGCCTTGAGGCGGTTAAAGCTTCTCGTCTTGAGGCCCTTGAGCACCTCAGCATTGGCTCGCTCGGCCTGTCCATTGCTGCGTGGGTGAGCCACCGAGGCGTAGCAGATTTGGGCGCCGAGGCTGCCGCAGTAGGACTTGAAGGCGCCGCTGGTGAACTGTGAGCCGTTGTCGGTGATAATGCGGTTGGGCACGCCGAAGCGGCAGACCAAGCTCCTGATGAATTTCACCGCTGATTTCGCCGGGATGGTGCGCACGGGTTCCACCTCGGGCCACTTGGTGAACTTGTCGATGGCGACGTAGAGGTAGCGGTAGCCCCCGAGCGCTCGCGGGAAAGGTCCCAGCAGGTCCAGCCCCCAGACCGCGAACGGCCAGGAGAGCGGGATCGTCTGGAGTCCTTGTGCGGGCTGGTGGATCTGCTTGGCGTGGAATTGGCAGGCGTCGCAGGACTGGACAATTTCAGCTGCATCTTGAAGGACAGAGGGCCAGTAGAAGCCGCTTCGGAAAACCTTGCCTGCCAAGGTGCGCGAGGACGAGTGATGGCCGCACTCTCCGCTGTGGATGTCGTTGATGAGCTGGCGGCCTTCCTCGGCAGGGACGCACCGCAACGCAACCCCATTGGGGCGCTTACGGTACAGGTCTCCGTCGTGGAGGCAGTAGGACTTGGCCTGGCGAGCAATTCTCTCAGCTTCTGCATCTTCTTCGGGAAGGACTCGGTCTTGCAGGTAGCGCTTGATCTCGTCGATCCAACCAGTGTCTTGGCGTACCAAAGTCATCAACAAGCGATCGCCTGAGGGCAACCCACAGTTTGGTGCTCCACTTGGTGGGGCTGGTGGGAGCTCCTCTTGAACGCTTATGTTGACCACTGGTTGCTTGACGGAGGCCTTGGCGAGTCTCTCCTCAAACACTCCAGGCTGCTGGGCTTCTCTCTTTGCTGCTCGCTTGGCGAGGTCATCGGCTTCTTGGTTCTCTCCTCGCGGAATATGCTTGAGTTCCATGCCCCTGAAGTGCTTCTCGAGCTTGCGTACCTCTTCAAGATAGGCCACCATGTAGGTGTCCTTAGGCGTGTAGCTTTTGTTGGAGAAGTTGACGAGGAGCTGAGAGTCGCCCTTGATGAGGATGCGCTTGATGCCGAGGGCGATGGCGGCTCTGAGCCCAGCGAGGAGGCCCTCGTATTCGGCGATGTTGTTGGAGACCTTGTCGTGGTCCTTGAAGCACAACTGGACGGCGTAATATAGCTTGTCGCCTGTTGGTGAGGTGAGGACAGCCCCAGCCCCTGCACTCCGGGCCGCGAAGGCGCCGTCGAAGTGCATGGTCCAGTAGCCGGGCTCTGTCTGTCCTGAGGTTGTAGCTTGTTCTTCTTGAGGCTCTTCTACGCGTGTGTCCGTCCATTCAGCCATGAAATCAGCTAGCGCCCTGCCCTTGATGACTCTTGTGGTGTCAAATTCCAGCTCGAAGGGTTGCAGCTCGATGCCCCAGCTCGCGACGCGATCTGTCGCGTTTGGGTTGCGCAGGACTTGCTCCAGGGGATATGAGGTGACCACCTTGATGGGGTGACCCTGGAAGTAGTGGCGCAGCTTTCTGGAGGCGCTGAGGAGCGAGAAGAGGAGCTTTTGCTGCATGGAGTAGCGCTCGCGAGCATCTCGTAGCACTGTGCTGACGAAGTACACGGGATGCTCGACGAGGGTAGTTGTAGGCGTGGCAGCAGTGGGCTCCTCTCGAGGCCCGGTGGAGTCCTTGTTGAGGGTCTCTTGAGGCCCTGCTTGTAGAGGCTGGGTGCTTGTCGAGGCTGCTTCCTTGTCGTGGAGTTCTGGGCTTGTCGAGGCGTGGCTCTGCTTGACGAGAACTGGCTCTTCCCTTTCAGCCACCAAGACCGCGCTTGCCGTCTGAGGGGTGGCTGCAAGATACAGCTTCAGAGGCTCGCGAGGGCGTGGGGCAACCATGATGGGTGGGCTCGCCAGGTATTTCTTCAGATCCTCGAAGGCTTTTGCCGCTTCAGGGGTCCACTTGAAAGGACCAGACCGCTTCATAATCTTGAAAAATGGCAGCGCCCTCTCGCCGAACTTGGAGATGAACCGGCCGAGGCTGGCCATACATCCCGCCAAGCGTTGCATGTCCTTGAGGCGACGAGGAGGCTGCATTTCTTCTATGGCCTTGATCTTGTCGGGGTTTGCTTCGATGCCGCGATGGGACACCAGGAACCCGAGGAGCTTGCCTGAAGGGACCCCGAAGACGCACTTGGCGGGGTTCAGCTTGATGTTCACCTTGCGCAGGTTGGCAAAGGTCTCCTCGAGGTCCTTGATGAGCGTGTCCTCCTCGCGAGTCTTGACCACGATGTCGTCGACGTAGGCCTCTGCATTCCTCCCCATTTGAGCCCCCAAGGCGATCCTCATGAGACGCTGGAAAGTGGCGCCAGCATTCTTCAAGCCGAAGGGCATGCAGACGTAGCAAAACACACCACAAGGGGTGAGAAATGCTGTCTTCTCCTCGTCTTCCTTTGCCATCTTGATCTGGTGGTAACCAGAGAAGGCATCCAGAAAACAGAGGAGTGCGCAGCCGGCGGTGGAGTCCACGATCTGGTCGATCCTCGGGAGGGGATAGGGGTCCTTGGGGCAGGCCTTGTTGAGGTCGGTGAAGTCGATGCAGAGGCGGCTTCCTCCGGTGTGCTTGGGAACGACAACACCGTTGGCGAGCCAAGTGGGATGGACAACTTCCTTGATGATGCTTGCTTTCTTCAGCTTTTCTACTTCCTTGACGATGAAATCTTGCTTTTCTGGCGCTTGACGTCGCGCCTTTTGCTTCACGGGGCGTGCGTTTGGACACACGGCTAAGTGGTGCTCGATCACCTCCCTCGGTACGCCGGACATATCTGACGGTGTCCATGCGAACATGTCAGAGTTTGCCCTGAGGAAGGCGACGAGCGCGCTTTCCTATTTGGGAGGCAGGTTGGCGCCGATGGTGACGCTAGCCCCCGAGCCGCTTGCCTCCAGAGACACCTGCTTTGTCGCGGCCTTCTCCTGAGAGAACAGCTGCTTCTTCTTCGCGGGGGGCCTCGGGAGGGGTTCTTCGTCCTCGTCAGCAGGGGACGCCACCGCGGCAGCCTTGTAGGCCGCTTGCGCAGCGTACAGGGCGTCAGAGACCACGCCGCGGATGACGATGGTGCCGCCCGAGCCAGGGAGCTTGACGAGGTTGTAGGCGTGGTGGGTGACTGCCATAAACTTGGCGAGCGCGGGGTAGCCGAGGATGGCGTTGTAGGGCAAGCCGATGTGCGCGACGTCGAAGTCGATCAGCTCGGTGCGGTAGTTGGCCTGCGTGCCAAAGGTGACTGCAAGCCTCACTTGCCCCAGAGGGGTCGTGAGGCCCTCTGTCACCCCTGAGAAGGGCCTGGTGGGCATGAGCCGCTCGTAAGGCACCTGAAGCTTCTCGAAGGTCTCGACAGAGATGACGTTGAGGCCTGCACCCCCATCGATGAGCGTCTTGGAGACGGCGATGTTGTTGATGGTGGGGGTGCAAACCAGCGGGATGGTGCCAACAGCTGAGGTGGACTTGGGGTGGTCGCCGGAGTCGAAAGTGATGGGGTACTGGGACCACTTGAGGGGCCTGGAGGCCTCAACCCCGGGAAGCGCTGCCGCGACCTCGCGAGCGAGTTGCTTGAAGTGACGGTTGGAACTGGGGGCCTGGGCCCCGCCGAGGATGCAAGCAGCGCCGCGAGGCACCTGGTAGCCCTCAGGAGTCTCGGCAGGGAGGTTATCGTTCGCCGGTTCAGCGGCGTTGGCCTGGGGGTTCTGCTGGTAGTTGTTGTCGTAGTTGTTGTTCCAGCGCCGCCCCCCGCGGCCGCCGCGGCCGCCGCCGCGGCCACCGCGGCCTCCATTTGCCTCGCGAGCCTCGCGAGCCTCGCGAAGCCTCTTGATGTCGAAGCAGTCCTCGGTGGCGTGGGAGTGCCTGTTGTGGTAGATGCAGAAAGGGCGGTCATCCTTCTTCTCGGTGCCCGCGGCTGGAGTGGCAGCGCGAGGCTGCTTGGCGTCGGGTTCGGCCGCGAGGACCGCGGTGGTCTTGCGCTTCTCGGAGGATTTCTTCTTCTTCTTGGAGCTCTCAGTGGGGTCCTCAGGCTCGTTCTTGACGAACAGGCGGCCCTCTTCAGCCTTGGCGCACTTGTCCGCCAAGTCAAAGAGCTTGACGACGGTGGTGATGTTGTCGTGGATGCCAAGCTTCTCGAGCATCCGCACGTCCGTGACTCCAGAATGGAAAGCCGAGATGACCTGTGCGTCTGTGGCGTTGGGAATCTTGTTCCGCACCTGGCTGAAGCGCTGGATGTACTTGCGGAGGGTTTCGCCAGGCTTCTGGCGCACGCCGCGGAGATCGTTGTACGTGAGGCCGCGCTCGTACGTGCCCTTGAAGTTGGCGATGAAGCACTTGCAGAGGTCCTCCCAGGAGCCGATGGACTCGGCGGGGAGGTTGGTGAGCCATGAGGACGCAGAGTCCTTGAGAGCCATGGGGAACCAGTTCGCCATGACCTTGTCGTCGCCCCCGGCGGCCTGGATGGCCAGGGTGTAGAGCTGCAGGAACTCCAACGGGTTGTTCTTGCCGTCGTAGCGTGGAGGGAGGTCCGGCCTGAACTTGGTCGGCCAGACGACGCGGCGAAGGCTGCGGGTGAACGCAACCGTGGTGCCATAGGTGACCACGCCGTCGGCGAGAGTGGCGCGGAGGTGACGCCCGGCGGCGGCGACTTCCTGGACGGCGCGGTTGTGGCGTTGTTGGCCGCGCTCGATGTTTACGCGGGCGTCCTCGGGGGCTCGCTGCACGATTTGGCAGTCGTGCGGCGACGAGGCGTGTGAAGCAGCGCGGTTGTCGCGGGGAGGAGCCCCCGCCGGAGCAGGTTGCGGTGGAGCTGGGGCGGGCGCGGGTTGGCGAGGTGGTGCAGGAGGAGCGCCTGGCGCTGCGTCTCCCGCACGACCAGAGGGGACCAGCGAGCGAGACGGCGCGGGAGCGGCGACGCGGGCGGCGCCGATGAGCTCGGCAACACGGTTGAGCCAGCCTTCCTGAGCCGCCGGCGTGGGGCGGTACTGCAGCAGCTCCTGCGCCATGAGGAGCGCAGTCGCCGGGCTGGGCGCAGGGCGGCCCAGCGAGGAAGCAGCACGGTCCCGCGACGGGGGCAGGGAGGAGGCCTCCTCTTCGCCGAGGTCGTCCTCAGCGTGGTCGATGTCGTCGTCGTCAGGGTGCTCGACGCGGGGCTCGGGGTCGACGTGGCGCTCCGGAGCAGTGCTTCCACGAGGGCGGCCGCGCTGCCTGCCGGCAGGAGGAGCAGTGGCAGCGCTGGCCGTCCGGCGAGCGAGTCGCTCAGCGCGAGAGCCAGCCATGGTGGTGTCGAGGTTGAAGACGCGCCTCAGCCCCCTACCTGGCGCGCCAAATGTCGGAGAATAGGCCCAGGAACCGGGCGTATCTCACGAGGTAAGAATCGAGCAAGGGGCTGAACACGGAGTCAAACAATCCTCAACGTTCCACGGCGACGGTGCTCGTCGGGCTCGCTGGAGGAGAACACTGCAGAGAGGAACGCGCGGTGTTACCCAGGTTCAGGGCCCTCTTGTGGAGGTAAAACCCCTACGTCCTGCTAGGCTGTATTGCTTGTAGAGGTTTTTGTTACAGGGTGAGCTTGTGGAGCTCGAGATGGCTGCCAATGGCTAAAAACCCTAGATCTGTCTTAGCCCAAGGAAGATTGAACCGAACCCTTGGCACGGGAGTGCCCTCCCTCCTTTTATAGTCGTCTTGGTCCTCTTCCGCCCAAACATTTGGGCGGGAAGGGTTGCCACATCCCGACGAAGGAGGAGACACGGTGCACCATAAAGGTGAAGTCCACCATAAAGGTAGAGTCCATGGACGCGGTCCACGGCAGGGGAGCAGCGTCACCAAAGCTGAAAAGAGGCACCGTCCAGCCAGGACGGTGGGCTGGCGCAGCTGGCGTGGAACGGGTCCCGCGGTGACGTCGCCGTTGGAGCGTAGCTGCAGGCGGTCTCCTTATCACCAAAGTGGCAAGTCTCGTTGTCCGCTTTGCTTGGCGCTGCTTTGTTGACCCCTTTATTCATCAGAACGGCAACTGAGGCGCTGGCGTCATCGCGCTTTGGCGCGCCAGTGACTCTGCGGGAAGCGCAGAGCCCATGTGCGCTCTGCCGCGGAGGCAGAGCTGGCTTCGAGAGGAAGGAAGCCTTCCCGAGGCGAAAAGCCTCGGCAAGCTTCAAGGCTTAGTCCTTAGCCGAAATCCTGGTGGCGCCTTGAGGCGCCTTCTTGTAGAGAGATCCCCTGTCGAGACTCGACAGGCTTGGAGAGCCTCTACAGGCCGAAGCCTGGTCCTTAGCGAAAATCAGGCTGAAGAGTCCCTTGGGCCCTGGCGGGCCGGCCCGTGGTACCCTGGTTTCCACTGTGCCGACAATGGCCCCAGAACTCACCTTCCCAGAGGAAGGACTTGCCGTGACAACCCGACGACAGTTGGCGCCCACCGTGGGGCAAGAGATGCGTGGAGTTGAGATCGTGGGAGCTGCTCGCCGGGCCATGGAGAAACTCGCCATCGGGCGAGTCTACACTGATGAGCATGGAGAAACCGAGATCGATGACTCCGGCTGGACTCCAGAGATGGAGGAAGTCGACAAGGGTTATCAGCTTGTCTTTGGAGGGATCAACGTGTTCGTCGGCATGGTTTGCGCGTCGGGTCTTCGCGCTAACTCGGCGGAATCAGTATCAGAGCCAACAGTTGTTGTCGAGTCCGATGGCGAGGAGTCGGTCGGTACATCAGAAGTCGGCATCATCGCTGAGCCAAAGGAACAACTTGCTGTCAACCATGAAGAGGAGCCGCTGGCGGAGCCACGTATGGAGCCAGATTACAATGCCGATTCAGAGTCTATCTTGCCCTTGTTCGAGGATCGGCTTGGGTATGGAATTGAGGAGGAGGATTACGCGGAGTCACCAGTACGCGCCCGTGTCGTTGGAGTCTACATGTCTGGGAACGGCGGAAATCAGTTTGATCCAAGTCTACTGACAAAGGAAATCAATGCAAGCAATGCAGCATAGCGGGCGGCTAAATTAGCCAGTGCTCGTGCTGCGTTAGAGAGGCAACTAGCAGAAATCACAGAGGCAAATCGCAGATTGGCGGAAGAGCGGGCCCGGGTCCAAACAGAGGCCCAGGTTGTGAGGAGTCGCCAGGAAGAACTCACCTCAATTCAGCATCGCAGGGCGAGGAGTCGCCTGCGTGGCGGAGTCATTGTCAACCCTACTGCTTTGTTCAACACACCCATTGGTCCAGGCGCAGGAGCCGGGCTAGGGAGCTCATCATCTGCAGGAGGCGGCGTAGGAGGCGGAGCGACACCACCACCACCACCACCACCAGAGGGACCCGGCGGCAACGGTACCAACGGACCGCCACCTGAAGGAGGAGTCAGAGGAGGATCAACAGGTGGTATGGGACCTCCACCTGGCAGGTTTCGTACTCCATAGGGGCATTGCTCTAACCCAATGGACAACGTTCATGCGGCAACAATGAGATTAGAGAACATTGAGATACCAGAAGGAGCAGCGGGACAGGAGACCCGCCATGCTATTGAGATGTTGAAGACAGCAATGACTCATCAAGCTCTTTATCCAGCGTTTCCAGATGCAAGTAGGCTGCACTCGACACCGTTCAACTCGGGTACGAGGAGTCGGCATGACGAGTCTCACCCAGCCAACTCTACAAGCGCAAGGCGCCGTGAACAAGAGAGGAACAGGGCAAACATACCAACTGCCTCATGAGCTCAACTGGTGGTTGATGAAGCGAGACAGCGATGAGAGAGGGAGGCGGCCAGGGCACGGGAGGCTGAGAGGGACAGAGCCCTAGCTGGTCCAAATAACCAGCCTCAGCCAACCCGGGCGCACACAGAGGTGACTTTTCCTAGTACCTCTCCTTCACTAATAGGACCATAGTGCCTGTCAGATGCCATCAGGTCCGAGTCTTTCCCCAGCGACTTTAAGGAGCCGCGCAAAGTTCCCAATTACGAGCCCAACATGGACCCGACTTCCTGGTTGGGCACATACGAGATGGCGATGAGTATCCGCAATGCCACAGGTAATCTATGTGCCAAATTCATGTACCTTATGATGGAGGGAGCAGCCAAAGTGTGGATGCGTAACTTGCCTCCTAGATCAATCAATTCTTGGGAGCAGTTGAAGTCGGCTTTCTTACAGAACTTCCAGGGAACATGCAAAAATCTTAGTACCATAGAGGACTTGGAGCGATGTGTTCAGAGAAAGGGCGAGTCTGCAAGGCATTGGATGAAGCGGGTGTCGGAGATCATCAACTCATCGCAAGGACTCCCAACAATTTCAGTGCTAATGGCAATGGAGAGAAATTGCAGCTACAATCCCTTGAGCTGGAAGCTGGGTCGCATGAAGGAGAGCCTGAATCAAGGTATTCCCCTTACGATCGGCGAGATCATGGCAGGTGCTAATAAGCACGCTGCCACAGACAAAACAAAGGATCAGGAGGAAGGGCCTAAAGGACATGGTGGCAATGGTCAGAACCAGAATCAAAACCAGAACCAGAACCAGGGAACTAACAAGCGGCCATATGGAGACAACTCTGACCTAATGGCTAACACAAACACTAGGGTCAGATGCAAGGACAACAATTCTCAAGGGTATCAGGGACATAGGCCGACCACAGAGGAGGTTCTGGCGAGTCCATGCCCTAAACACGCCAGAAACGGCAAGTGTGGTCACACCTTGGGACAGTGCGTGGATTTGCAGCGTGCCAGATTACCAGGACCAGGAAATAGAGGAAACAACAATGGATATAGAGGAAACAATGGTGATGGAGGACCCGGCAACCACGGTGGAGGAGCCGGCAATAACCCTAACCAACATCAAGGAGGAGGTAACCAACAGGGCGGGTTCCTGCAGAACCCGAAGCAGCTTCGCGACGACAATGGGCAGTATTATGTCACAACTCGGCCGCAGAACCCGAGTCGTGGCAATTATCACGTCTTTACAACAAGCACGTCCAAGCATGCCAAGAAATTAAAGGTTAGAGTTGTCAATGCAGTGGAGCCGGCAATCACACAGTGGCTCAGGTGGTCAGAGCAAACCATCATATGGAGTCGGGCAGATCATCCGCCAAGAGTCGACGACCCAGGGCAGCTAGCCTTGGTGGTGGCACCTCAAGTTGGGGGCTACACACTGAACAAAGTGCTTATGGATGGTGGAAGTAGCATCAACATCTTATATTATGACACATTCAAGAGGATGCAGCTGCAAGATAGGCGGCTAATACCCACTGAGACAGTTTTTCATGGAATCGTACCAGGGAAGTCAGCCAAGCCAATCGGTAAGATTTATCTTGAGGTTGCTTTTGGCACAGTGGAAAATTTTCGTTCAGAGATTATGCCTTTTGAGGTGGTGGATCTCAAGAGTCCATACCATGCTCTCTTTGGTCGACCAGCATACTTTAAGTTTATGGCCAGACCATGCTATGTTTACTTGAAGCTCAAGATGCCAGGTCCAGCAGGAGTCATTACAGTTAATGGCAGCATACAGATGGCATTGGAGTGTGAGCTAGGTGATGCAGCTATGGCTGAGACAGCTTGTGCTCAAGAGGAGCTGAAATTTTACAAGGCGAACATGGACCGAGAGGACAACTCGGTCCTTAAGAAGACGGCCACAGAGGAGAAGATGAAATTCAAGTCAGCTCAGGACACAAAGCAAGTCGACTTCACCCCTGGTGATTCTTCCAAGCAGTTCACCATTGGGGCACACCTCTCTGATAAATAGGAAAGCGCGCTCGTCGAGTTCATCCGTGAGAACCGGGACGTCTTTGCATGGAAGCCATCGGACATGCCAGGAGTCCCCAGAGAACTCGCCGAGCACAGCTTACACGTTAACCCTAATGCAAGACCAGTTAAGCAAGGTTTGCGCAAGTTTCACGATGACAGGAGGAAAGCCATCGGAGAAGAGGTGGCTCGGCTCCTCGCAGCCGAGTTCATCAAGGAAGTCTTTCACCCAGAGTGGGTAGCCAATCCAGTGCTAGTGCCAAAGAAAACAGGAGAGTTGCGCATGTGCATCGACTTCACGGGCCTTAACAAGCATTGCCCTAAGGACCCGTTTGCATTGTCTCGTATTGACCAGATCATTGACTCCACAGCGGGGTCAGAGTTACTTTGTTTTTTGGATGCCTATTCAGGGCACCACCAGATCAAACTCAACATAGAGGATGAGCTGAAGACGTCTTTCATCACGCCCTTTGGAGCATTTTGTTATACAACAATGCCCTTTGGACTCAAGAACGCAGGAGCTACATATCAGAGGTGCATCCAGAATTGTTTCAAAGAATAGATTGGAAGGAATATTCACGCTTATGTGGATGATGTAGTTGTCAAGTCTCAGAAGGCCGACTCTCTGATAGCAGACCTGACAGAAACTTTTGATAACCTGCGCAAGTACAAGATGAAACTCAACCCAACCAAGTGTGTTTTTGGAGTCCCTGTAGGAAAACTCCTAGGCTTCATTGTTTCAGAGAGAGGCATTGAAGCAAATCCAGAGAAAATCAAGGCTATTCACAACTTACAGAAGCCGACTTGTCTAAAGGACGTTCAGAAACTCGCTGGTTGTGTAGCAGCTCTCAGCAGATTCATCTCAAGACTCGGAGAGAAGGCAGGTCCTCTCTATCGACTCTTGAAGAAGTCGGACAAATTCATATGGGATAAAGAAGCCGATGATGCTTTTGAAGGCCTGAAGAAAACCCTATCATCAGCACCAGTACTTGCAGCTCCTACAGATAAGGAGCCCATGCTATTATATGTGGCTGCAAATGAAAGGGTGGTCAGTGCAGTAGTAGTTGTAGAACGATCAGAGGAAGGAAAAGAGTACCCAGTACAGAGGCCTGTCTATTATATCAGTGAAGTCCTCACAGAGTCAAAGCAAAAGTACCCTCAATGGCAGAAGCTAGTCTATGGAGTTTTCCTTGCAAGTAGGAAGCTTAAGCACTATTTCCAAGAGCATCCAATCAAAGTGGTGAGTTCAGCACCGCTAGCAGACATCATACGCAACAGAGATGCAACAGGTCGAGTCGCCAAGTGGGCAATCGAGTTGGGTCCTTACCATATCACATATGAGCCTAGGACAGCAATTAAATCCCAAGCTTTGGTCGACTTCGTCAATGACTGGACTGATTGCACATCCTCACCAAGTTCACCTTGCACCAAATATTGGACAATGCACTTCGACGGGTCCAGACAGCTAGAGGGCTCAGGAGCCGGCGTGGTTCTAACTTCACCAAAAGGAGATAAGTTGGCATATGTCCTTCAGTTGCATTTTGATTGTACAAACAACATGGCAGAGTATGAGGCTTTGCTACATGGCCTACGTTTGGCCAAGGAGATGAACATCAAGCGTATCAGGTGCTTTGGAGACTCGGACCTCGTAGCCCAGCAAGTATCTGGAACCTGGGACTCGAAGGATGCAAACATGGCGGCTTATAGAAGAGCAGTCGAACAGATAGCCGGGTTCTTTTCTGGTTATCAAGTGGAGCATATTGACAGACGCAAGAACGAGGCCGTAGATGCGTTATCACGACTCGGCTCTCGTCGAGAGAAAGTACCCACAAATGTATTTGTGGATGAACTTCACCACCCATCAGTCAAGTTGCCTTCGGAGGAGGAGTTAGCCTTCCCAGATCCAGAATCGGCAGTTGTGGCAGCAGTACGGGCAATCCCAGCATGGACAGAGCCCTACCTTGCATATCTCCTTAGGGGTGAACTCCCACAGGATGAAGTCAAACAGAGACAGCTCATAAGACGATGCAAGTCCTACACAATCATTGATGGCGAGTTGTACAGAAGGAGTGCCACTGGAGTATACCAGAGGTGTGTATCTCCAGAGGAGGGCAGGCAAATACTGCAAGAGATTCATGTAGGTGATTGTGGTCATCACGCATCCACTAGATCCTTGGTGTCAAAAGCTTTCAGGCACGGGTTCTTTTGGTTAACAGCACATCTGGACGCAGAAAAGATAGTGCAAGTTTGTGATGGGTGCCAAAGGTACGCAAGGCAAGACCACGTGCCAGCCCAAGAACTCAGAACTATTCCTATCACTTGGCCGTTTGCAGTTTGGGGGCTTGACATGGTTGGTCCTTTTTCAAAGTCGCCCTATCAGAAGACCCATCTGCTAGTAGCAGTTGACAAGTTCACCAAGTGGGTGGAAGTCGAACCCGTCAGCAGAGTCGACGGAGCATCAGCAGTGAGATTTTTAAGAAAATAGCAACACGCTTTGGATATCCTACAGCATCATTACAGACAATGGTACCAACTTGTCAGTTGGAGAAATGGCCAAGTTCTGTGGTGAGAACAACATCAGACTCGACCTAGCCTCAGTGGCACACCCACAGTCCAATGGACAAGCTGAGAGGGCAAATCAGGAGTTGCTGAAGGGAATTAAACCTCGGCTCCGAGTCCCTTTGCTAAGAGCCGCCAGGTGTTGGGTTGAGGAGCTGCCAGCAGTACTTTGGAGTATAAGGACGACTCCTAACAGATCCACTGGCTTCACACCTTTCTTCATGGTGTATGGCGCAGAAGCCGTCCTGCCTAGCGACTTGCTGCATGACTCGCCACGAGTTGCCAATTATGTCGAGACAGAGAATGAACTCGCTCGCCAGGACTCAGTGGACGCACTCGAGGAAGCAAGGGAGTTAGCCCTTGAGAGATCAGCAGTTTATCAGCAGGACTTGCGGCGATATCACGCACGCAGAATCAAGACTCGGACTTTCCAGGAAGGCGACTTAGTGCTTCGCCTTGTCCAAAACAGGGAAGGGATGCACAAGTTATCTCCACCATGGGAAGGACCGTTCGTCATAAGCAAGAACTTGCACAATGGGTCGTACTATCTAATGGATGTGCGAGAGCCGGCAAGTGAAAGTAAAGGAGCTGACACAGCTCATACGCTAGATCCTTATGCAGAGGCAAAGAGGCCATGGAATATAGCTCAGTTACGTCCTTATTATACTTAAGTTGTAATAGTTTTATGAGTTGAAAGGCAAAGAGCCCAGTGAGCCATGCCCAGATGTAATCAAATTATTATGATCAAAGGAAGTAAAAGCTGGCTTCTGTGAATATGAGTCCTTTAGTCGAGTCACCCAGCGAGTGCGCTTTATCTTTTTAAATTTTGATCATCAGGTTCTTGGGGGCTTGCTTTTCAGTGAAAAAAGTCAAAGCTTAGACTCTTGAACCCGGCACAGTAGCCAAACTTTTCCTAATTTTCTCGCTGGTAAGTCAGATGCATCCTGCACAATATGACTAATCTACACGTATGGCTTGTCTCCGGCTCTCATGAATCTTAAGGGACATGAGGTGTCAGGAGCCTGTCAGCACAAGCTGTAAGAGAAGTCATGCAGGGCCTACTTATTCATCAGTGGATAATTAGACGGGTTATAAGAACCACAAAATGACTTGCATAGATAATACATATTAATCTCACAAGTTTAACAAGCAAGTCATTACAAGCCGATTGGCACAATTTCAGAACAAGTAGTTCAAAATACCTAAAAAGGTTTTGCACCAGCAGTGCATCATTACAAAGTTTAAACACCAGTAGCACATTATTACAAAAATTCAAAAGTCATCCAAGGGATGACCCTCCAGAGGAGTCGACTTCTCAGACGGAATCGGGGAGTCCTTCACAGGAGACTTGTTCTTTGTTTGAGCAGCAGAGGCAGGAGTCGGCTTCACAGGAGGCTTGGTGGCGACTCTTTTTGTTTGAACGCCGGTGCCTCTGGGACTCTTCATGTGCTTAGCCAGCTCTTCTTGTTTCTGGGCGTCACCAGAGATAGCTCTTGAAGGAGTGGGCGCAGCAGGAGTCTTCAATATAGGCCCGGCACCAGGAGCAGGAGCCGCCGGTGATGAGGAACTCGGCGCAGCAGACAAAGAGGGGACACCGGCTGAGTCCTGTGAGGGGCGGCCAAATTTTACAATCTCAGGAGTCTCTGGAGCAACTCTTTTGTTCTCCAAATCATAGTGAAGTCTCCAAGCCATACCTCAGGGTCCATCTTGTTGGCAATCTCACAAGCGTATGGCCGCACCAGCTTCTCCTCAGCCTTGAAGTCGTCTTGGGTGAAGGGTTTGCCATCCTCATGTTGTTCTGGCTTTCCCATAGTAAGCAGTGCCGGCTCTAAAACAGTGGGATAATAACTGTGGGCTAGGGCAAGGATTCTGATGGATGCTCTCCTCAAAGAAGATTGCTTCCACAGCCGCATATACCCTGGTGCCCTAGACAACTCGTCCACCAGACGTTCAGGTTCTTTGGGGCACTTGCCCTTAGCATTCAGATATTTCACCACTACACGGGCTCCCTCTTGCATCCCATGACAGTGGTCAAGCATCTCATGAAGTTGTTTGCTAGTGGGCATCTTGAGTTTTGGGGAGTCAGCCCCTGCAGAAAGGGAATCAGTCATCGTCAGACAAAAAGCAGTTCAGAAAGATGCAGAAAGGGAGTAAGCAAAAGTTACAAGCTTACCAAATATATGTTGGCACATGGCCCCAATGCCTTTGCGGCAGGTGTCAAAGACAGCTTTCAGATCATTGTGTGCCTTTTGAGCAATTCTTTTGGCATCTGCAGATTCTTTCTTCACCTGCTCCAGTTGAGCAGATAAAGCTTTCAGATCCTTCTCCAATTGAAGAGAGTGCTCTTTCTCAGCCTGAGCAGACCTGGCACTAGCAGCTGCCTGGTCCTCTAGCTCCTTCATATCCCTCTTCATCTTGGAGATAAGGCTCTGCAATGACAAGTCATAGTTTGCAAGTCAGAATTCATAAGTCAGGTTTTACAAGTCAGCTTTACAAGTCAAGCAGAGAACTCATGAGCTCCAAGTAGTCACAAGTTAACAACTTGGCGCTTGGGGGCTACTCAGGAGTCAATTTTTTCTTTTACAACCAGCAGGCATGGGTCCTAGTCAACAAGTCATCAGCTCCAAGTCGTCACAAGTCAACAACTTGGCGCTTGGGGGCTACTCGCAGATCAGAATTTTCTCTTCAAGTTAAGTACCGGTAAATTACATGGATTTGTAGCTCTAAGTCGTCGTAGGCTGACAACTCGGCGCTTGGGGGCTACTCATGGAAAAGTTTTTTGGTCCAAGGACCCGACAGACAGCAAATCAGCAGCCCCGAGTCCTAGTAGAGCTAAGGACTCAGTGCTTGGGGGCTACAGTGTGCAAATTTTTTCTACACAGCAATTGAGTTCAATTTCAAAGCAAAGCACCTATCTTAGTCACAAGTCACCACAGACAGGTGCTTGGGGGCTACTGCAATAGGAGGACGCTAGAAAGCATAAAGGGTAGAAGTCAAAAAGCTTACATTATGAATCATGTGAAGAGACCTAAGGGCTGCTTGCTCATCATCTTTTAGCCTGGCGGATTGATCATTCAAGTCGACAGCCTGAGCATAAGCCTCAGAGAAAGACATGTTGTCAGACACTCGAAGTTGACTGTAGTCAATAGAAGACTTGGCCGGCTTGTCGTTTGGTTGAACAATGGGAGTCGCCTTCAGAGGAGCCAGATGAGCTTGATGTGCGACGACAGGAGTCCCAGTCCCAGATGAAGGCTGGGCCACTAGTGGAGTCGTCTCCCGAGTCCTTGAAGGGGACTCGGGGATAGTGGGAGACGTAGTGGCACCTGCAGATGCAGGTGTGGAGGGACATGTCCTTGTGCTTGTTGTCTGAGAAGCCGAAGGAGGGACAGGCCCACGAGCCGACGTCACATCAGTCATGCTTGGGAGTTTGGCGACCTTGACGCAAGGCCGAGCCCTGAAATAGATAAAGTCAGAAGTCTGCAAGAAATCTAGTGAAAAGGAAAAGCAGAAGTCATTTGAATGCAAATACAGTAAACAGAGGAGTCATACCCAGCATTAGTTTCTAGGTCCAAGGAGGCTTGAGAGTCCGAAGAGGGCATGGACATGCCAGAGTGGTAGGAGTCGTCTTTGCTAGGAGGAGAAGCTGACTTCCGTTGGTGCGAAACTGGCAGAGGCTCAGGAGCATCTGCGGGCCCATCGGAGCGCAATTACCTCTTCCTAGCAGCAACAACGCTCTGCACACGTTCTTCAGGCTTAGCAGGCGAGCGAGTTGATCCAAGGACTCGTGAAAGGGTTACCTTGGGGACAGCCTCTCGAGACACATTGGTATTGGGAGGAGGGAATGAAGAGGAGTGGCTTCTCGCAGCTGAGGACTCCTCGGATGAGGTTGGCCGAGCAGCCGCGGCGCCAGAAGCCGTGTGAGCCTGTTCAGTAACAGGAGCCTCCGGGGAGGACTCGCCCTCATCAATATCCTCTACAATAGGAGCCTCTGGAGAGGACTCCTCATCCTCATCGTCATCATCACCGTCATTTGCAGTAGGAGCCTCCCGAGAGGACTCCTCGTCTGCATCATCATCAGCATCCTCTGCCACAGTGGTTTGTTCTGTGACAGGAGTCTCTTCTTCAACCTCAGCCTCAGTTTCAGTTTCATTCTTAGTGCCAGCTCCAGAGGCCGGCTTCCAGAAGGAGTCAGTGAGCTGCAAGAGAGTCAGAGAAAATGAGTTAACAAGCGATACAAATAAAAACAAGTTAGAAATGTGATAAAGTGTAAGGCTTACATCAGGCGCCGGGTTGGTGGAGCAGAAAGGCTGGAGCCCAAAGTGTGCCTGGTCCTTCACCGGCTTCCCGGTCAGCTTTTTGATGAGCCGACCGAGTTCAGGACCATCTGACAGTTGTTCTGTCACCCGGAGGTCGTCACCCGCGCAGCGAGTATACGTACAAATAAGCCGAGTCCTAGGACTCAGTGGCTGAATCCTCCAGGTGGTCCAGCATCGGACAAGATCCATGTTTTCCAAATTGCGAGACAGAAGAGCTCGAATTCGGACGATCAAAGACTCAACTTTCGGCCGGGCGGTCTCCGGGCACCTAGCCTTCATGAGAGGAGTCGCCTCTAGGCGATCCTCAGAGAATAGAGGGAGTCGGGGTTCATCTGCAGGAGAGGTATCCTTGCAGTAAAAGAAGGTTTTCTGCCAATCCTTGATACGATTAGGAAAGACAGGTTTGGGGAAAACGGAATGGAGGCGCCGTTGAAGAGCGACGGCGCCGCATTGCAGAAGAGGGCCGCCGGATGTTTCAGGTTGAGGATTGCAATAAAAGAGCTCGAGCCAGAGATCAAGATTGGGTTTGATTTGGAGGTAATCCTCACAAAGAGTCACGAAATTGGACAAAGTGAGAACAGAATTGGGAGCTAGGTCATGGATGCGCAGCTTGTAGAAAGCGAGAAGCTGGCGGAAGAAGAGATTACCCGGGGGCGTGAATCCGCGGAACAGGTGCTCTGAGAAAATCACCACCTCATCCTTCGCGGGAGCGGGCACCACCTCATCCCCTGGGGCCCGAGCTTTTACATTGGAGGGAAGAAGGCCGGTCAGCCGGTGCGTCTTCAGTTGCTTAGCTGTAATCATAGATCCGCCCCAATCAGCGGAGATCGACCGCTTCGATGAGGATTTTGCGGCGGCGGACGCCGCGACGGCGATGTCAACTGTCCTGCTTGATGTGGAGTCCTTGGCCTTGGGAGCAACCTTGGCGCGCTTGGGTGCCATGGCGAGCGGGCGGTGTGTGCTGAGCGCGGGAAAGCAAGGAGCAAAGAGAAAGGGGAATTTGAGGCGAAAGGGACAAGTGAGGGTTTAGATCTTACCCTTTGCAGTTTATAAGAGGGGAAAAACCCTAAGCAGCTACAGTAATGGTCCATGATAGTTAAGTGGATAACGGTTCAGTGGCTAAAAGCCAGACAGGAAATGATAATAGAAATTAAGGTAACAGAAGTGGAAGGAGCCGGCTTGTCTCAAAATGGCGAGTCCTTTGACAGTAAGAGTTAAGAAGAGTCAAATTCTTCATTCCTTGTTCACAAGAGTCATAACAAACTCGGCCAGCAAATGCAAAGGCAAGAGTGGTGACTTGAACAAGGGGTGGGGGTAGATTCGTTTTATATGTGTGTTATATTCTATGTAGGAATTCATCTTGGAGCTAGCAGCAAGCAACTTTTGAGCCTCTGACTCAAATTGGAGAAGTCGAGTCAAGAAGTCGAATCGAGGAGTCGGAGGAAGCTGCCAAAGCTGCGCCCAAGATAAATTCGGGGGCTACTGATGGGGGGATACTTTATAGGTAGGCCCATGGATCCGGAAAGTAGACCCGCCAAGACCAAGAAGGCCAAAGCCGAGTCACGCATCAAGTCGCATGGGCTGGGCTGGAAACAAGCCGACCAAGGCCCATGACGGAGAAGGGACCCGTCAGGAAGGAGTCCAAGTACAACCCGGAGCCCTAACTTGGAAGGCCAAGACGTAGAGTAGGACTCCGTATTCTAGTATGACTCGGTGTAGGTTGTAAGTCCAGAGACCCGGCCACCTTTATAAGCGGGGTCCTAGACCTTAGATTGACAAGTCCTAAGCAATCCAGAAACACCAGATTCATAGTCGCCGACTCCCCAGATAGGAGCCGGAACCCTCTGATCGAGATCAGATCTAGAGCAATAAAGAGAAGCAGGAAGTAGGTCTTTACCTCTAATCAAGAGGGGCCGAACCTGGATAAATCTGTGTCCCTAGGCGAGATTAACCTCTCCTACGTACTTCGATCATCAATGGCCCCAGAACTCACCTTCCCAGAGGAAGGACTTGCCGTGACAACCCCACGACAGATATATATATATATGGGAAATAGTGGGATGTCATGGTGGGTAGGTACGCATCATCATCCCACCATCCGATTCTCTATAGAGAGCACAAGATTACAGCGCATAGAAATTCCAAAGTAAACGGCACCAGTACACGCTGTTTGGACAGGAGCACGCCAGCGTATCCACCTAACTGGGCGTCGCCCTGTCCGTAGTACCGTCACCGCAACGATTTTCGCGGGGCACGGTGGTGTGAAAAGCTGAACGGGCAACGGTGGGAAGGAAAAGCTATAATGGTTGCAGGCAGTATGATGGGTTACACCCGTCGGAGGCAGTGGATTTCATGGAGGTGGAAAGTTGTGTGGTCCCGCCGCGGACTGCTCGTTAGGTACGTTGACATCCTTGGAGGATTCAACCTGGGCGTCACCTTGCCGGCCACTGCTCGCTGCACCGGACAGATCCCGACACGGCTGCACTGTCTGAGCAGGTTCCAGCAGGGATAAGGGTCGGTGGCGGTTACCATGGGTCGGGAGGCGCTGGGTTATGGTACCAGGCCGGCGACCGGCGACCGGTACTCCAGTAGCTTTACGCTGAGGAGTTCGATCGGCAGCAAGTTCCATGGCGGCTCCATGGCAGGATCCCGTCGGCGAAGCGAGCCGGGCCCGTCTCCACTCCGCCTCCGATATCACATCTGCATCGTTTCCCGGCTCCACTCCGCCTCCGATATCACATCTGCATCGTTTCCATTGAAAAGATCCCACGCGCGGGAGGGGTTTTCACATGAATTGTTTTTTACGAGGAGGAAGGAAAGTACGGCAGAGCACGTCCATGTTAGTGACTCGGTGGTCAGAACTCAGAAGAATAATCTATAATGGTGGTGGTGTAGTTAAAAATCTCAGGCGGATCGATGCAGGACGGGAAAAAATGTTGAACGGTGGCGGTGCTAGAGACCACGCTGGCTCACCGCTACCGTTCTTGTTTTCGATCGAAAATCTATACGGTGCAGACGCTACTGTATGCTGCAGACGCTTGGTCTAACGGACTAGTACCGGCCGTCAGAAGCGCACATGACTGCTTGCCTACACGGCTAATCATAGGATATTATGTGGACTGTATCGGACGGCTGCGAGCCTATGCACAGCTATCCCCCTGGGTAGCAAATCCGCATTGATATATATATATATATATATATATATATATATATATATATATAGCCATCTAGGTCCACCCCTATGACCTTTTGTTACATCCAGATAGACATTTACCATCTAGGTCTATGTCCTTCACATTTGGAACATGTGGACCCTCATGCAACACTCCTAACCAACTAGGTGCAGCCCTACCACCTTTGGGACAGGTGGACCCAAATGCAACACTCTCACCTTTCTAGGTGCACATCGACCACCTTTAGGACATGTGGACCCACATGCAGCACACCTAGCCATGTAGGTGTACATCCATCAACTTTTGAAGGTTGGCATCTTTTAGGTTTAGATGTCCAGCCTTCCATGGTGTGGGACCTCTTCATATGTGGACCCACTAACAGTTGACAATTCTAGGTCAAGATGGCTAGAGGTGGTGCATGTGGGTCCAGATATTTAGTAGGTCATGCATGTTGGTCCAGATATATTAGATTAGAGACTTGTCCTAGCCATTAATACAAAATCATACCAAAAAAGTTTATTGACAAAATTTCATATATTTTTAATAAAACGAGAATTACGGTTTTATTATTTTATTAGTACAAAATCCTTCCAAGTCATTAATACAAACTAGGTCTACCCCTACCATTCTTGGGCTTGTGGACCCACATACAACACCACTCTAGCCGTCTAGGTGTATATCTACCACCTTTGGAACATGTGGACCCACATGCGACACTCCTAGCTATGTAAGTTTATCCCCTTGCCAGCTAACACGTGGACCCACATGCGACACTCCTACCTATGCAAATTTACCCCTACCTATCACGCACACTCAGCACTCCAAGCCATCTAGACATGTGGACCCACATGCATACAACACCTTAGGCCAGCGATGTGTAACAGTAACACTACCATCTCTGGACAAGTGGACCCACATGCAACACCACTAGCCAGGCAGGTGTACCCTACCATGCATATATGGGACATGTGGATCCTCACATGCAACACCCCGAGCCGGCTAGGTCTACCCCTACACCTCAAGGAGTTGTGACCCACATGCAACACTGATATATATATATATATAGCCATCTAGGTCCACCCCTATGACCTTTTGTTACATCCAGATAGACATTTACCTTCTAGGTCTATGTCCATCACATTTGGAACATGTGGACCCTCATGCAACACTCCTAACCAACTAGGTGCAGCCCTACCACCTTTGGGACAGGTGGACCCAAACCTTCACATTCTCCCTATGGTTGCTTAGGATATCACGTGTAAAAAATTTGAGGTGATTTGGTGGCCGTCGGAAAAATCACCTTTTTAGAAAAGCTGGTTTAAGTGAGACCGGACGACATGTCACTAAGAAGGTGGTTTTTTCGACGTCCACCAAATCACCCCAAATTTCTTGTACGTGGTGCCTAACATGTAGTAAACAGGAATACCAAAGAAAAAACTGAAAATTTGGAAGTTTACACTGTCCCTTTACTGTCAATTTCAGGGTTTTAACCTCAGTTTCACGAAGCCACCATAAATTGTAGAAAATTCAAAAAAATTTAAAACATTCACATTCTCCATATGGTTGCTTAGGATATCACGTGTAAATTTTTTTAGGTGATTTGGTGGCCGTCGGAAAAATCACTTTCTTAGAAAAGTTGGTTTGATTGAGCCCGGACGACATGTCCCTAAGAAGGTCGTTTTTTCGACATCCACCAAATCACCCAAAATTTCTTGTACGTGGTGCCTAACATGTAGTAAACAGGAATACCAAAGAAAAAACTGAAAATTTGGAAGTTTACACTGTCCCTTTACGGTCAATTTCAGGGTTTTAACCTCAGTTTCATTGAGGCACTATAAATTATATAAAATTCAAAAAAAAATTAAAACCTTCACATTCTCCCTATGGTTGCTTAGTATAACACGTGTAAAAAATTTGAGGTGATTTGGTGGCCGTCGGAAAAATCACCTTCTTAGAAAAGCTGGTTTAAGTGAGACCGGACGACATGTCAATAAGAAGGTGGTTTTTTCGACATCCACCAAATCACCCCAAATTTATTTTACGTGGTGCCTAACATGTAGTAAACAGGAATACCAAAGAAAAAAAACTGAAAATTTGGAAGTTTACACTGTCCCTTTACGGTCAATTTCAGGGTTTTAACCTCAGTTTCACTGAGGCACCATAAATTGTAGAAAATTCAAAAAATTGTAAAATCTTCACATTCTCCCTATGTTTGCTTAGGATATCACGTGTACAATTTATCAGGTGATTTGGTGGCCGTCGGAAAAATCACTTTCTTAGAATAGCTGGTTTAATTGAGCCCGGACGACATGTCCCTAAGAAGGTGGTTTTTTCGACATCCACCAAATCACCCCAAATTTCTTGTACGTGGTGCCTAACATGTAGTAAACAGGAATACCAAAGAAAAACCTAAAAATTTGGAAGTTTACACTGTCCCTTTGCGGTCAATTTTCAGGGTTTTAATCTCAGTTTTACTGAGGCACCATAAATTGTAGAAAATTCAAAAAATTGTAAAACCTTCACATTCTCCCTATGGTTGTTCAGTCGACCGCCGCCGGAGTACCATGCATGGTATCCCTTTTGCTATACGGCAGTGTAAGTCCACATTCAGTCTCCATGCGCAACTGCTCGGTTGTTTTTTTTTTAGATTCACAGGGTGGCTGCTGCCACCCCGGTTCCATTACTTGAACGAAACCAGAAGTTCACAGTACATGTATAGAAAATAGAGGATCTAAGCTAACTCTAGTCTAAGCTAGAGGATCTACAGAAGACTAGAACTAAGATTAGAAACTAAGATGGATCTCTGTAGAGCAGCAATACTAACTAGACAGAGCTCATAACTGTTGTTGCCATCTCTTCCAGTTTGCTTGCATCACGATCATGGGAGTTGATTCTCTGAAGTATGCTCAGAGATTTTCAGGCCATCGAGGGAGGCTCAGCGAGCCTGCGACATTGGTGAGGAGGGATCATCAGCAAAGGTGGGAGGTCTTGGCACTGAGGTGTACCCTGCACTGCAACTCGACAGCTATGACACCCAGCTTCTACGACCAACACTCGAGGACGAGTGCGCTGAGCCGCTGGGAACCACCCTGCAACCCCAAGGCTGCCGCGAGCCACCTCTGCTGCGCCCGACGTGACCACCGCTCGCCAGGAGTCCTGGTTGGCCGCAGTCCAGGCGACCCCGCTAGGTCTAGATCGGGCACATGTCGCCGGGACGCCGCCGTGCACCCTGCCGCTACCCTCTGATCCGCACTAGCCGCCATCCCGCCATCGCCACACGAGGTGAACTGACGCCATCGGGACACAAAACTCGCATCAGATCATCAGCACACCGCCGCCGGCCGGACGAAGCCCGCGCCGTCCTCCAAGCGCACGGGGAAGGGAGAGCCCGCCGCCGCCAGCACCGCACGGGCTTCGCCCGGCAGCGCCCGCCGGCGGCGGCGGGGTAGGAGGGGAGAGGGGAGGTCGGGGACGGGGGAGACGGGTGGGGTGCCTCGGTCGCTCGCGGGGAGCTCGGTTGCGGCGGCGTCGTGCTAGCTTCTACGTTAACCTAACCTAAACCCTAAAGCTGTACGGTCTGTGAATGAATACGTATGTTTTTTGTATACAACAAGGTAAGTATAAACGGGCCATACGGGCTTTGTACAGGGCTTCGTACGACCTTCGACCTTATTTTTCACAGCCGTCCGTTAAAATGAAGAGGTATCGTGCGATCTGAGCCGTCAGTGCCAAAACTTTTGGGGGGGGATACCGAAGCACAGCCCCTTCTTTCCCATTTATGCTCTGAAGCGGGAATGCCGCTCTATTTCTTTAGTTATCTTTGACTATGTGATGAGGAGCTTTGATTTAGTGCTCTCTATCTGAAAGGAATTAGAACTTTTACTTCGGTTTATTTGTATTTACTGACAGCCAGGACAAAGAGAAATTTCTTGTGTTGGGTTTGTGTCCGCTGTGTTCATCTCGCTATATTTTCCTTCTGCAGGTTCTTTCGTGTGCAGTCTCGACTGTCGAGGATGTGGCACTGACAATGGTTCTCCACACAAGTTCTAGAGCCTGCGACTCTCGGCAACGATGTGTATGCGTCTCCGTTCTTGAGCCCTTAGTGGTTTGATTAATTTGATAGAATATCAGACCATTTGTAGATCCTTACGGTCAATACAGGAATGCTATAGATATATGTCAAATTTTCCTGTATTAGATATTTTTCATTTCTTTAGCCATACATCAATTCTTTTCTTGGCAGATGGTTCTGCTGCTGCAGAATATTTATATGCTCATTGATTAGGATTTTTGTAAGAGGTGAGACCTTATTCTGTCTTGGATTTTTATTCTGGGGGCTCACCACAACTGTGTGACCTTCATTTGTGACATGACTGCGGAATGCTCATTCATATATATTCATACTATATTGGGAGGTATCTTGTGATCCAAGAAGAGCACACTATTTCCGAATCTAATGTATATTATTTTGGTCAGTTGTATTAACTTTTGGGAGGTATCTTGTGATCCAAGAAGAGCACATTATTTCTAAGATGTTGGTGGTAAGCTTTATTAACTTTTCATTACAGCATCTGCACTTTTAGATGGGACTCCTCTCAGGTTGCAAAATTACCGAACCCTACATTACTAAGTTATGTTTATTGTGCAGGGCATTCCCCTGGTTTGCTTTGGTCAGTAGACAGATGCTTCTGAAAGTGCTTCTCTCTCACAGGTTAAGATCTTTGCTCATTCCTACACCTGGCATATGCTTGCCAAGATACATGTGAATCTCCTTTTGTTCTCGACATGGACATATTGTGCTCTAAATTTCGTAAACAAGGTCGTGGAATATTTACGCGTCTGTTTAACGTTCATCTGTTGCTTTGCAGTCTTTGGACTGTTTACCGTATGCTCCAATAGTGTTTGCCTATTAGTTCTTAATTTCTTACATATATATCTTTTGGTCTACAGATTGTGCAATTTACTGCCTCTGGAGAATTTGTGGACGCGCTGGTGTTGTGTAGGTTACTTCCTCCGGAGGATTCAAACCTCCGAGTTGCAAAAGAAAGCTTAATACACTTGACGTATGTTCAGACTACCTAATGAGATGGCTATGACAGTATTCATTTTGCATTTTCGATAGTCAGTTGATATTATGCTTAGATGATGCGTAAAATGAATACATGATTGGCTAGACGTTGTCCACTTTATTCAAGCTATTTCTAGCACTAGAGCACATCATTCTGCTTTTGTGTTTGAATCTTCATCAAGAAATCAAATTACTCCTTTAAAGGGCGCTAGCCTACTATACTGTTTGTGATTATGATTTAGTTACAAGGGCCAATTGTATTTGTATATAAATTGAGGGGCCCCCGTTAAAGGGCTCTAGCCTACTATACCGTTTGTGATGATGATTGGCTCTTGTTCATTGGGGCCACAGTCTTTTGGTTTACCTCTCTTGCTGGTGGTGATGGGTCTTAGTCAAAGCTCTTACTTAGTACTTTTCAAGAAATTTTCCAAAGCTCTTACTTAGTCAATTAACACTACATTTTAAAGGAGAGGGAGTAATAATCATATTCAAGCGATATCTGTTTGTATACTGAAAAATGCATTTTTGAGTGCTTGTTTAGCAATGTCGCCAGAACTATGATGTGACTAGGCATACTCACTTTGGGGTATCCTAACAGTAACAGTCACTGTCTTTAAAATGTGTTTATGCGTGATACCAACTATGAATAACAATGTACAGTAGACTGAATCTGTATGATACAGTTCAGTTTTTCATGTGCAGCCTCCTTTATTTCCTTTAATGTTCAGTGGTGGGATAAACGACACCTTAGAGTTTTTGTCTTTTTTTCTGATACTATGTGAACATGAAAAAATTTGTGAAAAATATGTATCTTTGTGAGCTGGATAAACAAGACTATTATTTAGTCACAACATTGTTGCATGAATCATGTCTGACCAAGAATATAAGATGCTATGAAGTGACCACCTTGGCCCCGGTCCTTTCTCTCTGTACGCCCCATAATCTTCATCCATGCCAGCCTTTGTTGTTTGCAAGAGAGCATCGAGTGATCACAAACTATGACGATGATGCAGAATGCAGGTAATTACTACCGTTCTCTACCCATTTTCCGTGCCAAGTTTTGTTTTGTTCTTGTTTCCAGTTCTGGTGTGTATGTTTCGGCATTTTTTGCTTCTCTTGCTTTCCTGCTGATAGAGTGAAAAGTATGCACCTACTTTCGAGTTTGAATGTTCGATTTGTGTCCATAGAAAGTTGCCTTGCATTTGAGTGGATGGTCCTCAGTCGGTAGCAATTGACTCTGCCAAAAAAAAACATGTATGGTTAATTTTTTCTATTGATACCTGAACAGAACAATAATAAAAAGTTTTATTTTAGGTAACAAAGAACCTGTAAAAAATTGTTGATTGGCACATATATTAGATTGAAGAAAGCAAATACTCCTTTCGATCCATATTAACTGTCACTGATTTAGGAGGGAGTATTTAGTAGCTTTTGTTCGATGTCTAATCTTATATGTATGAGCTCCAATTGTTTAAGTTGAGATCTTGTGGATATTGTTTTCATCCATGTATAAGTGAAGATTTCCAAGATATATTTTATAAGTTCATCGGCACAACTCCTGAAATAGTAATAGTTCTAGCTGTGCAGATTCTTTAGGCTGCTGATATTCTGAAAGGTGTCACTGATTTTTTAGGCCTGGGTGCTTTACTTATTGATGCTTATTAGGTTGCACGTGAAAGTTCTTATGTGCTTGCGCATGTTGGAATTCAATGTTTTATTGGTCTTAATACAAATGTCATGGACGATAGCCATGTGGTAATTTTCAAAATGGCTTTATTGTGCTTATCAACGATACTCCGGATTATGCAACACAGTTTCTGTTTTGGACATAACTTTTCTGCAAAGTTAAAAAAGTTGTACTAGGCGCTCTCTTAAGCACGTCTGGTTACTTAACAGAGTTAATGTCTGACAAGGCTGATTTTACTTATAGAAAACATGCAGGAGCTCAACTTTGCTTTCACTGCCATGTCTTACAACAGCTTGATGATGCTATACAGTAAGGTCAACCAACCTGAGAAGGTCCGCAGCATCATACCAGCAAAACAAAGGTCCGGATCATCGTGAAGGACATGAGGCAAATGATGTATTGCGAGATGTCTATGCTTACAATGTTTTGATGAGGTCAGTTGCAGCTCATCAAGACATAACAGAGAATGAGAGGGTGATTGGAGAAGTGAAAGGGCATGGACGTGTTTCTCCTGGTTGGACAACATACAGATACAGTAACCTAGCTTCCGGATGACCCGGTCATCAATGATCAGAGTAGGACTACTTAATTAGGTGTTGGACTGATTGTTTAGCATAGGATGTGATAGTTTTTGCTCTTTGGTGAAAAAATCCCGACGGTGGGCACAACGAGAGTAGCCAACGAAACCCTAACGGCAACCTCTGTAGTTTCGAGGGGTATCGTTGGTAGTGGCATGAGATTTGGGGTAATCTCAAACGCGGACAACAACATATACGCAAAGCACATAAAATTTATGGCTAAAATATATTCTCGCTTTCGGCATTTGTGTCTGTGGCGCAACGGGTCATTTAGTTGTCTTAATACATGCAGAGTATCATCATGCGAATAATCAATTCCCAATCCCACTATGGAAAAGGGAATTTTGCAGTTATGTTGGTGGCATTCCTTGGCAAAGGTTCTGCGAAAACAAGTACTATGCTTACATGTTTAAAGAGATAGAGCAATGGGATGATTCAGCAGCCTTTGAGAATTTCCAGAACGCAAAGTCAAGATTCTGGTCTAATTATCATGGCCAACCATCTGATATACCTTTACCTGACCCTGATTTGTACATTGAGAAGGTTAACCACCGCTGCGAAGTTGACCCTGAGTTGGTAGCTGACCTGGATAAGGTACAGCTACCGTTTGAGGCGGACAATGAGTTCGCCATAGCTGCCAATAACAAGTCGCAGAACCATTCTGGAAACTGGGATGTTTATCTAGAAAAGCCGGCTGAAGTCAACAAGTGAGAGGAGGACAACTCAAGATCCAACATGGGTTGGGGAGTGCCTCTGAATAGTTGGAATAAAATCAGCTCTGGCTGGGGTGATGCTCTGGTGCAGCCCAGTTGGGGCAGCTCAAGCAACAATCATTTTTTTTTTGAGAACAGTACGCATAATATTCATACGAAAGACAGAGTCATACAGTACACGTACAGGTAGACAAACAAAGGAAGACGCTGGAAACCCAGCTGTCTCAGCACTTTTACACAAAGAACCCCGAAAGAAAAGGAAGAAGCAACGAAGCCCCTGGGATCCTCCGTGCAGCACGCCGTCGCTCGTCGCCCAACCATGGAGCCGCCGGAGCAGCACCCAGAAGAAGAGGAGACGACACACCTGCAGCCCAAACTCGGCACAACCTCCTCGCTGACTGGCAGCTTTAAGGACCTCAAGAGCGACTCGTCGGAGACGAGCCATACCACTTTGTGGCGCATCGGCCGGGGCCAAACCCCGCGGTCATCACCGAGCTCCAGATCCACTGACTCCGCCCAACGACGTTGAGGGAAAGAAGCAAATCCGGCAGCCAGCTTCCGCTCACCTAGCACTGATGTAGACAGGCTCCAGCGTTCCCTGCCGTCACCAGCAAGCCCGACGGCAACCAGGGCCCGCTCCTGCACACGCCTCACAATCCCCACGCCGGCGGCAGAGCGAACGCCGTCGCGTCGGCGGAGATGGAGGACAAAATCCATGTCGAGGCCGCCGCCGCCGCAACGCCGACCTCGACCGGAACATCTGGCTCCACAACCCATCCCCACAGGAGAACGGGGCAGAGCACACTTATTCACCGCCGCCAACGTCGCCGCCGAAGCCACAACGATGAACAGCCGAAAACCTAAGCTACTAGGCCTAAGACCTACAGCTATACAGTTCCAGGCGTCAGATCCGGCGACCCCTTCCACACCGACGAGCACGAGGCCCTCGGGGGAAGGGAGACGGCGAATCCAACGCCGGAAACGAGTTGCCTCTCCGGTCGCCTGTCTCAGCTACAGTAGACTAGGAGAGAGACTGGGAGGACAGAATGACCGCGTAGGCTTCAAGCAACAATCATTGTGCAACGAATAACTGGAACAGCTACCATGGAGCATCCAACGGCACATACCAGGATCCAAGCAACACATACCAGGATCAGAATTTTTTTTTTTAAATAATACACGAAAATTACTTAATTCCGAAAATAGTGCGCACATTTTATTTTTTTCAGAAATAGAATCCAGTCGGTTTTGTCGAAGCCGACTGGAGCCTGTCGTCCACGGCGAGGACGAGTACGGACTTGTCGGTGTCGGCGATGACGAGTACGTTGCCGACGACGTCGACCAACGCGGGGAGGCTTGTCGTCTTCGGCGAAGACGACAAGGTGGGCCTAGTCGGCATCGGCGAAGCCGACAAGTACTTGGCCAGCTCTCCTTCCTCCCTTTCTCTCTTTCCTCTCTTTCTCTCTTTCGGACGACAAGAGCTTTTCCGAGCTACCATACTTCTCCCGCTTCCCGTGCTCATTTCTCCCGCTTAGATGTCCCGCGTTTTTGCTCCCGCCCATATTCACCTCTCCCGCCCTTTTCCTCCCGCGTTTTTGTTCCTGCCGTTTTTCTCCCGCGTTTTTGTTCCCGCCATTTTCCTACCGCGTTATTTTTCCCGCCCTTATGGCGGCGCGCTTTTTCCCGAGTGAGCCTATGTATACCCTCTCCAGTTCAAGTGAATATGAGTTTGCCTTGCTAAGACCAAGCTATTAGGCCGAAAAAGATGAAGGATGCGAGTCTCCCGCAGGGGGTGGAGGTCGTGCGGTGTTGGTGAGGTAGTGAATGCAAGGTGAAGGAGGTGACCGATTTCTCTGATATGTTTGGCATGAAGTTTTTCAGTTGATACGGTACAGAATGACAACAGTGGATCAGTTGTCCTAACAATCTTAGTCATACTCCTACCTAGGCCTATAATACTCGTACTCATAGTCGCCATCATCGTCGTCGTCGCTGTCATCGTACTCATACGGCGCTCGTGGCTCGAACCTCGACGGGTGAGCACCCCCGGACTACATGTTAGGGTAGCATAGGCGGGGGTTATCGCCAGCCATGATGTAGTTCATAACGCCCTGGAGAGTCCGGCCAGCCCACCACAGCCGACGGCCGGCCTCGTTGAAGTCCGAAGGAGGAGGGTCATCCCCCTCGTACCTGGCGAGCGCCCTCTCACGCCGATTGATGAAGAAGGCTTCCCAAGTCGGGCGGTAGTCGGGATGCCAGGCCGGATCCATCCGCTGCTCCGGTGTGAGCTCGAGGTAGTAGTGGTTCGTGATGGCCGCCCGGCGCGCCACACCTTGAGGGACAGGAGGGACCGGCACGCCTCCGGCGCTCAGCCTCCAGCCGGCGGGGACGCGGTAGCCGGGCGGGCAGGGGTAGTTCGAGGCGGAAAGCTCCTCCGCCTGACGGTAGGTTAGTACGGTGGAAGCCATGGGAGAGTGATGAGGTTGCAGATATGAGTTTAGATGTGATATGGCAATGACGGCCAAGCCTTCGTATATATAGGAGAAGCTAGCACACGGATCGTGTGTTTCCTTCGAGCGCTTGTGAGCCGTTGGATCAGAGTTGTGTTTCTTTCGAGTGCTTGTGAGCTGTTGGATCGTATGCACACGGATCGTGGAAGGAGAAGAAAAGGATAAGAGAGGAGGAACATGGAGGTGTCGGCATGGTAGGAGTAAGGACGTGCAGACAGGGCTGTTTCGGCCGCCAGTGCGCCGAAAGCAACGATTCGGCCTTCAGCCGGCCGAAAGGCTGGGGCCCACACTGTGTAGTCGGCTTCGGCGAGGACGATAAGAGGTTCTGCATATTTCTCCCGCGTCCGCCCATTTTCACCTCTCCCGCACTTTTGTTCCCGCGTTTTTTTTCCCGCGTTTTTGTTCCCGCCCTTTTTCTCCCGCGTTTATGCTCCCGCCCTTCAGGTGGCACGCTTATACCCGAGTGAGGCTATATATACCCCGATAGATGTTGTGATGGAGGCGTGTGGTGGGTGGTGAATTTCTTAGTCGCATAGGAACCATGTCTGGTAGTTCGGGTCCTGGTTTGGACCCATATAGGTCATGGTGTATTTTGTATGAAGCCGCAAGATGGACTGAAGGTAGTATTAGAGAGGGTAGGGCGAAGAGTGATTATTTCGAGCTAGTTAGTGAGTGGGGCAACATTCGTGAGCTGGCAGAAACTCTAGCCAAAAAATACAAATTCCCGCAGATGACCCCGGAAGAAATTTTAGATGAAATTAATGGGTGGCGGTGGAAATGGCAGAGAGTGAATGAGCTAAAAGATATCGAGGCGGGTCTTCGGGACATTCCTATGACACCAAAGTCGAAGATAATCCATTTTTCGCCGAAGGCCTATGCATTTCACGTTGAGGTAACTGAGTACCGAAGTTATATTACATTAGAATTTAGCGTTATCGTACTAACTTATTTTCCTCTGATGTTGTTAATTTGCAGCACTGGCCCGCCGACGCACAGTTTTCGAACAAAGAGATCCCTCATTTTGGTTGGATGGAAATTCTTTTTGGTCCTTGTCCTGATGGGCGTCCACAGAATGCTATTCATGCTGATGCAGTGAAAAGGGCTATATCGAAGGCGAAGAGTGGTGGATCATCCAAAAAAGCCGTTCAAGATGATAGTGATGATGATTTCATGCCTCCTAAACGAGGCAATTTTAGGCGTAAGTTTAAGAATGTTGGTGCATCGAAGGCTATCGCCGATGAAAATAGTGATGACGACTTTATGCCTCCATCACGAACACGTGGCAGAGGGAAATGAAGTCGTTGATTAGAATTAGTTATCGTTCAGTTCCATGCACTATTTTACAAGTAGTCGTTCTACCTCTGTATTTCGAAGAATTTAAGTTGTAACGTAGACCTGTAGTTGTATGTTAAAATAATTTATCAATGCAATGTGGAACGTTTCGTATCAATAGATAATAATATGCCTGGAACGTTGACAATATGTCACTTACCCCTGCGTGGCCGAGGATCACGAATTCAAACATAGTTCCACACTTATTACAAATTTAAACATAGTTCCACACTTATTACAAATTCAAACATAGTTCCACATTTATTACAAATTCAAACATAGTTCCGCATTTATTACACATTCAAACTTAGTTCCACACATAATACAAATTCAAACATAATTCCATACTTAATAGAAATTCGAACGTAGTCATTCCTAGTTTCTTCCTCTCGCTCTTCGTCCTCGGCCACGCCCGTTACCCCGCGGACGCACGGGAGGTCTCTCTCCAGGAAAAGTGGGACAATCAGGGTCCCTATGACCAAATCTGTTGCACTGAAGGCATTGCATTGTCGGACCTCCGGCTTCAGATTCATCCATATCATTCCTGATGCGACGACACTGTCGTCTGCCTACCCCATCACGCAAAAGCTCAGGAGCTGGAATGTACCGCCTCTCACCAGGGGTTACACTGTTGAAGTTACCCATTAATCGAAATCCCATCATCTCACCAGTCCAAGTATTGAGAACTGCCTCTTTCATATAATATGGAGACACGAAGGAGATTGCGTTCAACCGTAACTGCCTGCATGCAGCGAGGACATGGGAGCAAGGAAGGTGAAGCAATTTTGGTTTGTTGCAGGTGCACTCGCAAGTTGGCCTTACCTCATTACCAATCTTCACCTCATGCGTCCTCACTTCGTTTGCACATCCGAACTTGTTGTGGGCTAACCGGACCTCAAACCTCATTTCTTGATTCCCAACGGCAGTTACACTGTGCGAGGTACATTTTTCCAGCTTCTCATTCATGTACTTCGTAACCTTCTCACAATAAGGCGAGGTCGGGTTGTCCATCATATGCTTCACAGCTCTTTCACGTCTTTCTCTGAAATATTTCACGGTGCCATAAAAAATACCCTCCACGATGGCTGTTAGTGGCAACGCACGGTTTCCTCTGAGGACGAAGTTGTATGATTCTGCCAGATTCGTTGTCATGACACCGTATCTTGCTCCATGTGTGTCGTGCAACAGAGACCACCTCTCCAAAGGTTCATGCTCTATCCACTGCTGGAAAGTTTTAATTGTCCTCCCACTTCTTCTCCTAGTTCCAGGCGGGTCAAATCCCGGAAGGTCGCAAAGACCAACAGGCTCATCCTCCTCGGCAGGTGGTCCTGTAGCTAACTGTGCAGCAACGGCTTCTGCATGTGCAGCAACAGCTGCTGCTCGTGCCCTCTTCCTGTCCCGAACATGTCTCTGCGTGCACAAATCAAGTCTGTCACGTATCTTCGTGTACTTCCATTGTTGGTTCTGCTTGCAGAGTTTCTTGAATAGGTTCATCAAGTCCTTATTTCTAAACTGCGAGTAGAAGTTAGCACCAAGATGGCGCATGCACCAACGGCTCTGCATGTCCTGCCATGGAGTCTGTTCCTCAGACGAAGGATTGGTGAGTGTCTTTATCGCGTTGAGTATACCTGCATGCCTGTCATGAAGGATGCACACGTTCGGCTTATCCTTCACAACTGCTATTTTCAGTTGCCTGAAGAACCAAGTCCAACTGTCAATGTTCTCGCTCTCCACAAAAGCAAATGCGAGGGGCACAACCATATTGTTACCGTCTTGACCAATTGCGGTAAGGATCTGTCCCCTATACTTGCCTGTGAGAAAGGTGCCATCTACACATATCACCGGACGACAGTGTCTGAAAGCCTCGATACATACGGCGAATGAGAAAAACACTCGATGCAGCACCCTCACAGTTGGGAACTCTGGCCTGAACATATCTTGGATATCTACATAGGTGCCTGGATTCCGGTTCTGCAGAGTATGCAACAGCCGGATAACAGAGTCATATGCGTCCAAATATGAACCAAATCTGTTCTCAAGCGCCGTATGCTTAGCCCTCCAAGCCTTGCCATAAGATATTTCATATAAATCTGACAGCCACTTTTGTTTGGAGGGCACTGACTTCCATCGCAGCGCAGGACACTATCTCCCTGTACAGCAACCGAGCTATAAGCGTGGAAGAAAGGTTACGGTGCTCTTCGGGGATATTATCAATTTCACACGAGTGAGGTACGAAGTCACTTATCCTCCAACTATAGCCATTCTTTGGGAGATGTCCATGCACCCGGCCGGGACAAGTTATTGTCTCGCATTCCATTGTCAAATATTTTTGATTCGACACGGTTGTTCTCATAACCCTGTGAGTCGACAATGCCCATTTAACGACTGCATCCCTCAAAGCTTGCTTGTCAGTATACAAAGCACCCTTCGCAATGTTATTCTCATGATATTCCCATGCCGAATCATGACCATCGTTTATGGTCATCGCCGTAGAGTGATCCTGATTCCATGCTGCAGGATTAGGTGCCTCATATGCGTTATCTTCCCCGTCTGACTCATCGGAATCATCGTCTTCACCACTATAGCCATCTGCATCTTCATGTTCCATCTCGTTCTGCATGTGCCCGTCTACCTCGTCGCCATCTGCCTCCGCACTGTCATATACCTCAGTGTCCCCTCCTTGTACTTGACTGCTCTGCCCCGACTCGTAACCACCACCACCAAAATCAGACCCATAATTTGACATAGAAATGTTAATCTCTTCACTTCCCTGACTAGGATCATAAGCACCCTCACCTTCATGGGCATTAAATTCCTCCTCAGGGGCAGTGACCTCGTTCAAGGCGGGAAGAACTAGGGCACACGGAGAGCAATTCCTTTTTCCGCAGCCTTTTAACCATCGCACCCAATCAGAATCACACTCTAGTGGTCTCAAAACGAAGTAAATATTCGTCCTTGAATGGCTCCACCAAGCATGAACACTGACGGTCTGTGTCTGACTATCAAGCCCCAAACTTCCAGCCAACCAATCTTTTACCTGACTTAACGACCATGTTTGAGGAGCTGGCATGTCCACATCTATATACTGAAAATTACTCAGATCAGCTCCCGTATCACACATTTCGACTCTACCAGGACCATAGAAAAACCTGATCTTCACTAAATCAGACATCTGCGCTGACAATATTTAATAGCGTCACAAACTATTTTTTAACAACACATTTAAATACATTCAAAACATATAGCACTACAATTTTCATAAATCGAATTATACCCTTGAAGCGTGAGAGGCGAGGGCGTCCGGCGGTCTCGAATCAACGGCGCACCTCCACGAACAGCACCACCACGCAGCCCTTCATCAGCACCACCACCCGAAGCCCTCCATCACCACCACCACCACCACCCGCCAACCATCACCACCACCACCACGAGCTATCCCATTAGGAGATCGGAGCTCCCCTAGCCTCCCTCAACCTTACACTACCGATTAATGGTCACAAACGTGAAGATTGTTGGTCTAAATCGGTAGTTTAATTCGGTTTTTGTGGAGAGTAGAGAGAGGAAATGAAGAACACGATGAAGGCAACGGAAGTGAGAGGAAAGAGAGGAAAGAGAGAAAGGGAGGAAAAGAGGGGCGGGCAGGGTGCTGGCTACCTGTCGGCTTCGCCGATGCAGACTAGCCACCTTCTCGTCTTCGCCGAAGACGACAAGCCTCCTCGCGTCGGTCGACGTCGTCGGCAACGTACTCGTCAACGCCAGCACCGACATGTCAGTACTCGTCTTCGCCGTGGACGACATGCTCCAGTCGGCTTCGCCCAAACCGACTGGCTTCTATTTCTGAAAAAAATAAAATGTGCGCCCTATTTTCGGAATTAAGTTATTTTCGTGTATTATTTAAAAAAAAAATTCCCAGGATCAAAGGAACGCATATGGCAGGAAAAGGAACGGTGGTGGATACTCCCAGCAAAGGAACAGCAAGTCGAGGAACCAGGCTGAGCACTACCAG
The DNA here is from genome assembly GCA_012064385.1 of Puccinellia tenuiflora. Classification (NCBI taxonomy): domain Eukaryota; kingdom Viridiplantae; phylum Streptophyta; class Magnoliopsida; order Poales; family Poaceae; genus Puccinellia; species Puccinellia tenuiflora. The sequence continues at coordinate 622,721 of QRDG01000497.1, forward strand.
AGAGGTAGATGGCAAGATCATAGGGGAAGGAATAGCGAGCGGTTTCCATTTGACAGTAGGCCAAATGGACAGAGAGCAGAGCGTGGTTTTTGAGTCAGTAGCGCTGAAAGATTCTGTGGAATGTTGGTTAGATTTATAAACTGTCCAACATCTCGTTTCTTTGGTTTGGAGCTGTGTGTGTAATAGTTGGATGTTGGAAGGTGGGACAATGTTACCTGTAAGGAGATGTTCTGTATTTTGTTGCTGCTCTTTTAGATATAGATATCTTCTATCTTTCCTCTTCCTGTTTTGGGTTGTCCTGTTGGCGGGAGCAGTGTTGCTGCCATTTAAACGAGAGGATGGATTTCTACCCCCGATGGACTTCCGTTGGTACTTTGGTTTCAGTTTTGGAAGTTCCATCGGTCGTCTAGTTTACTGGAGCCGAGAATCTCAGTAAGTTTAGTTGAGAACATCTGGTCTAACTGTGATCCACGACGCATGGAATAGGTCAATTCTAGTTCTAGAGTAAACTTTTTTCAGTAAAAAATTGACAGGTCAAGACTTGAGAAAACCCAGAAATTTCAGAAGTTGCGAGGATTAACAAATAACTTACTGGACTCATATTTAACTGTATGTTAAAAATTCATAGTACTACTTGTTTTTAATGCTAAATAAATACCTTTCTTTTAGAGAGAAATAAATACCTGTTATTTTAGAGAGAAATAAATAGCTGTTTTGACTGCACTGCAAGACTAGGTACTTTACCGAGACATGGGTCAAATACAAATAATGTTATTAATTGTTGCCATCCACTCTCGAATTAATTCGGAATTCGTGTCGTTTCTGTTCGAAATCTGCGCATAACTGTTGAATTTTGGGCTTTTTTTTTCTCCGATGGTTTCCAACCTTTTGACAAGTCTTTTCCCCACTATTGTTGACCTTTTATAACTTGTCTTCTCTGAATCCCTTCTATGATTTTTGCATCTATTTGAGGATAAAGAGGGAGGAGATCTTGACTTACATCAATCCATCTCTTAGAAAACATTTGGATCTAGATCTTGGAGTATTTAGTTATCTCCTCTTTTATTTTCTCTCACATTTCTCCATGGCATTAGTTGCTTTGATGAGATTTAAGAGAGGACTCGAGCACTTCTTATGTTCTAGCCATTGCATTTGGTACATCAGTTTGAGTTCTCCACGGTGATACATGGGAGTGAACTTTGAGAAGCTTATTATTTTTGGAGGTGAATTGTGTGCCCTAGAGCTTGTTCCTATTAGGTGCATTGCGTATCCTAAATGGTTGGTGTTGTCGCGAAGCTCAATCTTGACGTGAAGCTTCGGGTAAACTTCAACTTCAGAAAAAAATCATTGTATTCGCATGTCTTGATTATCTCTATACCCAAGTTTTTTTACTTATACATTTACTTTGTAATAGCCATCGAGATTGAAACTATATCTCTTGCTATCACATAGTTGCTTACCTTATTTACCATAAGTTGTTGATGCATCTACCTAGCTTGTTTATGTTTTTGCTTAAGCAGCTGCATCTGCTCTACCTGGCATGTGTGCCCTTCCTTATTGGCTGTTGAGCCTCGTTTGTAAAACCTTAAACTAGATGGGCACTAGTTGCCTGTGATCTATTTTTTTTTTACCGTAAGTTGTTGATGCATATAGTTGAGTCTTGCATATTATGTTTTGTGCATGATAAATAAATGTTAGTTTTATTCCGTATTTTTTAAGACGAATGTATTTGGTTTAAATGCCTATTCACCATCCCTCTAAGTGACATCTCAATCTTTCAATGATATTGATTTTAACATGTCAAAAATTGTATGCCCCCCCCCCCCCCCCCCCCCCCCCGGCTCCCTCCTTTCTATCACCACCGCATCTGAGTTTCATCTCCATTTCATGGCTGCATGTGCAACGGCCGCGGTTTGTATGACCTGTGATTATGTTATTTGGCTTCTTCAGGTGCCGTACTACCTTGGTGAAATGACTCAACAAGTGGAGCAGGAGGACCGTATTCCAGTTCTCAAGGCATCACAGGATCATTTGAAGGTTTACCCGTCACACTTCACTTAAATTGATTCCACGCACGCTCATGATGCATTCGTTAGGGGATTTTGTATGTGTTATAATGATCACCAATTTATCATGTCTTAATCATTCCTGCTCGGATCTACAGGAGTTCATTTCTGTATGTGAAGCGTTGGAGCTTATACCGGAGAATGAGCTCGAATTATCTAGACAGGGACAGTCTGAAAATGCGGCAAACCGAAGAGCACAAAAGGTGAGGCTGATTCACCCTTTGCCGACATGTAATCTTTAGGAGTCGATCAAAAGTCGAAATTCTACATGAGAAACACTAATCTGGCATAAGCATGCAGAGGCAGGACACATAGGTCACTCATCCTCTTGTTGTATTTTTTAAAGTCGGTTATATATCATATAGGTTACTCAGTTTCCTTAATTCTTGTGCTAGGTTGCCCGGTTCAAGCGGCAGAAGGCTGCAGAAACAAAGCTCCAAGAGATCAAAGAGAGAAAAGAAAGGCGTGGGCGATCATTGAGAGCAACAACTTTATCAGCTCCTATTGAAGCCGGGGAGGAAGATGACTTTGAGGATGATGGAGAGGAAGAAAGAGAGGTTAGCATCGGACATAGGTAGTATTGTATATTTAGGCATGACTTGTTAATCTGACCTTGTTTGCAAGATCGTACTACCACCATATATGCTGGAGCTGCAACATGATTTCTATATTTGGAAAGGATCTAAATTTGAATTATGTTTGATGCACTAGAATATAAAGCTTTGGTCGCACCCGAAGAAACAACGAATTTTACGTTCGGTTACTGAAAACCAATAGGGGATCGACAACATGCATTAAATGGGAAGTGCTAGGCGTCCCCCGGGGGCTCAAAACTTTCCAACCCCCAGGTCCTCCTGCTGACACGTGTCCATTCTAGTCTTAGAATCCCGCTTTTGCTACTATGAAGCAAAAAAGGGTTCAGTTGAAATAAGAATTTTGTACTATTGTAGCAATTTTCAATTTTCGTTCAGAATCCCGCAATTGCTCCTATGAAGCAAAAACGGTTCGTTTGAAATAACAATTTTGTGCTATTGTAGCAATTTCCAATTTCATCCAAATCCAGCAATTGCTCATATGAGACCTTCTAGCAAAAATATTGTACTATTGTAGCAAAACTACAGGACGGTTCTAACGAAATAAATTGTGCTATTGTAGCAAAACCAACTTCGCCGAAGACATCGCCGGAGACTCTCGCCGGAGAGCCAGAAAATTATACTATTGTAGCAAAACCACATAACAGTTGTAGCAAAAATAAGTTGTACTATTGTAGCAAAACCGACTTTGCTAGAGACATCACCGGAGACTCTCGTCGGAGACCTTCGTAGCAGAATAATAGAACTTTTGTAGCAACAAAATTCGTGCTATTGTAGCATCGTAGCGTAGCCCGCCGGAGATCGCACGTAGCCGCTGGAGATCTCGTAGCACCGTCGGTCGCCACTCACAGCACCGGCGAGCACCTCACGTAGCATCGGCGACCAACTGACGTAGCACCGCACCCCTTCCCTGACAGCACCACGACCCCCATTGTAGCACCGCCGCCCGGAAATAGCAGCCGTGCGAAGCCGACGAGCACACGCACGGGCGGTAGCCGGTGCTTGGTGGGCGCGATCGCGGGAGGCGGTGCTAGGCGAGCGCGGTCACGGGAGGTCGGGGATGGCCGCGGCGGAGGTGGAAAGGCTGCCGCCAGTCGCCACTAGCAGCAGCAGGGCGACCTCTAGTGGCCGGATTTTCATCCGCAGGGTGCTCGGGGTGTAGCAGCAGTGCAGCACGATGAATCAAGCCGAGGGCAGGTGGCGTACGCGCGGATGATGCCGAGGTGGAGCTCGATGCAGGGGCGGGTGAGGGCGCGGCGGAGCTCGGCGCAGGGGCGGACGAGGGCGCGGGTGAGGGCGCTGCGGAGCTCGGTGCAGGGGCGGACGAGGGCACAACGACGCCGGCAGTCTTCGTTCCGGCCGTCGAGGAGGGAGCACCGGCGCTGCGGTCTGTGCAGGTGACGTCCGCGTGGAGGAGAGCGAGGCGGAGCTCTACACATAGCGGGTGATGGCGCGGAGCTTGACGCGGCGGCGAACGAGGGCTCGGAGGAACGCCGGCGAGGACACGCGCAACGGGATCGAGATCTCGATTTTCTGGAAAGAACGCTTCAGTGGGAGAGGACCACGGGACACGTGGAAGGAGAAGGCACACGAGACGTCCATCCCCCGGAGGTTCCGTAGCGTTTCCCTAAATTGTACTCCCTCCGTTTCACAATATAAGATGTTTTATCATTTCTCTTTCCATCCGCATCTAGACATGTTTTAGTGCAAGATTCATTTAAACCTTACACTAAAACATGTCTAGATACGGATGGAAAGAAAAATGCTAAAACATCTTATATTTAGGAACGGAGGGAGTAATACATATCAAGACTAAGGCCAGATTTCTACCATAGTACTTCTCTCCCAACAGGCCTAATAGTTTTAATTTTCGTTATTCCTATGCTTCTCAATTTCTCTCATTCTTCGCATGATTACATTAATCTTTGAGTAGAATGCAGACTGCAGTTGGTAATTTGGTCTGTTTGGCACAAAACACCAGGTCTACATAGTTAATTCAGATAATGCTTGTTGGATAGCTATTTGCGGATCTGTTTCAACTTTGCACCACCGTTACGACCTGGCTGGTGGAACATAGAAGCCAAGATCACAGGTCAGAACTGTGTCCCCTGACCCGGGGTCGATTGTGTCCGGGGTCGAGTGGGGGTCGTCATGGATCGATGGCCGGAATGTAGCTGCGCATTGTCGTTGCTTGCTGCACATCGTCAGCCACAGCACCTTCGTATCACTGGTTGTGCCAGAACGTTGCCTGGCTCTTCCCTCTGCTGTGGTCACCGTTGCTTCTTCATGGGAGAATGCCATCGGTGCTCGGTTTGGAGTCAGCGCTGGAAGGAGCCTGCTGGTTGGAGAAGACACCATTCGATGGAGGCGGCGTTGTTCATGTGTCCATGACTTGAGTCTGAGGAGAAAGATGGCAGGGTTGAAGAAACACATGGGCTGGCCTAGGCTAGCCCAACAACTCACATGTAATCTGTTTCTTGTTTTAGATATAGGATTTTGAACACTTGTTTGCTATACCTGAATTGATAACCTCTAAAGAATTGAACTTATGATTTTAATAGTAAAAATATATATCCTACTGGGATCATCAACCTAAATTTGTTTGCTTTGCGACACATCATCCCATAGTAGTGACCTGAAGAGGTATATACCCCTGTTTGCACCTCGACCTGAAGACCCTCGTCCCGTGTTTAGTTCGTCGACCTGAATGATCTGGTTCCTGGGAGCTATGGGTTGGACCCTGCTTGTATATACTTAGCTGATCCCTCATGGTGAGCAGTCAGAGGATGTCTTTGAAGCTCGCTTGTTCCCTCCCAGGTGAACACAAATAATTGCTAAATTACTAAGGCTGCGTAGGAGTAATTGGGAGATCGCACACATGAGATGATTACCAAAATATAGTAAAGTATGTGAACAGGCATATCCGGCTGGTACTCTGGTACGCCTATGCACTTGCTGTCTGAGGCCCTTAGTCCTTACAACGAATTCTCTAATGTATTACATCATATACATGCTCGGATATCACCACTTAAACTGGTTCTAACTTCTAAGTGAAATGGTTTGCAACCGAGGCAATGCCATGTGAAAAGATAACTGACAGTTTTGTGCCTAAGATTCCAATTTACCTGGTGCCGTCTGCAATGTTTACTCTTAATTTTTTTGGGACATTGTCAAGGCAAGCTTTTCGGATCTTTTCCATGTGTGCCTCACAAGCTCTGAAGCTCTTACTTTTAGAATGTTATTCTGTAATGTACTTTGGTGCTATTAGTCTGTAATGTACTTTGGTTCTATAATTAGGCATAAACTTAGAATTTCTGATATAATTTTGATTTATTGTTCTATGCTGCAGGCTTGGTTAGCTAGTATCTCATTGGCTCTCTGCAAGGTTAATTATCGTTCTCTTTAAGTTGCTGTACTTCTTTTCAGAATATTATATGACTTCAAACAGACTCATTTGTTTTTTGCTTCTATAGGCTTTTGATCTTGTTGACATGTTAAAGAAGGAAGACGAAATGCTTCTGGCTGTAAAAGAAAGAAAAGAAAAGGTAAATGTACTAGTAGAAGAAACGTACATGCTCAATCAATAGCATCTTGGGCTGATTCTTTTCAGAGGAATATTTTTAGAATTGTTTTTCCTATAGGGTGCCTGCTTTATACGTTTAGGATAAATTCTTACAGTAGTTGTGTCTGACAAACTCCTTGGGAGCATTTCGTCTCTCTGAACTTCTATTCATGGAAATAACAAAATATATCACTTGAGTTTCTCCTAGTGTTGAACAATTTGTGGTTATTTATGAATGGTGTATAGTATTAGGCTTTGTGAAGGTGATCCTTTTCAGAATAGAACCTAGCTTTCTATCAGAGAAAACAGTTGCATATATTGTTTTTATTTGCCTCCCTTGTGCTGTAATCTGTATGTACATAGAAATTTCTTTTCTAAAAAAATATATGTTTCTAATTTTTAGGATGGAAATGCATTTGCTCGTGAAATGCTCGATGAACGTACAGAAAAGGCTGAAGCATGGCACCATAATGCTGCCAGCCGTGCACCATATTCCAAGCCAACTAAACCAATCACTTGTGCAACTTTTGCTCAAGACATCATTGAAGGTAGAGCAAGTGTCTCACAAGCTCATGATCACAAACACCAACCCCTGATATTTGGACCTGCAAGTCTTGTTGGCGGGGGACTAACCAGTGAAAGGGAAAGAATGGCAGCGCAAGTTTTTCAGCCTAGTTACAGGTATGTTTTTGAACTGATCTTATACTGCTTCCAGTGACATAGTATGCTTCTGGTGACCTTATTTTTGCTGCGGAAGAAGTTTTTGTCACAACTTCTAATGCATTGGGCATTGTACAGTATGCAGATACATGATATTCAAGCATGTGCCCTACTCTGTTAGTTTTGCTGCTAGAAATTAAAAAGGGTTGCTTATTTTGATTTGTTGGGGACCGATGCTATGTTTTGATGTTAGATAAAGCATCCCATAATACCAAGTCAAAGATGAAAATACATCTGCAAGGACGATATAGAAGTTCCCTAAAAACATGCAACAGTTGCCTTTGAGCATATTTCTAATCACTGTTTTGATGGTAAACACTTGGAAATATGCTTATGATGCTGAGCTAATCATGTTGAGGTGTGCATTAGATGCAGTCCTAGTTTATGACAAAAAGGTCCAAGTAAACAGATACCACTATTCTTCTGCATTTTATATTGAAAAAAAATAGACCAACAGGCACTAGCAAGTGCGGTCTTTTTATTTAGAAGAAACAACCAAGCGATGCGGGGAGGCCAGGCCTCAAACCCGAGTGGGCCGAGCACAGTGGCGTTGCTACCCCAACTATTAGTGGTAGAAACCAGTAGGTGTTTTCCTAGAATGTTAAATCATCTGTGTAGGTTTTATCTCCTTCTGTTGTAAGTGGTGCTTGAGTGTAAATAGACTATTATTTTGGGGATGGAAATGTAAAACAATAAATAAATATCAAAAGGGGAACGGAGAGTAGAAGGGTGTAGAAGATACAGTTCCTCTCTAGTAGTCTTGTACGATACAAACACCCAAGAAATGAAACAGTGAGTTCTTGAGTGATTCCTGTACTTTCTTCTCAATCTAGTTGTGGATTTTGTCATGGTATCAGAGCGGGCCGATCCGTAGTGATTTTCTGTGTGAGATTTGGTCCGCATCGTGTTGTGCGCCGCCGCCATCTTTGAGCTACGCCGCCGCCGTCGCCTTTGAGCTGCGTCACCGCCGTCGCCGTTGCGGCTGTATTTGTGCCGCGCCGTCGCCTTTGAGCTGCGTCGCAGCTGTCGCCGTTTCCGCTGTATTTGTGCCGCGCCGTCGCCTTTGTGCCGTGCGGGTCTGAAGCTGTTCTGGCGCTTCACGGATTTGGAGTCTGCTCTCGATTTTTGCCGTGGCCATTGTCTGGACATCTTGCAGCAGAATAGAGGACGTGGGAGATTCTCCATCCCAGGTAAGAATCTGCTCTAGTCTGCAAGGTGCTGCGGTGGATTGATTCCTCTTGGTCTGCGGTGATTTTTGTTGAGAGGAGCTGGAGTGTTTGGTTGCTGAATATCGGGTGAAGCTGCTGTATTTTTCAGTTGAATCTTGTGTAAAGCTGCTGTAGTTTTTCAGCTGAACCATGGGAGAACCTAGCAAAGATTCTAGTGTGGAGAAACTCTGTGAAAGTATGCAGAGAATGCTGACCCAGTTGATGGAGCAAGCACAGGTGAAGGCTGGCACTACTTCAGAAGTTCAGAAGGTTATCCTAGAACCGAATCCTGTTAAATTGACAGGTCCTGGAGATTATTTCAGTTGGGCACGTAATGCCTCTCTGATTTTGGAATCCCATGGTTTACACAAGTATCTAAATGAAAAGATGAGACGAAACCTGAAGAAATAACAAAGGAGCAATGAGAACAAAATCACAAGCGTGTCATGGTATGGTTGCTGAGCTCTATGGAGAAATCTGTCCGGGAACAAGTCGAGAACTTCAAAACTGCAGCTGAAGTCTGGACAGGTATCGAGAAACAATTTTCTGGTAAATCCAACAAGATGCAGGTCAGTAGGATACTCCATGAAATGTGGCATATTAAGCAAAACCAAAAATCAGTCACCGAGTATTCAGGAGAACTGAAGAAGCTTTACAGAGATTTAGAGTTTTTCAGGCCATTCAATCCACATGATCCTAGAGATTTGCTTCTTCTTCGAGAGTGGTTTGAACCACTACTTGTACAGGTCTTTCTAGAGGGCCTGAATTCGGAGTTCAACCTTCGCTCTGAAATGATATTGGCAACTCCCGACTGGCCTACTCTTGACCAAGCTATCGCAAGTATCCTAGAGGAAGAAAGCCGTCTAGCAAGCAAGGACTCGACCACACATTTGCATGGTGATAGTCGTGCTGCATTCACTCAGTCTCGGACATCTGTTGTTCCTAATAGGGATCAAGCTAATGTAACCAGATTTGATTACAAAAGGAGGAGCAGAGTGGTGTGTGATCATTGCAAGAAACCAGGTCATGTGAAGAAAGATTGTTTTGAGTTGGTTGGTTATCCTCCTGGCTGGCAGAAGAGACAAATTAATAAGTACTACATGAAGAACAATCACGAGAAGAAGCAAGACAGGGCTCATTTCACATCTTCTGCAGAAGGGTTATCACCAATTACATTACAAGCTCTTGAAGAATTCAAGGCTAAACTCATGTCGGCAACTGCAGAAGGACAACGTGAAGCTTCTAGCTCGAGTGGCACAGAAGGTGAGAAACATTTAACTTCTCCATGGATCATCGATTCCGGTGCTACAAACCATATGACCGGCTCAGCAAGGAATTTCTCATCATACACACCCCGATCGGGAAGAGATCGAGTTCGTATTGCTGATGGATCTTCAGCTCCCATAATGGGTTGTGGGACCATCAATTGTGCATCATCTTTACCTTTAAGTCTCGTCTTACATGTTCCCAACTTTCCGGAGAATTTATTATCAGTTAGTTCCATTACAAAGTCTTTGAATTGTGGAGCTTGGTTTGAGCCAAAATTCTGTGTATTTCAGGATCTGAAGTCAAGAAGGATACTTGGGACTGGAACTGAACGTGATGGCTTGTATTATCTTGACAACACAACAATTCCAGTTGCACTAAGCACAAGAAGTACCACTTCTACAGATGAGCTACTTTTACTCCATTATAGGCTAGGGCACCTATCTTTCCAGTCTCTAGGTCGTATGTTTCCTTCTTATTTTGAATCATGTTGCAAGGAGAACCTTGTTTGTGACGTGTGTGAGCTGGCTAAACACACAAGAGCTAATTATCCTAGTAGCGGTGAAAGTTGTAAAATTCCTTTTGAAGCAGTGCATTCTGATGTTTGGGGACCGTCAAAGGTAACCTCTCTTTTAGGAGAGCGATGGTATGTGACATTTATTGATGGTTTTAGTAGATGCACCTGGTTGTATCTCCTTAAGCAGAAATCTGAAGTGTTGTCTGCTTTTATAAATTTCTATACCTTGGTGAACAACCAGTACAATGCATGTGTAAAAATATTCAGGACAGATAATGGTACTGAATATGTCAATCGGGATTTTGATGACTTCTTGTCCTCCCATGGCATTGTACATCAGACCACATGTGTCAACACATCAGAACAAAATGGAGTTGCAGAGCGAAAAAACAGACATCTACTTGAAGTCACCCGATCTCTTATGTTTAAGATGAATGTACCAAAGTTTCTATGGGGTGAAGCTGTTAAAACAGCAACTTATTTGATTAATCGTATGCCATCACGGAGTCTCAATTATAAAACTCCACTTGAGTGCCTGAGTGGTGTTAACTCTTTTATAGTCCCTCCAAAGATATTTGGTTGCACATGTTTTGTTCATGATTACAGGAATACAGCAGGAAAGCTTGATCCACGGGCGATTAAGTGTATCTTTGTGGGTTATTCTCCAACACAGAAGGGATATCGATGCTGGAGTCCTAATGAGAAAAGATTTTTCATCAGCATGGATGTGACGTTTCATGAGAAGGAACCTTTCTATTCTTCAGATGCTAACCCTACTTATAGTACTGATAGGCAGGGGGAGATTCCTAACAAGGATTCTGGTTCTAGTGGCTCAGTATTGATTCCTATGTTGGACATATCACGACCCGGTAATGAAACAGAGGGGGAGAAGAATACAAGTATGAATGAAGAAGGCAGAAGCTCAGCTACTAATGAGGTATGCGATACTCCAATATCTCAACAAGTAACACAACCAGAGACATCTCATATACCTTGTGATGTGGTACATGATAATGTAGTTGAGGACGACATTGACCATACAAATGTTCGACAAGGTCCTCATGTACCAGGGGAGTCCAACCTTGATGCTACAGAAGGAGGTACTATAAACCCTGTGATAATATCTAATATTCCAATAGTTGAAAATCCAATAGCATTGAGAAAACCCGTTAGGCGTACTGAAATTCCAGCACGCCTTAAAGATTGTGTGGGCTACAAGCATGATGTCGCTAAGTTTATTTCGTATGAAAAGTGTAGCCCATTATTTAAAGGGTTTATTGCATCGTTAGACTCCACTTCCATTCCTGCAAAATGGGAGGATGCTATAAAGGATCCAAAATGGAAAATAGCCATACTAGAAGAAATGAATGCCCTAAAGAAAAATAAAACATGGGAATTGGTAGAGCTGCCAAGCGGTAAGGAGGCTGTAGGATGCAAGTGGGTTTACACCGTTAAACATAACTCTGAGGGGAAGGTTGAATGATTTAAGGCTCGTTTGGTGGCAAAAGGTTACTCACAGACGTATGGGATTGATTATGAAGAAACGTTTGCACCGGTGGCGAAAATGAATACTATACGGACGTTGATATCTTGTGCATCTAACCTGGGCTGGAATTTACATCAGTTAGATGTAAAAAATGATTTTCTTCATGGAGATCTTCGTGAAGAAGTATATATGCATATACCTCCTGGCTTCAGTACAGCTGAAACTGAAGGCAAAGTGTTAAGATTACATCGGTCCTTGTATGGTTTAAAACAATCCCCTCGTGCATGGTTTGATCGTTTTCGTAGGGCTATAATTCAAGTGAACTATAAACAGAGTAATGCTGATCATACACTCTTTTATAAACGTAGTGGTGACATGCTAACTATTTTGATTGTCTATGTTGATGATATTATTATCACAGGAAATGATGATAAGGAAATAGAGAAGCTAAAGCAGCATCTCACAAAAGAATTTGAAGTTAAAGACCTGGGATTATTGAGGTATTTCCTAGGAATTGAAGTGTCTCGGAGTGCAAAAGGTATATATCTCTCCCAGAGAAAGTATGTCCTAGATTTGTTATCTGAAACTGGAATGATTGGGTGCCGTCCAACTTCCTCTCCAATTGAAACCAACCACCGCCTTACAAAGGAAGGGGGGGATTCTATAGATAGAGAGCAGTACCAGAGACTGGTTGGGCGATTAATTTATTTATCACACACACGCCCTGATATAGCATTTGCAGTAAGCGTTGTGAGTCGTCAATTTATGCATGCGCCTAGAAGTCACCACATGGATGCTGTGATGAGGATAATTCGGTATCTCAAAGGATGCCCTGGTAGAGGATTATTATACACATCAAATGGTAATTTAAAAGTTGAGTGCTACACTGATGCAGATTGGGCAGGTTCACTAGATGATAGGAGATCAACTTCTGGCTACTGCACTTTTGTTGGAGGCAATCTTGTGACTTGGCGGAGCAAGAAGCAGAATGTGGTGGCCAAATCTACTGCTGAAGCAGAGTACCGAGCTATAGCACAAGGCGTATGTGAAGTGCTTTGGTTGAAGATATTATTGATGGAGTTGGGGTTATTTAAAGAGACGCCAATGTTATTGTACTGTGATAATAAAGCTGCCCTTGATATTGCTCATAATCCTGTGCAGCATGGTCGAACAAAACATATAGAGATTGATAGACATTTTATCAAGGAGAAGCTGGACATGGGAATCATCTGCATGCCATATGTGAGTTCTTCTGATCAACTTGCTGATATATTAACTAAGGGTTTATCAGAAAAAATATTTTCCACTTTATGTAGCAAGATGGGGCTTCATGACGTATTTTCCCCATCTTGAGGGGGAGTGTTGTAAGTGGTGCTTGAGTGTAAATAGACTATTATTTTGGGGATGGAAATGTAAAACAATAAATAAATATCAAAAGGGGAACGGAGAGTAGAAGGGTGTAGAAGATACAGTTCCTCTCTAGTAGTCTTGTACGATACAAACACCCAAGAAATGAAACAGTGAGTTCTTGAGTGATTCCTGTACTTTCTTCTCAATCTAGTTGTGGATTTTATCACCTTCAGTGTTGCATTGACTTGTTCGAACAGTTTGTGGTATCCTTTGCAAAGCACATCAGGCTGCTCTCTGGTACAATTTTTATGTTGCCTTTTTTGCCTGCATGGTACTATAGGATGCCGACAATGAGCATAGAAGAAGCCGGGTTAACTGAAATGAAAATAATGGAGCAATGGCAAGAAGGAACGGCCAAAATGATTCAAGAGGCTACTTCCTCTTGGCACAAAGATGACACTAGTTCGGCCCAAGACGACGAGGATACCGAAGAGGAGAAAGCGAGGGCATGGGATGACTGGAAGGACGAAAACCCTCGTGGTGCAGGCAACAAGAAGCTCACCCCCTGCGGCTAACTTGTGAGCTATCAACACTAGTGAAAATACCACATGATACTGATGTCCATGTTGCCGAATTCAGATAGCATTTCTCTTATTTCCCCTCTTATGTTTGCTGAGTGATGTTCAGAGTATGTTATATAAATGTTCTGCTAGTGAATGGTTTTCATCCATACACTTGTTTAGATGGCCTGCATCATCTGAATCCATCAGTTCTGTTTTTTCGCCGCCTATGGCAAAAACACTGATGAGCAGGTGCACATGAAATGCACACAAATATGACGAATTCGTTTAGCAGGAAAAACCCAAAACTGTACACGTACGGTCTCAAGCTATTCATTCAAAAAGCAACAACATTTTGCACCTATCTTCAAAAAAAAATTTGCACGTAGATTCTATTGGTTCACATTGTTGGCCACCTTTTGCAACCGACATGTTTATACTATGCTGCATATCCATGAAGCATTCCAACTCCATTTGTCGTATAGAATGCATTTCCATTATGAGGCGCAGAGGCATATTCACGTAGGCATGCAGATAACCGGCAAATACTAACCAAGCTAGCAAACAAAACCATACAAAAGGAGAACACCAACTACCCACAAATACAATCCTAAAAAAGAAACAATCGAAAGGAGTACAATTCCTCCAGCAGAATTTTGACTCGCTCGCAAGACGTTATAGTTGCAGGTTCATCTCCCGAGCATATATGCTATATCATTAATATTGACAGGAATATTTCAGAGAATACCAGTATTGTCGTCAAATTTATCTTCAACTGGCCAAGTAAACATCAGATTAGTAGTTGATTCATCATGAGATTCATGAGAACAGAACTCAACACAAAGGACTCCCTCCAGTTTCTTCTTCTCGGAATATTTCCATAGCGAACACCGCTCCTTAAACAACAACCAAAATTAATTTTAGCTCTTGCAGGGTGCCTACTTACTACTCCCTCCATCCTCAGATAAGTGTACTTCTACCTCTTGTCCTAAGTCAAATATTTAAAAAGTTAACTAATTTTATGACACTAAATTAGTATCACTAGATCCGTTTTGACATGTAGTTTCATAATATACCAATTATATCATATATGTTGCTACTAGTTTCTATAAAGTTAGTCAAATTTAAATTTTTTTTACTTAAAACAAATTCTAGAAGTACACTTATTTGAGGATTGAGGGAGTACATGCTTTCCTCAATTGGCAAATACGCATATACTGACCTACTCACGTGCATATCTTGCATAAAGCCTTCCCCTAAAAAAAAAATAGCCAGTATCTTCCTAATCCTTGTTGCTAGCCCTACTCGACTTTATTTGGGAAATTCTCCCAATTGACAAATGAATAGGTGTCAGTTATAACTGTAAATAAACCACATAGACTGGGAAAACATACTACATATACGACTGAAATTAGCGTGCAAGAAGCAGCAGCACAGCAGTAGCGACCCGAAGGATTATCCGGAGCTAAACAGCAGTAGTGATTACAACACATTTCGAAAACATTACAGTAGTATTATATCTGCTCATAATTTCATTTGAGATGATATTCAAAAAAAAAAAGGACAGATTGCAGAACTCAGCACAAGAGCAATCAGTTACAGCTGTTATTTCAGCGATCGGTTACATATGTTATTACAGAGAACCGTCAGAAGCCTTCAAACATTCGTTCTTCAGATGTTGACTAAATCACCCTTGACGCTCAACAATTTCTGGCACAGCAAAGATACAAGGTTTGTTGGAGCACTGCCGTCAGCTTCAATGAGCTGCATAATAGATTTTGCATCTTCTACTATTTCAAACCCAACACCACGTTCCTCATACTCCACCACAGAATCATACACCACCTCCTCTACCTCCTGGTCATGCGTCACCACCACCACAACATCATGCTCCAGCTCGTCATCTTCCCCATTAGCATCCTCATCACTGTCACTGTCACTGTCCCCATTCACAGATTGAATGGGCAGAGTTACGAGGTCTGATTCCTTACCAGAATAGTAAGTATGTTCATATGTTCGCTCCGGAAAACCAAACTGCAATTTGCTGGTGTTCTCCCTGTAAATGGCCCAGACATGGATAAAACCACTATTTCCACCAGATGCCACCTGCATAATTGATTCATTCTGCGCAATCACAGTTAAACTGATAAGTAAAATAATAGTAAGTAAATCAGTAAAACAAATTAGTACAATGATAGAAAGGGATTCATTTTGTATGCACTGTCTGAACAATTGTACACAGAATAACAGAACAAGCTACCTTAGGATTAAACTTGACTGTGTACGCCTGACCATAGCAGAAATCCTTATTTCTTGAAGCAACAGGTTTCCACAACATAGCATCTTTCGCTTTAAAGTGAATATCCCCACGGCGCTTCCAACTCTTTCGTTGTACTTCCTTTTGATTGACGAGGAAAGTGTCACCAGTGCCCCCACTAGCGAGATAAATTCCTTTCCTAAAGTTTTAAAACAACTTTTCACTGCATATCCAGTACAAAATATATAAACAGAAACCAAATAAGAAACAAGTGACTTACATTGTTGACGTTATCGACATAAAATCAGAACGATTTCTTAGTGTCTTTCCTTTGATAACACTATGCTCGTTGCAGCTTTCAAATTTCAGATCCAACCTTTTAAGAGCATTGATGTCGAACTGCCAGAACATCCAGGATTCTTTCCTGTTGACAACAGCAGTATTCAATATGTTACAATATGCACACCAATCTAATAATGCTAATAAGCTGAAATACACTCACTTCATAGCTATAAGTCCAGAATGAGTGTTGCAAAAAGACAATGCACGCAGACCTGTGCCTGATCTTCTGCAAAACAGAAGTAAAACGACTGCAGCTGATGAAAATATCTTAACACAAACTCATTCAAATCAAATCATGGCAAGACAAAAAAAATTGATCAAAGCTGGGTTTGCATGACAAAAAAAACTAGAGGACATGTTAATCATGCTGGACCTATAACGAGTTAACGGCGACATGAAATTCCACTTGCAGAAAAACTACATTCAAGCTGTAAAAAACTGAGCATACTGCAATACGAACATATGTAGATGAATATTTGTTAGCTCAAAAAAACTGAGCTTACTGCAATACAAATATATAGAGATGTACCAAATTTACTTTATTGCAATCCTCAATCCTTACTATAAGGAAATAAAATTCTACAAACTAATATAAGACAGTACACACAATAATTTGTATTTGTTGGCTTGCCAGATTTGTAATCCTTAATTCAAGGGGGGAAATAGTTATGGACACTTACACAGAGGATAGAATTTCCCAGCGAACTTTTTTTCCACTATCATTGTTTGACAAAACCCAAATCTGTAAATGGGACTTACAACTTAAGTTCACAGTCAATATAACTACTTGCTTCAAGATAAATAAAATAATATGACATACCAATATTTTATTGGCGCCTTCAGAACAAGAGAAGAAAAAATTATCTGAAGGGTGTGCTTGTAGTGCTACAGGATAACCTTCAGGAAACCCTTGACATTTTCTTTTCCCTGAATAACTGAGCTGACCTTCGCTGAATTTTAAGAACAGAATTTCCGAAGACGGATAAATGGATCCAATCAAGTCCTCACCACCAAAGGTCCACGCTAAGGAGCATATTTTGGTAGTTGTGTTGGAAGAGCCTGAAACCTGATTTGTTTAATGAGGTCAGCATAAAAGTAAACAACGATAAACTAAGAAATAGATAGTTAACATAATACTTGCAACATGGGCAGAAACTTCACCTGGGCAGATGTAGACGATCCAAAGCATCCACTATTCGTATCATAGCTCAATATAGTGACATCCGCACATTCTGCGTCAGTTGGATCAGATGCTGTTGCAAGATATTTTCCAGAGCAATGCCATCGTAAACAATTTCCTTTTCTAGATGGTCGCCGTTTTATCACCTACATATTATAAAAGCAGAACATTTAGATACAGAAATAACAGTTATTTAATTGTGTGTAACAAAAGAAATCAATAAAAAAACTAAAAGATCAAAAGGAAAAAATTAATGGCAGAGTGAGAAAACTATCTAATCTCTATTTTCTAAATTAAAATGTCTAAAAATCTATCCACATAATATAAGGGGTCATGGATACACGCTCATTTACGCACTGGTTTCACAAGCTCCATATAAATAACTCAAACAACTACAATTTGAAATGGTTTAATTCTACGAAAAGTAGTGAGAAAAACTCTCATCCCTGTTTTCTAAATAAAATATGCATGAAAATCCATCCACATGACACACAGACACACACACACCTGACATGCAAAAATTATAATTATGCACTGATTTCACACACACACACACACCTGACATGCAAAAATTATAATTATGCACTGATTTCACAGAAATGCCACATAAATATCTCAAACAATTATAATTTGAACAGAATAAATTTATATGAGAAGTAGCAATGGTAAATTTAACCTATAACTGAAAATTTGGATACAAGTTTTTAAACATAATTCTTACCATGGATGTCCATTTCATTGTAGTACTTGGATAGTAATAGACATGAGTGCCTAGTGTAGAGACAGTTCCAATTGCAGACAGTGCAGCTTTCCCTTTTAACATTTTAGGATGAGGGTTCCAATCTAAATCGTAAATACAAGGTGCTGGTTCGCCGTATTTTCCCACAGCAATTCTATGTATCAGAGATATATTCATGTCTGCATATAAACATAAATATATCAAATGATAAAGTTCTACAATACATAACAAAAAACAAAAAAAGATTGCCATAAACCACATACCTCGTCCGCCTAACAGAGTAATAAAATCCTTTTGATCCATAGGAATCATGACTCAAACAGAAGTTTGGATCGGATAGTATCTAATCAGAAAGAAAGAAAACACTGAAGTGATTAATCTGTTTTCTATAACACAGAAATATAAAAGTACCAAAAATATTGACGCGTAGGGACCATCAAACACAATCGGTGTCAACCAGCGCCCTCAAAATAAAGAGAAACCAGCCCCCAAAATCATACTCCCCAAAATATCTCCGCATTTCAAGATTCACAAAGATTGGTGTTACATTAACAAAAGAAACTACACCGTTGAAAAAAAGTAAAACTGATAAAAGATGCTCTCATAGCAACATACCCAGACAGGGAAAAGAGTGGTGAGTAGCTCAACTATTTTCTCATACTGGCTTGCTCCAGCCGGAATGCTCTCTGGCAGATTGCTAGATATGTTAGCTTCTGCCTTGCACAAAAATTGACGGCTCCCGAGAAAGCAACAGATTGTTTTTTTCAGTTTAGGAAAAGTGATTATATCTTCGAATTATCTGGGCAAGTACCATAAACCAAAAAACATGCATATGGCCTGGATGAAGAACTCTCCCTTAGCTTTGCATCTAAAGCAGGTTGGGGAGACTCAAACCCAACTCAAAATTATTTGGAGAAAGCTAACTCTATTTGATGATGGTATAATACATACTGACTGTGCAGGAAAATAAGTACCCGGATATCAAGAATTGGAGCGATAGCTTATAACTATATCAGTATATAGTGTACTTCAAACCCAAAATGCAGAGTGGAATCAGTTGGCGAAAAAGGTAATGAATTCCATGGCACCTATACCAGTATACATTTCACTACAGTCACCCATTGGCCATTGGGCACTGTTTGTTCGTCAGAAATGAAGATCTCCCAAGTAAAACATGTTTCAGGAGTGGTAGGAGTGTGATCACAAGAACCCAAACTACATCCAACAGTGGCTAGTGGTTGTGAAGTGCTCAGAATTATATCTTGACAATAAATAAACGAAGGTAGGTCCGTAGGTGTATAGGACTACCCAACATCAAAACTGGCACAGGGTGACTAGTCAACACCAGACAAAGGCAATTGCGTTGACCAAATAAAACACAATTGGGCAACCCATGCCCTCGAGGCCTCGACCGGAGCAATTACCTCACAACGGGGCCAGCGGTGGTGGCTGGTGCAGGAGCAATGGCCAATCCCCACTCCGCTTTCTCCGCCGCACTCCCGTACGCTGGCAGAGAGCACGCGGCTCTGAATCCGCACCCTGCACCCGCGCGAGCAAAACCAGGTCAATCAAACAAATGCAGAGGAAGAAACGGGGTAAGATAAGACAGAGGAAGAGGAACGGAGGCAGCTCACCGGGAGGTTTCGTTGGCCAGGAGACGTTGGCTTGCGCACAGAGTGTGGGCGGCTGCGGAGCGGCGACGGCGTCCTTCAGATTAGGGTTAGAGCTGCGCGGCCTTGCGGGTTTTATGGTGAGGAGGAGCGCTGGGTGGCCGCCTGATCGGAGCCTCAAGAGCTACTTGGGTCGAAAATAGAGGTGGGCCGAACGGTGCCCTTTTCAGTTTTGGGTATTTTCTTCTTTTGTTTTCTAGATTTCTCTCTAGTTTTTATTTACAATTTTAAGAGAAGAAATAGATAAAATAGGAGAAGTTTAGGGAAAAGGAAAAAGGTTCCACTTATATTTCCAAGGTCTTTATCAAGTCATGTTTTCCAACATTTAGTCAAACTTATTATTTCATTTTTTATTCAAAATAAGAAGAGAGAGAACGTATCGTATTAACCTTATAAGAGATTTTATAAAATTCAAACTATTGTTTTGGTTTGAAACCTTTTAATAAATAGTGCGAGATCAAGAATAGGTTATACATGGAACACAAGCGTTAACATTTTACGCATTTTTATTGATGCAAAAAGGGTGACATGAATTAGATGATGATGATAATGTTATCATGATGCAAAAGAAACTAACAAGAAATTTCTAATATAGGGTAAGGCCCAGGGATGTTACCATCGATGACACTGGTCTTGTGCTGCTGGAGTATAGGGTGTCGGCAAAGAACTGTTGCAATTGTCGGCCAACATGTTGCTGCCTCCTAGACCTAGACGAGCTGGTAAATGCGCGGCGCGGACGCGTTCTAGCTGCCTAGGAAGACGATGGAGGGGGTATCCAGACGGAGGGGAAGGGAATACGGGCTAGCTTTGGCTGTCGTAGGCGATCATGGTGGCGGCAGGATGAATCTAGGGCTGGCGGCGCACTTGGCAGTTGGCAGGCCCAAACCCTATTGAGCGGGAGTGCACGACAAGTTTGCGGGAGAATGATGGAGGGCGTCGGAAATTTTAGATCTTTCAAGCTAGTGGGGCATAGGAGATTTATTAGTTGCCACATTGATGTATCGCGTGGAACGAGAAACAACGCATGTCGAAGGATGACTTTTAGGTCCTGCGGCAATCTCACCGCGGTGAACCGAAGGGAGTTAATTTGTTCGGTTGGCGACACGGGTCAACAGGGTTGGATCAAAGATGATGTAGATGGTGAAGTTCCCTCGGACTATATTATTGGTGTGTGCACAAGATCGTATTAGATTTACAAGACAAGGGAGTTTGTGTCTAGGGTTTAGACTATGAAGATTATAAAGGCTAGGACTTTGGCTTGATGTAGATGTGAGCGCAAGATGAATGAGCTATGATATTATGTATGGATGTCCTCCAATGCTTATAGTCTTCGGTAGGGGCTTCCATCCTATATGTTTATATTTCCTCTTGTCGTGTATGTTAAGTCAGATCTTGTAACTTTCCTTCAGTGTGTGTCTAGGTAAACGTAATCTTCAGGGAGTTGATGGCTACAATCATGTAGTGATTATTCGTCTGTGGACTGTGGTCACCCCAAGAGGAAGGTGTAAGATGTAGTGAGTAACAAGTATTTCCCTCAGTTATGAACCAAGGTCATCGAACTAGTAGGACTCAAAGGTCTCCAGCAAGATGCTTAGAGGCGCGGACCTGCACACAACCAAACAATTTTTTCACTTTACACCCAATGGTAGGAGGGTTGTCAAGCTTCCCGGTCTGCTGAAAACAAAGGTATTAAGTCTTATAGTGGAAAAGAACAATTTATGAAAACGGATCAACGAGCAAGCGATGGTGAAAAGCAAGCGGTGGTGTAATCAATGTAAAAAGATGGATTGGGGCCATAGGTTCACTAGTGGTGTCTCTCTTGAAGATAAAATGCAAACATGGTGGATAAAAAAATTACAACTGGGCAATTGATAGAATTGGAATAACAAACTAATTATGATAAGAAAAGTTCATGGAGGCATCACGTCAAACATACATAGACCATAATCCAACTTCATCTATGACTAAAAATCTGTAACAGCCCAGATTTGGTACCCTAAAATATGGGCCAAATTTTCACTTTTTATTTTGCATTGCATCATGGCATCCATTTAAAATTGCTTAAGTTGAATAAAGCAACATTTGTAAAACAACAAAAAGGGGAGCAAAACCCTTCCCAAATTTCCAACCCAAACACAATACTCATTTTGGTAAAACCAATTGTTCTTGAGTCTCCAAACTGTTAAGGAAACTCAAGGATATATTTTTCTTTCTAAATAGTTGCCAAAGGCTAATTTATTAACAAGCAACTAAATAAAATTTGAGAAATCATTTTGGTTCAATTCAATTTATATTTTGGAACCAAGTTAAACTTCCCCAAAATTCCAAATAAAAATATGGGGTGCTTCATTGTTATAATATGAGCCTCCATAAATATTTTCATTATTTTTGGACATGCCTAAATGTCCCAAAATAAATCTATTTTGGAAATTATCAAAAATTCCCTATTTAAAATCCAAGGACAATTGTGGTGCAAAACATTGTTATTTGCCTCACCAAATTTTTGTGGAGCACCTCAGGGTTAATTGGAGCCCATATGAAATTTTGCATAATTTCTGAAAATGTTTAAATGGCTCGTTTAAATAGCCAAACTCTGCTGTTTATATTTCTAAATCTGGGAAAAATGAAAAAGGTCTAAATCCTGACAGTGGTCCCCATCGGCAGCCTCTCTCCTCTTTCTTCTCCCTGTGCTGACCGTGCCCATGCCGCCGACGCCGTCCTCCTGGCGCCATGCCGCTTGGCCCCTTCAGCGCTGGAGGATAAGGAGGCCCCGACGCGTCCCTGCTCCCTCCTCCCCCTCACCTGCTCCCTTCCCCCCCAACCGAAACCCTACACTTAGGCGTCTCCGAGTTTCTGTCGCCGCCGACGCCGCCGTCACGGGCGCCGTCGACCCCAGCCGTCCCTGGCCACGCCGACGCCGCCACGAGCTTCGCCTCACTCTCCTCGTCCTCCCCGCCGATTGAATCGGGCCGGGACGCCCTCTACCTCAAGCATGCCGCCGATCCCTTCCGCCTCGACCGCCGGCGTCCGAGCACCCTCACGTCGCCGACCGGCCACCCCAGCCTCCGCCGACCACTCCAACACGCTCAGGGTGAGCTCGCGGTGCTTCCCGTCCTCCTTGTGCTCTCCCTCTCCCTCTTGTTCGTCATAGCGCCGAAGGCCGACACCGGTCACCGCTGTCGTCGTCTGGCCCGTCGCTCCGGCGACCAACACCTGTCGGCGCCGCTCGTTTCTAGCACGCCGAGGTGCGCTGCGTGCTTTTGCCGCCCCTACCGTCCCTGAGCGTGCGCGTCCGCGCCTGGACAGTGCGCGCTCTCCGTCGGCCGTGCCGTGGTCACCGCGCCGGCACGCGCCGGTCGCGGCCTTGACCGGCCGCTTGCGTGCGTGGTCGCCCGGCCTTCACCCCGGCCTGGGCCGGCCACTAGGCCGGCCTGTTCGGGCAGTGCCCCGGCCTGGCCCCGGTCTGGGCCGGTTCTGAGGCCGGCGGCCTCTGCCACTGTCCCGGCCTGCGATCCGGCCTGGGCCGACCTGTGGGCCGGCCTGCACAGTAAATTCTGGGAAAATTGGAAATTATTTTGGAAATTTAGATAATTCATATCAATTTGAATAATGATCCAAATTGGACAAACCAAAGGTCAAATTGTTCAGTAAAACATCTCCTATCTTTTGGTAGCATTGTTTTGCCCTTTGTTTAAATAAATTTTGATGTTTATTTAAGATTCCTAAAATGGGTTAAATAATCCCAAATTAGGAAAATTCATAACTTATTAAATAATTGTCCAACAATTATGAATTAAATATCAAAGTGATCAACATGTCAAATGCTATCAAACCATGCACTTATCACATCAGGATCACAAACTTTTATTTGATGATATTCATAATTTGATTAAATGAATTAAATTCAATTATTTAACTAATTTGCTTTTTATTCATCGATACTCCGAAAATTACAAATAAAGTACCGAAATGGTCGGAAGAACGAACCCTATCCATTCATGTCATGTTCATGCATATTTGAGCCACTTCCATAATAATTTGATAATTTATGAAGAATGTGGTCACTAAGATAAAAATGGGGTTGGTTCCAAATAATTGCACTAATTATTTGGCCCCTCATTTAAATTTGCTTTTAATTTATATAATAATATGGTTGCATCAATTGGACATGTCATCATGTGATTGAGCATTGCATTTTGAGTTTGTGTGATTTATGTGTGCTTTGTATTTCTTTTGGGTATCGATAGATTCCGGAGTCGAGGTTCTCTCTACTTACCCCGACGAACAGTACTTCACGTCCGGGCAGCAAGGCAAGAGATAACCTAACCTTCTTGGCATCTAGCATCCTATGATTTTTATCAAATTATTTTATCCACCATAATATTGCATGCGGTTCAAATGTCTCTTTTGGTAAATATTAGAATATCCTATGAATGCATGTTCTTCCGAGCCAATCACATGTATCCCTACCTATGAAACCTAGGGTTGAAGTGTTGGCCGAGATAAAGTTATAATTGTTATATTCATATGCTTAGCTATGCTTAGCCATGCTTAAATAGATGCTTTATGTCCGTTGTTAATTCCATAATTGTTGATGTTGGTGGAATGATTCGGGTATGGTGTATAACTGTGATGCTAAATTAAATTGCTAAAGGCTTGGATGAGTTGCCCTCGGGGAGGGTGTGTTGCCTCATTCATGCCGCCTAGGCTGAGAGTGCTTTTAGCTAGAACCAAGAAAACGAGCGTGCTTCTGGAGGTGGGGGCATATGGAACCCCCTTTGACCGAATAAGTTGTGAGGGGCTTGTCAAGGGTCCTCTAGTTTGCTATTCCATTTGCGCGTGAGTTGTGTGGGTGGAAAAGAAACGAGGATGGTGGTGTTTAGGAATGTGGCCGCGGGGCAGGGCGCTGGGAGCGCTGAACCTGTCCTTCCGCACACTGATGGTCCTTGAGTAAGCCTCATGCAATGTAATGGTCTAACCGCGCCTGTTCGCCGGCTTTCCCCGGAAGAGGGCCAACTAGGTGAGCCGGACGGTACCGATGGGTAAATTAGTACACCCCTGCAGGGTTTAATCTTTTCGAAAAGCCGTGTCCACGGTTATGGACAAATTCTTGGGAAAGGCGGATTAGCTCATAGATAATGTTAACCTAATTGATATGGCAGCTAAAGGTTGCATTAATCAACTTGTGATAAAGGCTCATTTCCTCGAGGGTGAGTCGAGGGAGTGCCTTTGTGTGAGATGAGTGGTGATGGTTGCAAGTAGGTTCGCCGAGAACCGAAGATGAAAATGTTACTCTCTTACCCCTTTATAAAAATATTCTGAGTAGACGAATGCCTTGTGTCATTTTATATTGTGGTTTATTAAAATTAGCTTTATGCAAAGGAAATACATAAACAGCTTTAGAGCCTCCGTCAGTCATTGGGCCTATATCGCCCTACTAAACTTGCGAGTACATCGTACTCAGTCTCTCTTTGCTGTCTCTATGATTTTGTATTTCAGAGGAGGATGATACCGAGCAGTTAGGTGGGTTCTTCGTGGACGTCGACTACTAGTCTGGGGTTCCCAGGTGGCAGCTTGGGACCGTGGAACAAGCTGGCTTGGGTGATGTTTATTGTAGGCCTCTTAGGCCATATATTTGCTTCTTGTTGTTAGACAACACTACCCGCTTCCGCTTGATGTATTGTTGGATCCGTGATCCTTTTGTTGTGTAATGTTTGTATTCTTCTCATTATATAAGTTGCTATATGTTTTGTGTCGTAGAGTCATGCAATGTACCAGTTTGTTCCACATGTCTCGATCTCTGTGTTATACATTGATGGTTGTGCCAACGACATAGCCTCTCTGTATAATTCCGGGGTCGGGGCGTTACAAGTTGGTATCAGAGCAGGACTGCCTGTAGGAAACCCTTTCTATTGGTCGATGTCAGGTCTAGTTCGTGAAAATTATTTTTAACCTAAAAATGAGTTGTGAAAACCCTCCTAGGATTCTTTTTACTCCTTATCCAATTCACTCTGATCTCGGTGTTGTCTTACCTCTATTTGATTTTAACGGTTCTTCTGATCGTCGGCAAAGTTCTAAATCTTTAGGATCACGGGGTTGGGTTCTACCTTTAGTTACTGGTTAAACTTGCTCGTCTGCAAATCCTAAATCCCGAAGAGAAGAAGTTGCGGATCGTCAAGAAATTCCTTGCTTTAGTCCAAGATCTTGAACCGAAGGTCCCGGATTGTGCTAGGGCTCAGGTGTAATGATTCATGAGGGTTGTCACCCTTGTGAGCATTATGCTATTGTGGGTCCCAGTGCATGAAGCTGATCTTTAACCCAGGATCTTTTCCGTTGAACCCTGGTGCTAATGGTTAAACCCTACATCAGGTTGGCAGAAATTGAAGTTAGTCTTCAAACTCGAGGTTGCAGTCGTAATTGGTTTTCTCGATAATACTCTTCTTCGTCACTAGCTTTAGCTAGGCTCTCTGTCATGGAATCATCTGAATCACGACGGGATTGCTCTTAGCGAGCCTTTCCATCAATATTTGTGTTTCCTCCGGTAACGACCGTTCCTGAAACCCTTTCGGCACTAGTTGTCGGAAGAGTGCTAACAAGGGTTTCTGCAATCACTTGAGATTGTTGTTATCCCGTTCCTTGCTCTAGACCTGTCATCCGTCCTCTATCTGTCAGTGGACAGTCAAGTTTTATCGTGCATTGGGGTGTTCTGATGCATGTTATTCTTGTGCTTCGTCAAGGCATTCCACTTTGGGATGCCAGGAGAAACAAACTCCGGTACCTTGTCCATTTCTCGGCCAGGTCAAAGTTTTGTAATTCGCGGAGTAAGAGCTGGTCTAGCTTTTGTTCCGTTCCACCTTGGAGTGTCACACTCTTTTATATCGAGAGGTCGTGCTTAGTCTCATGACGTACCGGATGAAGTGATGCTCCTACCTTTTCCCTATCCATCTATCTACGAGCTACTCGGGCTTGAGAATGTGGAGGATGGATCTCGTTGTGGTAATCGGATATTCTTGGCAATTGTAATTGCTTTGAAATCCAAGGACCTTGGTGGCACTCTTAGCCTGACTGGTAATCCTGTCCTCGAGCTGAGTTGTCGGAGCTGCCAAGTCCATTCGTCTAGGTGCACCCTTCGGTCAGCGAGTTAGATTCATTTCGAAACTCCCAAGACCACATATTTTCTTTGAAAGGCAAGTTTTCTCTCGCCTCCAGTGACTTTTGTCACTATGGATCCGGGTGAAGTTCGCTTCGTCTCCTCAGGTTAAATCACAAGTTGTGCATACGTGCATTATTGAGCCGGTAGATTGTTACCTCCCGTTCTCTGATTAAGCCATGTATGCACACCAAGCCCTAACAGAGTCGTTCCTAAATAAGAAGAAGTTGTCACATCTTATCAACTTATCGGTGTTTCCCAATCATGAATCAGTTGGGCTTCATTGCTTGGAGTCCATGTTGGTTCAATTTCCGCTTCGTAATCGTGACCCAATGGAACTCCCAATCTACCTCGTGTTCTGGAGCTTGGCAAGGTGGCCCATATCTTGAGAATCTAGTTACCCTATTTATCGGTTAACTTTAGCAAGCTCCTTCCTCGGACAGGTCAAGTCTGAACTATCCGCATGCCCAACCAAATCTGAATCTCAAGCAAAAGTGATGTTTGGAGTTTATCAAGAGCATGACCTAAGCCTACTAGTACCCGACAAGTCCGGTGTTGTGGTTCACGCACCTCACCGGAGGGTCTTTTGACTAAATCTCCTAACTCTTTCAAATCGACCGTTGTCCATGAGAATCATGTGTAAATGGTTCTAGAAGTTTTCCCCTAAGGTCCTTCCTCTATCTCCAAGTACGACCTTCACTTGATGAGCGATTGGAGGTTATCCCGAAGCCGGAGTGTGATATCTAGAACCTCAAGGAGAACATCACCACGGAGTTGCTAAATATCTATCGGTCGACCCTTCTGCTCCTCTATCTTGTGACAATATCTCGTTATGAGGTTTTACCTCTCTAGCTAATTGTGGATCCAATGCTATATCCTTCCCTCCTCGGTGAACCCAAGGTTTTACCCAATCGCACGGATAGTGAGTCATTTCATCAGTTCCGTTAGAGCCGAGTTTCCAATCTTACGGAGACGTTTTGTGTGTCACCCTCGTGGAGTCCAAAAGGTGTCCTTTCTCCTCTCGGTGCTCCAACTCTTATGATCTACACCTCTCGGTGATTTGAAATAATGTCTTGGTCTTGGACACAAATCCTGCACAAAGTGATCGGTTGTCCTTTCACCGGCTCGACCTTGGTGGGTCAAGTCGTTCCTTGTTCTCTCAATAACCTATGGTTTTGGGCAAGAGTCATTTTGTCTACCACCTTAAGTTATCTCCTGTTCTTCCCGCCTTTTTGGCATGTCTTGTTAGTTAGCCAAATCTCTCCAACGAGGAAGATGTGTGTTGCCAAGTTTCTCTCATCCCTCTTCCTACTCTAGAATCTCGGGACGAGATTCCTGTAAGGGGGGTAGAATTGTAACAGCCCAGATTTGGTACCCTAAAATATGGGCCAAATTTTCACTTTTTGTTTTGCATTGCATCATGGCATCCATTTAAAATTGCTTGAGTTGAATAAAGCAACATTTGTAAAACAACAAAAAGGGGAGCAAAACCTTTCCCAAATTTCCAACCCAAACACAATACTCATTTTGGTAAAACCAATTGTTCTTGAGTCTCCAAATTGTTAAGGAAACTCAAGGATATATTTTTCTTTCTAAATAGTTGCCAAAGGCTAATTTATTAACAAGCAACTAAATAAAATTTGAGAAATCATTTTGGTTCAATTCAATTTATATTTTGGAACCAAGTTAAACTTCCCCAAAATTCCAAATAAAAATATGGGGTGCTTCATTGTTATAATATGAGCCTCCATAAATATTTTCATTATTTTTGGACATGCCTAAATGTCCCAAAATAAATCTATTTTGGAAATTATCAAAAATTCCCTATTTAAAATCCAAGGACAATTGTGGTGCAAAACATTGTTATTTGCCTCACCAAATTTTCGTGGAGCACCTCAGGGTTAATTGGAGCCCATATGAAATTTTGCATAATTTCTGAAAATGTTTAAATGGCTCGTTTAAATAGCCAAACTCTGCTGTTTATATTTCTAAATCTGGGAAAAATGAAAAAGGTCTAAATCCTGACAGTGGTCCCCATCGGCAGCCTCTCTCCTCTTTCTTCTCCCTGTGCTGACCGTGCCCATGCCGCCGACGCCGTCCTCCTGGCGCCATGCCGCTTGGCCCCTTCAGCGCTGGAGGATAAGGAGGCCCCGACGCGTCCCTGCTCCCTCCTCCCCCTCACCTGCTCCCTTCCCCCCCAACCGAAACCCTAC
Organism: Puccinellia tenuiflora; assembly: GCA_012064385.1. Taxonomy (NCBI): domain Eukaryota; kingdom Viridiplantae; phylum Streptophyta; class Magnoliopsida; order Poales; family Poaceae; genus Puccinellia; species Puccinellia tenuiflora. Next base: position 651,600 of record QRDG01000497.1, read on the forward strand.
ACTTAGGCGTCTCCGAGTTTCTGTCGCCGCCGATGCCGCCGTCACGGGCGCCGTCGACCCCAGCCGTCCCTGGCCACGCCGACGCCGCCACGAGCTTCGCCTCACTCTCCTCGTCCTCCCCGCCGATTGAATCGGGCCGGGACGCCCTCTACCTCAAGCATGCCGCCGATCCCTTCCGCCTCGGCCGCCGGAGTCCGAGCACCCTCACGTCGCCGACCGGCCACCCCAGCCTCCGCCGACCACTCCAACACGCTCAGGGTGAGCTCGTGGTGCTTCCCGTCCTCCTTGTGCTCTCCCTCTCCCTCTCGTTCGTCATAGCGCCGAAGGCCGACACCGGTCGCCGCTGTCGTCGTCTGGCCCGTCGCTCCGGCGACCAACACCTGTTGGCGCCGCTCGTTTCTAGCACGCCGAGGTGCGCTGCGTGCTTTTGCCGCCCCTACCGTCCCTGAGCGTGCGCGTCCGCGCCTGGACAGTGCACGCTCTCCGTCGGCCGTGCCGTGGTCACCGCGCCGGCACGCGCCGGTCGCGGCCTTGACCGGCCGCTTGCGTGCGTGGTCGCCCGGCCTTCACCCCGGCCTGGGCCGGCCACTAGGCCGGCCTGTTCGGGCAGTGCCCCGGCCTGGCCCCGGTCTGGGCCGGTTCTGAGGCCGGCGGCCTCTGCCACTGTCCCGGCCTGCGATCCGGCCTGGGCCGACCTGCGGGCCGGCCTGCACAGTAAATTCTGGGAAAATTGGAAATTATTTTGGAAATTTAGATAATTCATATCTATTTGAATAATGATCCAAATTGGACAAACCAAAGGTCAAATTGTTCAGTAAAACATCTCCTATCTTTTGGTAGCATTGTTTTGCCCTTTGTTTAAATAAATTTTGATGTTTATTTAAGATTCCTAAAATGGGTTAAATAATCCCAAATTAGGAAAATTCATAACTTATTAAATAATTGTCCAACAATTATGAATTAAATATCAAAGTGATCAACATGTCAAATGCTATCAAACCATGCACTTATCACATCAGGATCACAAACTTTTATTTGATGATATTCATAATTTGATTAAATGAATTAAATTCAATTATTTAACTAATTTGTTTTTTATTCATCGATACTCCGAAAATTACAAATAAAGTACCGAAATGGTCGGAAGAACGAACCCTATCCATTCATGTCATGTTCATGCATATTTGAGCCACTTCCATAATAATTTGATAATTTATGAAGAATGTGGTCACTAAGATAAAAATGGGGTTGGTTCCAAATAATTGCACTAATTATTTGGCCCCTCATTTAAATTTGCTTTTAATTTATATAATAATATGGTTGCATCAATTGGACATGTCATCATGTGATTGAGCATTGCATTTTGAGTTTGTGTGATTTATGTGTGCTTTGTATTTCTTTTGGGTATCGATAGATTCCGGAGTCGAGGTTCTCTCTACTTACCCCGACAAACAGTACTTCACGTCCGGGCAGCAAGGCAAGAGATAACCTAACCTTCTTGGCATCTAGCATCCTATGATTTTTATCAAATTATTTTATCCACCATAATATTGCATGTGGTTCAAATGTCTCTTTTGGTAAATATTAGAATATCCTATGAATGCATGTTCTTCCCCGAGCCAATCACATGTATCCCTACCTATGAAACCTAGGGTTGAAGTTTTGGCCGAGATAAAGTTATAATTGTTATATTCATATGCTTAGCTATGCTTAGCCATGCTTAAATAGATGCTTTATGTCCGTTGTTAATTCCATAATTGTTGATGTTGGTGGAATGATTCGGGTATGGTGTATAACTGTGATGCTAAATTAAATTGCTAAAGGCTTGGATGAGTTGCCCTCGGGGAGGGTGTGTTGCCTCATTCATGCCGCCTAGGCTGAGAGTGCTTTTAGCTAGAACCAAGAAAACGAGCGTGCTTCCGGAGGTGAGGGCATATGGAACCCCCTTTGACCGAATAAGTTGTGAGGGGCTTGTCAAGGGTCCTCTAGTTTGCTATTCCATTTGCGCGTGAGTTGTGTGGGTGGAAAAGAAACGAGGATGGTGGTGTTTAGGAATGTGGCCACGGGGCAGGGCGCTGGGAGTGCTGAACCTGTCCTTCCGCACACTGATGGTCCTTGAGTAAGCCTCATGCAATGTAATGGTCTAACCGCGCCTGTTCACCGGCTTTCCCCGGAAGAGGGCCAACTAGGTGAGCCGGACGGTACCGATGGGTAAATTAGTACACCCCTGCAGGGTTTAATCTTTTCGAAAAGCCGTGTCCACGGTTATGGACAAATTCTTGGGAAAGGCGGATTAGCTCATAGATAATGTTAACCTAATTGATATGGCAGCTAAAGGTTGCATTAATCAACTTGTGATAAAGGCTCATTTCCTCGAGGGTGAGTCGAGGGAGTGCCTTTGTGTGAGATGAGTGGTGATGGTTGCAAGTAGGTTCGCCGAGAACCGAAGATGAAAATGTTACTCTCTTACCCCTTTATAAAAATATCCTGAGTAGACGAATGCCTTGTGTCATTTTATATTGTGGTTTATTAAAATTAGCTTTATGCAAAGGAAATACATAAACAGCTTTAGAGCCTCCGTCAGTCATTGGGCCTATATCGCCCTACTAAACTTGCGAGTACATCGTACTCAGTCTCTCTTTGCTGTCTCTATGATTTTGTATTTCAGAGGAGGACGATACCGAGCAGTTAGGTGGGTTCTTCGTGGACGTCGACTACTAGTCTGGGGTTCCCAGGTGGCAGCTTGGGACCGTGGAACAAGCTGGCTTGGGTGATGTTTATTGTAGGCCTCTTAGGCCATATATTTGCTTCTTGTTGTTAGACAACACTACCCGCTTCCGCTTGATGTATTGTTGGATCCGTGATCCTTTTGTTGTGTAATGTTTGTATTCTTCTCATTATATGAGTTGCTATATGTTTTGTGTCATAGAGTCATGCAATGTACCAGTTTGTTCCACATGTCTCGATCTCTGTGTTATACATTGATGGTTGTGCCAACGACATAGCCTCTCTGTATAATTCCGGGGTCGGGGCGTTACAAGTTGGTATCAGAGCAGGACTGCCTGTAGGAAACCCTTTCTATTGGTCGATGTCAGGTCTAGTTCGTGAAAATTATTTTTAACCTAAAAATGAGTTGTGAAAACCCTCCTAGGATTCTTTTTACTCCTTATCCAATTCACTCTGATCTCGGTGTTGTCTTACCTCTATTTGATTTTAACGGTTCTTCTGATCGTCGGCAAAGTTCTAAATCTTTAGGATCACGGGGTTGGGTTCTACCTTTAGTTACTGGTTAAACTTGCTCGTCTGCAAATCCTAAATCCCGAAGAGAAGAAGTTGCGGATCGTCAAGAAATTCCTTGCTTTAGTCCAAGATCTTGAACCGAAGGTCCCGGATTGTGCTAGGGCTCAGGGGTAATGATTCATGAGGGTTGTCACCCTTGTGAGCATTATGCTATTGTGGGTCCCAGTGCATGAAGCTGATCTTTAACCCAGGATCTTTTCCGTTGAACCCTGGTGCTAATGGTTAAACCCTACATCAGGTTGGCAGAAATTGAAGTTAGTCTTCAAGCTCGAGGTTGCAGCCGTAATTGGTTTCCTCGATAATGCTCTTCTTCGTCACTAGCTTTAGCTAGGCCCTCTGTCATGAAATCATCTGAATCACAACGGGATTGCTCCTAGCGAGTGGTCCATCAATATTTGTGTTTCCTCCACTAACGACCGTTTCCGAAACCCTTTCGGCACTAGTTGTCGGAAGAGTGCTAACAAGGGTTTCTGCAATCACTTGAGATTGTTGTTATCCCGTTCCTTGCTCTAGACCTGTCATCCGTCCTCTATTTGTCAGTGGACAGTCAAGTTTTATCGTGCATTGGGGTGTTCTGATGCATGTTATTCTTGTGCTTCGTCAAGGCATTCCACTTCGGGATGCCAGGAGAAACAAACTCCGGTACCTTGTCCATTTCTCGGCCAGGTCAAAGTTTTGTAATTCGCGGAGTAAGAGCTGGTCTAGCTTTTGTTCCGTTCCACCTTGGAGTGTCACACTCTTTTATATCGAGAGGTCGTGCTTAGTCCCATGACGTACTCGATGAAGTGATGCTCCTACCTTTTCCCTATCCATCTATCTACGAGCTACTCGGGCTTGAGAATGTGGAGGATGGATCTCGTTGTGGTAATCGGATATTCTTGGCAATTGTAATTGCTTTGAAATCCAAGGACCTTGGTGGCACTCTTAGCCTGACTGGTAATCCTGTCCTTGAGCTGAGTTGTCGGAGCTGCCAAGTCCATTCGTCTAGGTGCACCCTTCGGTCAGCGAGTTAGATTCATTTCGAAACTCCCAAGACCACATCTTTTCTTTGAAAGGCAAGTTTTCTCTCGCCTCCAGTGACTTTTGTCACTATGGATCCGGGTGAAGTTCGCTTCGTCTCCTCAGGTTAAATCACAAGTTGTGCATACGTGCATTATTGAGCTGGTAGATTGTTACCTCCCGTTCTCTGATTAAGCCATGTATGCACACCAAGCCCTAACAGAGTCGTTCCTAAATAAGAAGAAGTTGTCACATCTTATCAACTTATCGGTGTTTCCCAATCATGAATCAGTTGGGCTTCATTGCTTGGAGTCCATGTTGGTTCAATTTCCGCTTCGTAATCGTGACCCAATGGAACTCCCAATCTACCTCGTGTTCTGGAGCTTGGCAAGGTGGCCCATATCTTGAGAATCTAGTTACCCTATTTATCGGTTAACTTTAGCAAGCTCCTTCCTCGGACAGGTCAAGTCTGAATTATCCAGACGCCTAATCAAATCCGAATCTCAAGCAAAAGTGATGTTTGGAGTTTATCAAGAGCATGACCTAAGCCTACTAGTACCCGACAAGTCCGGTGTTGTGGTTCACGCACCTCACCGGAGGGTCTTTTGACTAAATCTCCTAACTCTTTCAAATCGACCGTTGTCCATGAGAATCATGTGTAAATGGTTCTAGAAGTTTTCCCCTAAGGTCCTTCCTCTATCTCCAAGTACGACCTTCACTTGATGAGCGATTGGAGGTTATCCCAAAGCCGGAGTGTGATATCTAGAACCTCAAGGAGAACATCACCACGGAGTTGCTAAATATCTATCGGTCGACCCTTCTGCTCCTCTATCTTGTGACAATATCTCGTTATGAGGTTTTACCTCTCTAGCTAATTGTGGATCCAATGCTATATCCTTCCCTCCTCGGTGAACCCAAGGTTTTACCCAATTGCACGGATAGTGAGTCATTTCATCAGTTCCGTTAGGGCCGAGTTTCCAATCTTACGGAGACGTTTTGTGTGTCACCATCGTGGAGTCCAAAAGGTGTCCTTTCTCCTCTCGGTGCTCCAACTCTTATGATCTACACCTCTCGGTGATTTGAAATAATGTCTTGGTCTTGGACACAAATCCTGAACAAAGTGATCGGTTGTCCTTTCACCGGCTCGACCTTGGTGGGTCAAGTCGTTCCTTGTTCTCTCAATAACCTATGGTTTTGGGCAAGAGTCATTTTGTCTACCACCTTAAGTTATCTCCTGTTCTTCCTGCCTTTTTGGCATGTCTTGTTAGTTAGCCAAATCTCTCCAACGAGGAAGATGTGTGTTGCCAAGTTTCTCTCATCCCTCTTCCTACTCTAGAATCTCGGGACGAGATTCCTGTAAGGGGGGTAGAATTGTAACAGCCCAGATTTGGTACCCTAAAATATGGGCCAAATTTTCACTTTTTGTTTTGCATTGCATCATGGCATCCATTTAAAATTGCTTAAGTTGAATAAAGCAACATTTGTAAAACAACAAAAAGGGGAGCAAAACCCTTCCCAAATTTCCAACCCAAACACAATACTCATTTTGGTAAAACCAATTGTTCTTGAGTCTCCAAATTGTTAAGGAAACTCAAGGATATATTTTTCTTTCTAAATAGTTGCCAAAGGCTAATTTATTAACAAGCAACTAAATAAAATTTGAGAAATCATTTTGGTTCAATTCAATTTATATTTTGGAACCAAGTTAAACTTCCCCAAAATTCCAAATAAAAATATGGGGTGCTTCATTGTTATAATATGAGCCTCCATAAATATTTTCATTATTTTTGGACATGCCTAAATGTCCCAAAATAAATCTATTTTGGAAATTATCAAAAATTCCCTATTTAAAATCCAAGGACAATTGTGGTGCAAAACATTGTTATTTGCCTCACCAAATTTTTGTGGAGCACCTCAGGGTTAATTGGAGCCCATATGAAATTTTGCATAATTTCTGAAAATGTTTAAATGGCTCGTTTAAATAGCTAAACTCTGCTGTTTATATTTCTAAATCTGGGAAAAATGAAAAAGGTCTAAATCCTGACAGTGGTCCCCATCGGCAGCCTCTCTCCTCTTTCTTCTCCCTGTGCTGACCGTGCCCATGCCGCCGACGCCGTCCTCCTGGCGCCATGCCGCTTGGCCCCTTCAGCGCTGGAGGATAAGGAGGCCCCGACGCGTCCCTGCTCCCTCCTCCCCCTCACCTGCTCCCTTCCCCCCCCCAACCGAAACCCTACACTTAGGCGTCTCCGAGTTTCTGTCGCCGCCGACGCCGCCGTCACGGGCGCCGTCGACCCCAGCCGTCCCTGGCCACGCCGACGCCGCCACGAGCTTCGCCTCACTCTCCTCGTCCTCCCCGCCGATTGAATCGGGTCGGGACGCCCTCTACCTCAAGCATGCCGCCGATCCCTTCCGCCTCGGCCGCCGGCGTCCGAGCACCCTCACGTCGCCGACCGGCCACCCCAGCCTCCGCCGACCACTCCAACACGCTCAGGGTGAGCTCGCGGTGCTTCCCGTCCTCCTTGTGCTCTCCCTCTCCCTCTCGTTCGTCATAGCGCCGAAGGCCGACACCGGTCGCCGCTGTCGTCGTCTGGCCCGTCGCTCCGGCGACCAACACCTGTCGGCGCCGCTCGTTTCTAGCACGCCGAGGTGCGCTGCGTGCTTTTGCCGCCCCTACCGTCCCTGAGCGTGCGCGTCCGCGCCTGGACAGTGCGCGCTCTCCGTCGACCGTGCCGTGGTCACCGCGCCGGCACGCGCCGGTCGCGGCCTTGACCGGCCGCTTGCGTGCGTGGTCGCCCGGCCTTCACCCCGGCCTGGGCCGGCCACTAGGCCGGCCTGTTCGGGCAGTGCCCCGGCCTGGCCCCGGTCTGGGCCGGTTCTGAGGCCGGCGGCCTCTGCCACTGTCCCGGCCTGCGATCCGGCCTGGGCCGACCTGTGGGCCGGCCTGCACAGTAAATTCTGGGAAAATTGGAAATTATTTTGGAAATTTAGATAATTCATATCTATTTGAATAATGATCCAAATTGGACAAACCAAAGGTCAAATTGTTCAGTAAAACATCTCCTATCTTTTGGTAGCATTGTTTTGCCCTTTGTTTAAAAAAATTTTGATGTTTATTTAAGATTCCTAAAATGGGTTAAATAATCCCAAATTAGGAAAATTCATAACTTATTAAATAATTGTCCAACAATTATGAATTAAATATCAAAGTGATCAACATGTCAAATGCTATCAAACCATGCACTTATCACATCAGGATCACAAACTTTTATTTGATGATATTCATAATTTGATTAAATGAATTAAATTCAATTATTTAACTAATTTGCTTTTTATTCATCGATACTCCGAAAATTACAAATAAAGTACCGAAATGGTCGGAAGAACGAACCCTATCCATTCATGTCATGTTCATTCATATTTGAGCCACTTCCATAATAATTTGATAATTTATGAAGAATGTGGTCACTAAGATAAAAATGGGGTTGGTTCCAAATAATTGCACTAATTATTTGGCCCCTCATTTAAATTTGCTTTTAATTTATATAATAATATGGTTGCATCAATTGGACATGTCATCATGTGATTGAGCATTGCATTTTGAGTTTGTGTGATTTATGTGTGCTTTGTATTTCTTTTGGGTATCGATAGATTCCGGAGTCGAGGGTCTCTCTACTTACCCCGACGAACAGTACTTCACGTCCGAGCAGCAAGGCAAGAGATAACCTAACCTTCTTGGCATCTAGCATCCTATGATTTTTATCAAATTATTTTATCCACCATAATATTGCATGCGGTTCAAATGTCTCTTTTGGTAAATATTAGAATATCCTATGAATGCATGTTCTTCCCCGAGCCAATCACATGTATCCCTACCTATGAAACCTAGGGTTGAAGTGTTGGCCGAGATAAAGTTATAATTGTTATATTCATATGCTTAGCTATGCTTAGCCATGCTTAAATAGATGCTTTATGTCCGTTGTTAATTCCACAATTGTTGATGTTGGTGGAATGATTCGGGTATGGTGTATAACTGTGATGCTAAATTAAATTGCTAAAGGCTTGGATGAGTTGCCCTCGGGGAGGGTGTGTTGCCTCATTCATGCCGCCTAGGCTGAGAGTGCTTTTAGCTAGAACCAAGAAAACGAGCGTGCTTCCGGAGGTGGGGGCATATGGAACCCCCTTTGACCGAATAAGTTGTGAGGGGCTTGTCAAGGGTCCTCTAGTTTGCTATTCCATTTGCGCGTGAGTTGTGTGGGTGGAAAAGAAACGAGGATGGTGGTGTTTAGGAATGTGGCCGCGGGGCAGGGCGCTGGGAGCGCTGAACCTGTCCTTCCGCACACTGATGGTCCTTGAGTAAGCCTCATGCAATGTAATGGTCTAACCGCGCCTGTTCGCCGGCTTTCCCCGGAAGAGGGCCAACTAGGTGAGCCGGACGGTACCGATGGGTAAATTAGTACACCCCTGCAGGGTTTAATCTTTTCGAAAAGCCGTGTCCACGGTTATGGACAAATTCTTGGGAAAGGCGAATTAGCTCATAGATAATGTTAACCTAATTGATATGGCAGCTAAAGGTTGCATTAATCAACTTGTGATAAAGGCTCATTTCCTCGAGGGTGAGTCGAGGGAGTGCCTTTGTGTGAGATGAGTGGTGATGGTTGCAAGTAGGTTCGCCGAGAACCGAAGATGAAAATGTTACTCTCTTACCCCTTTATAAAAATATTCTGAGTAGACGAATGCCTTGTGTCATTTTATATTGTGGTTTATTAAAATTAGCTTTATGCAAAGGAAATACATAAACAGCTTTAGAGCCTCCGTCAGTCATTGGGCCTATATCGCCCTACTAAACTTGCGAGTACATCGTACTCAGTCTCTCTTTGCTGTCTCTATGATTTTGTATTTCAGAGGAGGACGATACCGAGCAGTTAGGTGGGTTCTTCGTGGACGTCGACTACTAGTCTGGGGTTCCCAGGTGGCAGCTTGGGACCGTGGAACAAGCTGGCTTGGGTGATGTTTATTGTAGGCCTCTTAGGCCATATATTTGCTTCTTGTTGTTAGACAACACTACCCGCTTCCGCTTGATGTATTGTTGGATCCGTGATCCTTTTGTTGTGTAATGTTTGTATTCTTCTCATTATATGAGTTGCTATATGTTTTGTGTCGTAGAGTCATGCAATGTACCAGTTTGTTCCACATGTCTCGATCTCTGTGTCATACATTGATGGTTGTGCCAACGACATAGCCTCTCTGTATAATTCCGGGGTCGGGGCGTTACAAAATCCACCTAGGAGATTGCTATCCACCATGTCACCCAGCGGTATTAAGTTGCAACAGGCAATTGCATTAAGCACAGTACATTATGTAAGCAATATTCATGATCACGAAGGCATAAACACCGTTGTTTTAACCTTAGTAGCAACAACACACCCTCGTCCTTAGATGTTTCTGTCACTTGTGCCCAGGCACGGAGGGGGAATGAACCTACTAGCTGGCATAGATACTCTCTCTTGGAGATACAAGCAATCACTTGACCAAAGTAACCACACACATAAGATGTTGAGATATCATCGATTCTAGTGGAGACAGGTGGGATGGAACGTAGGCGATTCCGGTGACGGGTTAGACATGAGTTTACCCAGCTTCGGATCTCGCTCGGCGGCGAAACCCTACGTGTTGCTATAATTCACTATAAATCACAAGCCGATTACAATGAAGGTTATTGCGTGCCCTGAGGCGTCTCTCCTCCGGCTTATAAAGGCACCAGGACTAGGGCTTACAAGAGGAAACCTAACCGACTAAGATACAGAGTTCTAATCTAATACGGCTTGGGCCGTGTCGTGCTCCTCAAGCCGGTAACATGGCAGGACTCCTTCTAGAACCTTCTTAGCCGGATGGGCCTCCTGCGCTTCAGCATACTGGGCCGCCCGGTTGGCCGGATCGGCTTTCCACCACTATAGGCCACCCTGGTGAAAGAACAAACTATGTCGAGATGTCGCCTAGAGGGGGGTGAATACGCGATTAAAACTTTTCCGGTTTAAGGCTTGATAATTGCGGAATAAAACTATGTGTTTAAATTAACAAGCCAACAACCTAATATACTAGGTTCACCTATGTGCACCAACAACTTATGCTAATCAAGGCAAGCAACAAGGTGATAGCAAGATATAAAACTTCAAGTGCGAAGGCTATCACAATGTAAATTATATAAGTAAAAGGCTCGGGTATAGAAATAACCGAGACACGCGGAGACGAGGATGTATTCCCGAGTTCCTCCTTGTTAAGGGAGTACGTCTCGTTGGAGGGGTGTGAGCTCGCCATAAGAGGCCTACTCAAGATGCCACAAAGGCCTCACCCTATTCTCCGATGAACCGCACCCAAGGGTTTGGTTCACCTTCCACTATCGGAATCCTTCAAGGTGGAATCCGGAGCCTTTACACCGTTCTTGGGGCACACACCCACAACTCAATTGGGGGCTCCCAAATCTTGCCGAAGCTTCACAACTCGAAGGCTTCGCGGCACACCAACCGTCTAGGGTACACAATGCACCCAAGAGGCACAAGCTCTTGGGAACACAATGCACCCAAGAGTTATAAGCTTCTCAACCTTCAATCCCACGAATCTTCGTGGAGAGAGCAAACCGATGCAACTAATGCAAGTGGCAAGAACACACTAAGTGGTCAAATCCTTCACTCCCAAATCCAACCAAAGCAACTAATGCTAGGGAGGGATTTGAGAGGAAGAACAAAGAGGAGAACTGTCGGCACAGTGGAAACCAGGGTACCACGGGCCGGCCTGCCAGGGCCCACAGTATTCTTCGGGTGATTTTCGCTAAGGACCAGGCTCTCCCAGCCTGGCGAGTTCCGCGAGGATTTCTCCCCTCGCGAAGGGTCCTCCTCGCCAAAGGGTTCTTTCCCTTGGCGAGGGATCGCTCTTCGACAAGGCGTCTCCGACGCCGCCCGCAATTCTGCTAAGGGCCAAGCCGAAAGGCTTGGCGAGGCCTTCCGCCTCGCGAAGCGTTTTCCTCGTGAAGCCATCTCTGCCCCCGCGCGGAGCGCACATGGACTCTGCGCCATGTGCAGAGTGACGCGCGTGCCTACGCACGATGACGACGACGCCGCAGTTGCCGTTTCCATGTATAAAGCAGTCAACAAAGCGGAGCCAAGCAAAGCGGACAACGAGTATTGCCTCTTTGGTGACAAGGGGACAGTCTGCAGCTACGCTCCAAGGACGACGTCACCATGGGCCACCTCCCACCTCGGCAAGCGCCAGCCCGCCGTCCAGCCGGTCGGTGTCCCTTTTCAGCTTTGGTGACGCCGTTCCCCTGCCGTGGACCGCGTCCACGATCTTTACCTTTATGGTAGACCTCACCTTTACGGTGCACCGCGCCTCCTCCTTCGTCGCCATGTGGTAGCCCTTCCCGCCCAAATGTTTGGGCAGAAGAGGCCCAGGGCGCCTATAAAAGAAGGAGGAGAACGCCCAAGCAAGGGGTTCGATCTTCGGTTGGTGCAGCTCTAGCAAACCCTAACCCTAGATCTGAAGATCAGCAAGTAGCCATTATTAGTCACCTCGAGCTCGACAAGCTCTCCTTGTACTGTCAACTCTTCAAGCAGTGCAATACACCATAGCAGGACGTAGGGGTTTTACCTCCACAAGAGGGCCCTGAACCTGGGTAATACCTTGTGTCAATCTCTGCAGTGTCGTCCGCAGCGAGCCTGACGAGCACCGTCGCCGGAGCACGTTGTGGACTGTTTGACTCCGTGTTCAGCCCCTTACACGATACCTTGGAGACACCCCTAGTTCCTGGGGACAATCTCCGACATTTGGCGCGCCAGGTAGGGGGCTGAGGCGCGTCTTCATCCTCGACACAGCCATGGCCGGTTCTCGTGCCGAACGTCTCGCTCGCCGGACGGCTAGCGCCGCCACCGCTCCCGCAGGCCGCCCGCGTGGCCGCCCGCGTGGGGGCTCTGCTCCGGAGCGCCGTGTCGACCCCGAGCCCCGCGTCGAGCACCCTGACGACGACGACATCGACCACGCTGAGGACGACCTCGGCGAAGAGGAGGCCTCCTCCCTGCCCCCGTCGCGGGACCGTGCTGCCTCCTCGCTGGGCCGCCCTGCGCCCAGCCCGGCGACTGCGCTCCTCATGGCGCAGGAGCTGCTGCAGTACCGTCCCACGCCGGCGGCTCAAGAAGGCTGGCTCAACCGCGTTGCCGAGCTCATCGGCGCCGCTCGCGCCGCGGTACCCGCGCCGTCTCGTTCCCTGGTTCCTTCTGCGCTCGTGGGGGACGTGGCGCACGGCGCACCTCCCGCGCCCCCTCTCCATCCCGCACCCGCTCCAGCTCCACCGGTTGCACCGCAACCTGCTCCAGCGGGGGCTCCTCCTCGCGACGGCCGCGCTGCATCGCACGCGTCGTCGCCGCATGACTGCCAGATCGTGTAGCGAGCCCCTGAGGACGCACGCGTGAGCATCGAGCGCGGGCAAGAACGCCGCAACTGCGCCGTCCAGGACATCGCCACCGCCGGGCGCCACCTCCGCGCCACTCTTGCCAATGGCACGGTCACCTACGGCACGACGGCCGCGTTCACTCGCAGCCTTCGTCGCGTCGTCTGGCCGGTCAAGTTCAGGCCGGACCTCCCTCCGCGCTACGACGGCAAGAACAACCCCCTGGAGTTCCTGCAGCTCTACTCTTTGGCCATCCAGGCCGCCGGGGGTGACGACAAGGTCATGGCGAACTGGTTCCCTATGGCCCTCAAGGACTCTGCATCCTCATGGCTCACCAACCTTCCCGCCGAGTCCATCAACTCTTGGGAGGAGCTCTGCCGGTGCTTCGTCGCCAACTTCAAGGGCACGTACGAGCGCGGCCTCACCTACAACGACCTCCGCGCCGTGCGTCAGAAGCCCGGCGAGACCCTCCGCAAGTACATCCAGCGCTTTAGCCAAGTGCGCAACAAGATCCCCAACGCCACCGACGCACAGGTCATTTCGGCCTTCCAGGCTGGGGTCACAGACGTGCGGATGCTCGAGAAGCTCGGCATCCACGACAACATCACCACCGTCGTCAAGCTTTTCGACTTGGCGGACAAGTGCGCCAAGGCTGAAGAGGGCCGCTTGTTCGTCAAAAACGAGCCAGGGGACCCCGCCGAGGGGTCCAAAAAGAAGAAATCCTCTGAGAAGCGCAAGACTACTGCGGTCCTCGCGGCAGAGCCTGACGCCAAGCAGTCTCGCCAAGCTGCTACTCCAGCCGCAGAGGTCGCGGCGGAGGCCGCAGCGGCCGCGGGGGGCGACGCTGGAACAACAACTACAACGACAACTACCAGCAGAACCCCCAGGACAACGCTGCCCAGCCCGCAAATGACAACCTGCCTGCCGAGGCTGACGAAGGCTACCAGGTGCCTCGCGGGGCAGCTTGTATCCTTGGCGGGGCTCAGGCCCCTCGCTCCAACCGCCACTTCAAGCAACTCGCTCGCTCGGTCGCGGCAGCCCTCCCTGGAGTCGAGGCCTCCAGGCCCCTCAAGTGGTCCCAGTGCCCCATTACTTTCGACTCCGGCGACCACCCCAAGTCCACGTCAACCGTTGGCACCATCCCGTTGGTCTGCACCCCCACCATCAACAACATCGCCGTCTCTAAGACGCTCATTGATGGGGGTGCTGGCCTCAACGTCATCTCCGTCGAGACATTCGAGAAGCTGCAGGTGCCCTACGAGCGGCTCATGCCTACCAGGCCCTTCTCGGGAGTGACAGAGGGTCTCACCACCCCTCTGGGGCAGGTGAGGCTCGCCGTCACTTTCGGCACCCAGGCCAACTACCGCACCGAGCTGATCGACTTCGACGTCGCGCACATCGGCCTACCCTACAACGCCATACTCGGCTACCCCGCCCTCGCCAAGTTCATGGCGGTGACCCACCACGCCTACAACCTCGTCAAGCTCCCTGGCTCGGGTGGCACCATTGTCATCCGCGGCGTGGTCTCGGACACCCTGTACGCTGCGCAAGCGGCCTACAAGGCTGCCGCGGTGGCGTCACCCGCCGACGAGGACGAGGAACCCCTCCCGAGGCCCCCCGCGAAGAAAAAGCAGCTGTTCTCCCAGGAGAAGGCCGCGACAAAACAAGTGTCTCTGGAGGCAAGTGGCTCGGGGGCTTGCGTCACCATCGGCGCCAACCTGCCTCCCAAATAGGAAAGCGCGCTCGTCGCCTTCCTCAGGGCAAACTCTGACATGTTCGCTTGGACACCGTCAGATATGTCCGGAGTACCGAGGGAGGTGATCGAGCACCACTTAGCCGTATGCCCAAACGCACGCCCCGTCAAGCAAAAAGCGCGGCGCCAAGCGCCAGAGAAACAAGACTTCATCGTCAAGGAAGTAGACAAGCTGAAAAAGGCTAGTATCATCAAGGAAGTGGTCCACCCCACTTGGCTCGCCAATGGTGTGGTCGTCCCCAAGCACACTGGAGGGAGTCGCCTTTGCATCGACTTCACCGACCTCAACAAGGCCTGCCCCAAGGACCCCTATCCCCTCCCGAGGATCGACCAGATCGTAGACTCCACCGCCGGCTGCGCGCTCCTCTGTTTTCTGGATGCCTTCTCTGGTTATCACCAGATCAAGATGGCGAAGGAGGACGAAGAGAAGACAGCATTTCTCACCCCCTGCGGTGTGTTCTGCTACGTCTGTATGCCCTTCGGTCTGAAGAACGCTGGCGCCACTTTCCAGCGCCTCATGAGGATCGCCTTGGGAGCTCAAATGGGGAGGAATGCAGAGGCCTACGTCGACGACATCGTCGTCAAAACCCGCGAGAAGGACACGCTCATCCAGGACCTCGAGGAGACCTTTGCCAACCTGCGCAAGGTCAACATCAAGCTGAACCCCGCCAAGTGCGTCTTCGGGGTCCCTTCAGGCAAGCTCCTCGGTTTCCTGGTATCCCACCGCGGCATTGAGGCCAACCCCGACAAGATCAAGGCCATAGAGCAGATGCAGCCCCCTCGTCGCCTCAAGGACATGCAACGCCTAGCGGGATGTATGGCCAGCCTCGGCCGTTTCATCTCCAAGTTCGGCGAGAGGGCGCTGCCATTTTTCAAGATCATGAAGAGGTCCGGTCCTTTCAAGTGGACCCCCGAAGCAGCAAAGGCCTTTGAGGACTTGAAGAAATATCTGGCGAGCCCACCCATCATGGTCGCCCCACGCCCTCGCGAGCCTCTGAAGCTGTACCTTGCAGCCACTCCTCAAACGGCAAGCGCGGTCTTGGTGGCTGAAAGAGCAGAGCCAGCCCACGACAAGCAGAACTCCGCCTCGCCAAGCCCAGAACCCCCCGACCAGGAAGCAGCCTCGTCAGGCCCCCAGCCCCAAGAAAACCTCGCCAAGGACTCCACCGAGCCAGGGGAGGAGCCAGCCGCTGCCTCACCAACGACTACCCTCGTCGAGCACCCCGTGTACTTCGTCAGCACAGTGCTGCGGGATGCTCGCGAGCGCTACCCCATGCAGCAAAAGCTCCTCTTCTCGCTCCTCATCGCCTCCAGGAAGCTGCGCCACTACTTCCAGGGTCACCCCATCAAGGTGGTCACCTTATACCCCCTGGAGCAGGTCCTGCGCAACCCGAACACGACAGATCGCGTCGCAGGCTGGGGCATTGAGCTACAACCTTTCGAGCTGGAGTTTGACACCACCAGGGTCATCAAGGGCAGAGTGCTGGCCGATTTCATGGCCGAGTGGACGGACACGCGCAAAGACGAAGAGCTTCCAGAGGAGGAGGTTACAGCCTCAGGAGGAACGACGCCAAGCCACTGGACCATGCACTTCGACGGCGCCTTTGCGGCCAGGAGTGCAGGGGCTGGCGCCGTTCTCACCTCACCGACAGGCGACAAGCTCTACTATGCCGTCCAACTATGCTTCAAGGACAGCGACAAGGTCTCCAACAACATCGCTGAGTATGAAGGCCTCCTCGCCGGGCTCAAAGCCGCCATCGCCCTCGGCATCAAGTACATCCTCATCAAGGGCGACTCCCAGCTCCTCGTTAACTTCTCCAACAAAAGCTACACGCCTAAGGACACCTACATGGTGGCCTACCTTGAAGAGGTACGCAGGCTGGAGAAACACTTCAGGGGCATGGAGCTCAAGCACATCCCACGGGCAGAAAACCAAGAGGCAGATGAAGTCGCTCGGCGAGCAGCAAGAAGAGAAGCCCAGAAGCCTGGAGTGTTCGAGGAGAGGCTCACCAAGGCCTCAGTCAAGCAACCTGTGGTCAACATCAGCATCGACGAGGAGCTTCCACCTGCCCCACCAAGCGGAGCACCAAACTGTGGGTTGCCCTCGGGCGATCGCTTGCTGCTGACTCTGGTACGACAAGACACTGGTTGGATCGACGAGATCAAGAACTACCTGCAGAACCGAGCCCTCCCCGAAGACGACGCAGAAGCCGAGAGAATTGCTCGCCAGGCCAAGTCCTATTGCCTCCACGACGGGGACCTGTACCGAAAACGACCCAATGGGGTTGCGTTGCGGTGTGTCCCTGCCGAGGAGGGCCGCCAGCTCATCAACGACATACACAGCGGCGAGTGCGGCCACCACTCTTCCTCGCGCACCATTGCAGGCAAGGTTTTCCGGAGTGGTTTCTACTGGCCCTCAGTGCTTCAAGATGCTGCCGAAATCGTCCAAACCTGCGACGCATGCCAATTCCACGCCAAGCAAATCCACCAGCCCGTGCAAGGACTCCAGACGATCCCGCTCTCCTGGCCGTTCGCGGTCTGGGGGCTGGACCTGCTGGGACCCTTCCCGCGAGCGCTCGGGGGCTACCGCTATCTCTACGTCGCCATCGACAAATTCACCAAGTGGCCTGAGGTGGAGCCCGTGCGCACCATTCCGGCGAAGTCGGCAGTAAAATTCATAAGGAGCCTGGTCTGCCGTTTCGGCGTGCCCAACCGTATCATCACCGACAACGGCTCACAATTCATCAGTGGCGCCTTCAAGTCCTACTGCGGCAGCATCGGTGCCCAAATCTGCTACGCCTCGGTGGCGCATCCACGAAGCAACAGGCAGGCTGAACGAGCCAACGCCGAGGTGCTCAAGGGCCTCAAGACGAGAAGCTTCAACCGCCTCAAGGCCAGCGGCAAGCATTGGATCGATGAGCTCCCCTCGGTGCTCTGGTCTATCCGCACCACGCCAACAAAGCCAACTGGTGAGACGCCGTTCTCCCTCGTCTATGGTGCTGAAGCTGTCCTCCCCAGCGAGATCACTCATGGCTCTCCGCGAGTCTTGGCCTTCAAGGAGGCTGAGGTGGACGAACTCCGCAACGATGACCTGCTGCTGCTTGAAGGGCTTCGCCGCAATGCGGCCCTGAGAGCGGCAAGGTACCAGCAAGACCTCCGTCGCTACCACAGCCGCCACATCTGGCCACGCACTCTCGAGGTAGGAGACCTTGTCTTGAGGAGAATCCTCTCTAGGGCAGGCCTCCACAAGCTCTCACCAATGTGGGAAGGCCCCTACAGAGTCGTGCACATCGCCAGGCCTGGCTCCGCACGACTTGAGACGGAGGACGGCATCCCTGTCGCCAACCCCTGGAACATCCAGCACCTGCGCAAGTTCTACCCCTAATCGCCCTCGGCGAGCAATTTTTTGCATCAAGGGAGAACCACGTGCCATCATCCTTAAAAAGGAAAAACTTCGGGCTCCCCTCTCTACTATACGTTGCCGCGGGCCGTTCAAGAAGACTCCCAAGCCACTAAGCCTCGGCATGGTAACCTCTTCAGGCACCATGTCTTGGCGAGGTGGATCCCCATGCCGGTCATGGTGGAACGCAGGCTAAAAAGCCACCCCCGCATAGGGGCCCCCTGAGCTCTCTCTACATGCGTCTGCCTCGGGCACGCCCCTCGAGAGTCTCAGCCACAGAATGTGGACCCCATGCCAAGAGCATGGCAGATTTTTTGTGCTTCTGGCCACGCCAGTGTAATGAACCTATGTTTTAGGCCAATTTGAACATTTGCGCATCGCGCCAACGTATTTTGTTGCTTCGGTGTTGTTTGCTTCGATGTTATTTGCCTTTCTTTCTCGCTCGTATGATCCCTCCTGTGTATCTCACGAGCGGGGGCTAGCAGGGTGCCATGCCACGGGAGCATCCCGGCAGCGCCTAAAACCCAAGGGATCCGAGCTCTGAACTTGCGGGTCAGCTCTCATGCATGTCAACTCCCAAGGAGCTCTGAACTCATGGGTCAGCTCCCGCGCACGTCAACTCACCAAGGATCACCAAAACCTTGGTGCCTGTTTCTCCTCGCGAGACACACATGAAGGAACCTACGAGCACCATAAGAATCTTTTAACTGTCTATTGCTTGTGGGTACGCCTATCTCTCCAAGTGCAGGAAAACAGGCTCTCCAAGCCTCAGGCAACGACAAAGCGAAAACGCCTCGCCAGGGAACCAACACCCTTTCCAAGGCAAAAACACCTCGGCAAGCTAAGTCTAAATACTTGTTCAGATCTCTTCCCGCTGGTTTTCGCCCCTCGAGTCTCTTTTCTCTCTCCTATGCCTCATGGGCTGCTTGCACGTCAAAGGGGGGCCCCAAGCATCGCGCTTCGAGGAAGCTCTCACTTCTCAAGGCCTCACGCACCCCCCGGACTTGTGGAGCACTGACTCGCACATACCGAAGCGGCGGTGGTGTAGCGCTAAGAGAGGGTCCTAAGACGTAGAGCGAAAAAGACATGAAGGGGAAAGACAAAAGCCTCCCGAGGGACGTTCACAAGCATACTCCAATAACTTAACAAGTTTTTACAAAAGCTTACAAACAAAACGAATGCTAAAATAGTATGCGCCTCTGCGCGTCCAGGCAAGGAGCTCAGGCCGTCGCCCCTCCTGAGGTGCCTCCGCGATCCATGGTGGTTTCCGCCTCTTCCAGGGCTTCCTCGTCATCGCCTTCGATCACCACTTGGTCGAATTTCTTGGCGTACGCGATGGCGGCCTGCTTGGCGGTCTCCCGCGCCTTGTCGCTGATGGCACGTGGTGGCGCCATCACGTCCTCAAGGTCAAGTGGGGGCTGGAGCCTCACGAGGTTGCTGAAGACGTTGGTGACGGCGACAACGAGGAGGTCGCGACTCTCCTCCACGACACGCTTGTCGAAGCTCTTCGCGACCCCTTCAAGCTTTCCGAGGAACTGCTCGAAGAAGTGCGAGTACGAGGTTTCGTCGTCTGTCGCCGCGGAGAAGGAGGGGACGTCGATTCTCAGATCTCTCCCGACGGCGCGCACGCGGCTCACCAGGCTCTGGAGAATGCTTTGACGCTGGCGCGTCATGAACCGGTTAACCTGGCGCTGGTCTCGTGCCTGCTCCACCAGGGCCGCGACCGGCCCCACCTGCTGCCGGAGCTCGTCCAGGTCCCTCTCCAAGGCAAAGGCGTTCCCCTCAGCGCGCACCTGGGCTTCCCGAGAGACCTCGAGGCAAGAGGTCAACCGCTTCTCCTCCAGCTCAAGCTCCTTGATGCGCTTCTCGAGCTCCTGGCGCTTGGTCTTGAGGCGGTCCTCGTGCTTCGCGACCTTCTCGTCATACTCCTTGGAGAGGTTTTCGCGGACGAGTTTGACCTTGAGGTCAGCCTCTTCTTGGAGCCTCTTATGCTCCGCCGCAAGGTTGGCCTCGTCGGTGGCCACCCGACCCTCACGCTCCTCCAGCTGCCCCTCGCGGGTGGCCTGGTCCTTCGCGAGCAGCTGGACCTGCTCCTCGCGCCGCTGCAGCTCCTTCTCCTGGAGGGCGAGCTCTTCCTCACGCCTTTTTAGCTCGGCCTCGCGAGGCGCCAGCTGCCCCTCGCGGGCGTCCAGCTGCTCGCGGAGCTCGTTCAGGCTGGCCTTGGCGGCCTCGGTGTCAGCGGCGAGTTTCTGCTTCGCGGCCGCCAACTCGTCATGCTTGGAGGTGGTTTCCACCTCGAGCGCTTCCCTGGCGGCGTCGAGCTCCTCCATCACCTCCTGCGCCTCCCGCTTGACGCTGTCGCGGGTCTCCTTGGCGAAGCGGAGGGCCTCTTGGCGTTCCGCCTGGGCCGCCGCATCCCACCGGCGGCACACCTCCACCCTCTCGAAGAGAAGGGACCAGGCATCGCCAAGCCTCGCCCTTTCCTCCGCCAGGGCGTCTTCTTCCCTGGCGAGCTGCTCCTCCAGCCCGTCGAGCGCTCGCCGCGCCCGGTTGAGGACGATCCGGCGATAGGCCGCTTGGCGATGCGGCGCTTGCAGCGCCAAGGAGACTCCCACGCTGCTGCTGGGTACAGTTCCCTCGACGCTTGTCGAGGCGCCTAGGGCGTCCAGCCCCGAGCTTGTGGCGGCCCCCGCCGCGGCATGGGGGCTCGTGGGGGCGTCTCCCTCGCCGCCCGCGTCAAGAGCCCTCCGGGGGCTGGGCATCTCTTCGCCCCTGGCCCCGTCGCTCGGGGGCTCCAGAGGTGTCTCTGCCTCCTGCTCCATAGGGGCGCCTCCGGCCCCCTCTGCAACGGCCACGTCCGCCGCGGCCTCGGGCGCGTCAGCCCTTCTCGAGGCCCCCTCCTCTGGAGGCGGCTCCGCGATGATGTCCTCGCCCACGGTTGCCTCCTCCGCCTCCTGCTGGGCTGGAGGAGTCGCCACCCTGGTTGGCGACGCCGCCGCCTCTGCTGCCTCCTCCTCCACGCGGTGCTCCGCCGCTGGAGGAGTCGCCGCCCTGGTTGGCAACGCCGCCGCCCCTGCTGTCTCCTCCTCCACGCGGTGCTCCGCCGCTGGAGGAGTCGCCGCCCGAATCGGCGACGCCGCGCTCGCCTCGGCCACCGCCGTCCCCGCGCGGCGCTCGGCCGCGGGAGAAGCAACTGCCTGCTGCGGCTCGCCGGCCGCAGGCGTCTCCATGGCGATGCCGGTGGTCTCTCCAACCTCGCCGAGCCGCCGTCTCTTTGGCTCTGCGAGCTGCCTGAAAGGAAGACAAAGTTGAAAATCCTTCAAAGGGGGGAACTCTCGAAGCAAAATACTGAAGGAGAAAAAGAAATCGAGGGCTTACTCGCCGGCCATCACCCACACCCTCTTCTTTGCCTTGGAAGGCTGGGTGAGGTTTGCTCCGGCCTCCTCCCGGGACGCGCCTGTCTCCGCGCGAGGGACGCCTCCCGCGGTTGCGGCCCTCCTGTCGTGGACGGCCTTGGAGCGGGGCTCGCAACGCCCTTTTCCGCCGCCGCTCGTCTCCTCCTCGGCGCGCTGGGAGCGGACGATGCGGAAGGCGTCCTCCTCGTCGTCGGAGGAAAGCACCTGGAGGTCCACTTCGGCGTGGGCGCTCCTCGAAGACCCGGCGCCCTCGCCGACGGGGTCAGCGCCCCTTGAAGCCTCGTCTTCGCCAAGGGGGTCCTCGCTTCTCGAGGCCTCCTCCTCGGCGGACTCGGCCTCCTCAGCCTCGGGAGCCTCGTCCACGTACTCCGGCTCCGCCGCCCACGGGTTAGGGCGAGGCCCGCTGTGCCCCGCGGGCACGATTCCCCACTCGTCGAACGTGGGCATATGTGAGCGCTGCTCCTCTATGCTCTTCTCGGCGAAGACGATGAGCGGCTTGGCCGCCTCTTTCTTGGCGGGCGGGATCTCCGGCGATGTGAAGAGAACGTTCATAATCTGGCGGAGCACATCAGGCTCGAAGCCGTCCCTGCTTAGCCGCATGGCGTCGTCCTTGCCGTCGTATCGCCACACCGGCTCGGCGTGCTGTTGGAGGGGGGCGATGCGGCGCCTGGTGAAGTCCTTTGCCACCATTTGACCGGTGACCCCTGCGTCGCGGATGTGATGGATGTACACGTACACCGCGTCAAGCTTCGAGCCCCTGAAGTCCGCGCTCGCCCAGCGCGCCCACTTCCTCGGCGGCGCCTCGGGCACCTCCAGGAGAGGGTTGGTGGCCTTGGCGTCGACAAAGAGCCACTTCTCGCGGAACTTGTCGACCTTTTTCGTCACCTTGGTGACGGCGACCTCGCCAAGCCAGGCGATGGGGATGTAGTTGTCGCTCCGGGCGTCGACGATGCGAAAAGAGACGCATCCGAGCCGCTCGCCCTTGGCGGAGTTCCGAAGGGAGTAGAAGCTCCGGAAGAGCGCCACCGAGGGGCGGATGCCGAGGTAAGCCTCGCAGAAGTGGGCGAAGATGGCGAGGATGAGGATGGAGTTGGGATGAAGATGAAGGAGTTGGATCTGGTACGTCTCCAAGATCGCCAGGAGGAAATCAGAGAATGGTGGTACCAGGCCGGCGTAGAGAGTATGAAGAAAGATGGGGTAGAAGGTGTCGGTGAGCCTGCTACCGGCCGGCCTCAGTTCGGTGGCGCCGTGCTCGTTGGTTTTCGCCGCCGCCAGGTGGCGCACCGTCGCTATCGTCGCAGCGGTGACGCGCGTCTTCGGCAGTGCTCCCTCGAGAGCAGCGGCACGCGCCATCGCCGCGGACGTGCCCGCCCGCGCCTTCGCCGCCGACGAGCTCGCCTGCACGGTGGCCTTGCCCTTGTCGGTGGCTGCTTTCTTGGGCGCCATTGGTCGCCGGAGAAGAAGAAGAGTGCTCTGGAGATTGGAGTTCTCTGGAGAGTTTGGAGGCGTGGGGAGAAGTGTGCGGAGGAGTTACGGGAGAAGTAATGGGCGCCGCCTGCGCGCCCAGGCTTTATTGACCAGTACTCGAGTCGTGGCGGGCCCCGCCACGTCGCCCGTTGGAGCCGAGGAGGCCGCGGCCGCGGGCGCAACCGCTGCGTGACACGTGTCGCGGCCCTGTCAGGCATCTTTGGCCCCTCGACGCTTCGCCTTCGTCATTGGGCCTCGGCGTGCCCATCGCGGGCCCGGGGGCTACTGTCGGCACAGTGGAAACCAGGGTACCACGGGCCGGCCTGCCAGGGCCCACAGTATTCTTCGGGTGATTTTCGCTAAGGACCAGGCTCTCCCAGCCTGGCGAGTTCCGCGAGGATTTCTCCCCTCGCGAAGGGTCCTCCTCGCCAAAGGGTTCTTTCCCTTGGCGAGGGATCGCTCTTCGACAAGGCGTCTCCGACGCCGCCCGCAATTCTGCTAAGGGCCAAGCCGAAAGGCTTGGCGAGGCCTTCCGCCTCGCGAAGCGTTTTCCTCGTGAAGCCATCTCTGCCCCCGCGCGGAGCGCACATGGACTCTGCGCCATGTGCAGAGTGACGCGCGTGCCTACGCACGATGACGACGACGCCGCAGTTGCCGTTTCCATGTATAAAGCAGTCAACAAAGCGGAGCCAAGCAAAGCGGACAACGAGTATTGCCTCTTTGGTGACAAGGGGACAGTCTGCAGCTACGCTCCAAGGACGACGTCACCATGGGCCACCTCCCACCTCGGCAAGCGCCAGCCCGCCGTCCAGCCGGTCGGTGTCCCTTTTCAGCTTTGGTGACGCCGTTCCCCTGCCGTGGACCGCGTCCACGATCTTTACCTTTATGGTAGACCTCACCTTTACGGTGCACCGCGCCTCCTCCTTCGTCGCCATGTGGTAGCCCTTCCCGCCCAAATGTTTGGGCAGAAGAGGCCCAGGGCGCCTATAAAAGAAGGAGGAGAACGCCCAAGCAAGGGGTTCGATCTTCGGTTGGTGCAGCTCTAGCAAACCCTAACCCTAGATCTGAAGATCAGCAAGTAGCCATTATTAGTCACCTCGAGCTCGACAAGCTCTCCTTGTACTGTCAACTCTTCAAGCAGTGCAATACACCATAGCAGGACGTAGGGGTTTTACCTCCACAAGAGGGCCCTGAACCTGGGTAATACCTTGTGTCAATCTCTGCAGTGTCGTCCGCAGCGAGCCTGACGAGCACCGTCGCCGGAGCACGTTGTGGACTGTTTGACTCCGTGTTCAGCCCCTTACACGATACCTTGGAGACACCCCTAGTTCCTGGGGACAATCTCCGACAAGAACCACAAAAGAACTCCAAGAACTAGATCCACAAGGTTCCCCTCACTTAGAGGAGAGATTGTTCGGTGGAAATGTAGATCTAGATCTCCTCTCTTGAATCCCTAAATTTGGGCAAGAATCGTTGGAGGGATTGAGAGAAATCAAGCTCACAAGTTTGCAACAATGGAGGAGGGAGAGAGAGTGAGTGAGCTCCAGAGGTTAAAGAACCATTGGGAAAGAAGGCCCCTTAAAAAGGTGGGGCAAAAACTGGCCGTTGGGCTCAGATCCCGCGGGGGGCGGTAGTACCGGCCCAAGGGCGGTACTACCGCCCCACAGGAACCTGCGCACCAACGGTAACAAACAAAACCCGAGGAGCCTGGTAGTAGGGCGGTAGTACCGGAATCTCGGTACTACCGGCCTACTTCCGAACCTCAAACAGAGAGCAAAAGCGGTAGTGGCCCGGTAGTAAGGCAGTAGTACCGGAGTCCCGGCACTACCGGCCTACTGCCGGCCGACTTCCGAACCTCAAACAGAGGCGAACTCTGGAGGTAGCCCGGAACTAGTCCGGAACTACCGGCCGGCCGGTACTACCGGCCGTAGCCCGGTACTACCGGGACATCAGAAAACTGCATACCAGAAACGCCATAACTTTTGCAAATGAACTCCGAATCGAGTGAATCCAATTTTGTTGGAAAGAGGACGACAAGAGCTTACCCTACAAAAACTGAAAATAGGAAAACAAGGAAGGGAGATTGTGCAAAGGGTTGGAAGGGTGAAACCTTCCACACGGATGAACTGTCAAAATCTCCACAACCGAAAACGCAATAGAAGACGCATACGAAATCCGTTTTCGGTGAACTTGGTTTTGTCATGACGAGCACGACAAGCACCAAGACCACACCACAAAAAGAGCCAGATAAGAACCAATAAAGATGATTGCAAGGATGCAAGGATGCAAAGGTTTGAGCTCTCCAAGAAAAAATACGATCAAGATACTCGGTCGAGAGCCCCTCTTGATAGTACGGTTATCTATCCTATAACCCAGTCTCTCAACTAACATCATGAGACCGGTAAAATAGAAACCCTATCAAGATCATACCTTTTCCTCGCGCATTAATCCACTTGAGGTCGATGAAGACGATCTTCATCTCCTCAAGACGAACCACCCTTCTTGATTGCGCTTCGCTTGGTGAAGATTCACATGTTGCTCCCCCATACACCAATATGGGAGAAGCACTCTTCGGCATATCTTCACTTGGCCTTGAGTGTTGATCAACTCGCACTTAGCCTTGATCAACACATAATCTTCTTCCCTTAGCCTTGACTCCAACATATCGAGATCAAGCAACGCACATGGACACACCTACAAATATAGCTCAATACAAACATTAGTCCATAGAGATTGTCATTAATTACCAAAACCACATATGGGGGCAACCATGCACTTTCAATCTCCCCCATTTTGGTAATTGATGACAATCCCTTATAAGAGGGTTTATATAATGAATTAAGAAACCTTGCAGGACAAACAAGCAAGGATGCAAGCGCATTAAAGGCAAATGCAACAAAAGCATATAAACCAAATTCCCTTAAACCCTCTAAACTTCTCCCCCATTGGCATCGATTGCCAAAATGGGAAGAAAGATTTAGAAAGCCAATATAATGAGTTCCTCCATAAAGTGTGCATTTCTCAAGATATGAGTGAAATCAAATGCATATATTCATTGACGAATAATTAGAGGGAATCAAACTATATTGAGGATCGAAAGATTGCAAAAAGATGAAATCATTCTAAACATCTCCACAAAGGAGAAAAGCAATCGAAAAGATCCAAAGCGAGAGTTCTATATAAAAATGGAGAAGCTCCCCAATGTTTATGCACTATTGAGGAGTGCACAAATATGGAATCTTCACTCCCCCAAAATCATCTAGAACACTCAACAAGTGCAAGTGTGCATAAAGCAAAAGCAAATCATAGCACTTGCACCAATGATATGGTTGAGCCATAAGGAGATACCAATTTTCAAAGATTCAACATAAGATAGGCCCAACCGAGATAAAAGGAAGATCTTTAAAGGAGTATGTTCACAAGCTTAGTGATACCAATTGGAAACTAGAACCAATTGAAAATGCCAAAAGCTAGTGAGAGCATTTAGCCAATAAAAAAACAACATACTCACCAAGGTAAGCATGAGGACAAAGATCTTCAATAAAATGTGAGTGCGCAAAGATGCAAATAGACATGAGACAAGCACTCACGAGACAAATTTGGAGCCACCAAAGAATTATAGATAAAAAACAAGGTGGCTCGAAAGAAATATGATACCAAATAAAAGGGGGCCTCTCTCATATGTATAGGTTTCTAAGTAGACAAATCGTTGATGATATACATCCACAAAGAAACTTGCACATATGAAATGGTCGATGAAGGGGAGACCACGGTATCCAAAAGGGAAGTATGAATATACAAAAGAGATTATTGCTTAAAAGCATAGCACATAGCTCAAATTTATCGCATTGTATATAAATGAACTTCAAACACATCAAAAGCATCACACATATCACTAAGGGAACAAGAGATAGTGAAGATGCTTTGAGATAGGCAACAAGTATCACAAGGAAATAATACCAATTGAAGAAAAGGTTTTTGCACTTTCATCACAAATATCACAAAGATATACCAAGTGAAGGAAAAAGGCCAAAACCACAACAATTGCACATAAAAGCTTTCATGCCAAGAAGCAACCTACACAAGGTTGAGACTAGAAAAGTATGCATGAGGTAGATACTTGTTACCAAGATACATTGACGATGAAGAAGATGAGAATTTGTTTATCATCAAAACTTGACTCCAATAATCACACGGTGAGAACACCTTCCTTTTGAATGAGGCAAGCATCCAATGCATCTCCATTGTACCTAAAACAAAATTCAAGCACAAAATGGTTCCCAAACTCATTGGGTCCCATAGAAGTTAGATAAACTTCAACATATAGGAAACACTCCACATAAATATATGCATATAGATATGAAATTGAATTTCATGCACATCTTAGCCGATTTAGGATTCGGTGGAGTATCCCCTATATATTGGAACTAGAAAGACAAACATGCCATATAATATATATATTAGAGAATATACATGCAAAGTCTTTCGAGAACCAAACGAGATACAATTTGGACGAAACCACCAAGTAAACCAAGAAAAGAGCACACCAAGGTGTGACACAAGAAGGTTGTCCAAATTATATCAAAATCCAAATCAACACATGATTGAGGAAAAAATCAAATCAACAAATGATTGATTCCAAAACACATCAACACATGAAGTGTTATATCAAAATGAATCAAATCAAACAACACATGAGAGATAAGACACCAATTGAAAATACGACACCAACTAGGAGCAAAGATACCAATAGAAGGATGATACTTGACCGAAATCAAGTAAAGTAAAACAAATAAAAGAGGTATCAAAGCTCCCACAATAAGTATCAATTGAAACAAATATCTATGGAGGAGATATCAAATTCCAATTAATACCAATTGAAGGTACAAAAGCAAGGCCAATGAGCATATAAGGTAAAAAGAGACATGCTCAAATGGCTTTTCTCATTCAGGGAGATAAAACACAAAACGAGGAATGAGAAAGCAAACTCCCAAGAGAGAGCAAGGTTACACCAAATAAACCAAACACCCTCTACACTTTTCATGATGGCACAAATCATCAAAAGAAAAAGGTTTGTCTTCCATAAACACATAAGATAGAAATTAAATGCCAATTGAAAGGATCAAATATTGATAGATAGGATAGTTTTCTAAATAAAAATGAATGCTCCCCCAAGATTCATGCATTATCTTTGATATTTGCATTTGAATACAAAATGCATGCACAAGGGATCATAACTCTCCATATTTTATTTCCAACACTAAACACTACCAATTGAAAATTAGGATATATGCAAGAGGCAAGGAAGACAAAGGGAGTAAAAACAAAAACACTTGGTAATAAATAAGGCAATTCAACAAAAGAGCCAGTATGAGGATGAACAAAAATATTCTACCACAAATGTGAATATCAATTGTCCAAGGACAATGAGTATAAGGAAATATTTTCCCGGTGAGTAGAGATATACAAGTTCATCCTCACACGATAAAACATATGGCAAGGGATAAGAATTAAAACACCATATTTTAATAAAGTTTGTTGGTAGTTTCAACTATTCAAACCAACTGGCAAGGCCATGGTTAGAATAATATGGAACAAATGGTTTCTCAAATAATATATGGAAATGCATACTAGAGAAAAACCACACCAAGCAAACTCACACAATAAGAGCCAAAGGATAACCAAAATGGAAATTGGAACTTGTTCGAGCCAACATGCCACATAGGAATAAGATAATTTGCAATATCAAATCTAAGTGGCAAACCTCAAATGTACACATTTTATGGATTCGTAATATGCACATAGCTTATTACTCCCCCATAATGTGATAATTCATTTATTTTTAAACAAGAGGCAAATAAGACCAACTAGAGAAATTAATGGACATTGTAGAATTTGAATTTCTCATGAATATGACATACCACATAGTAACTAGATAATATTGAAATATCAATACTAGGTGGTGTGCCTCATGTACACACATTTTTAGGTTTGTGAAGTGCACAAAGCATATTGAAAGGGCATGGTTGCCCCCATGTGTTGTTTTGGTAATTAATGACAATCTCTATGGACTAATGTGTGCTTTAAGTTATATTTGCAGTGTTGGTCCATAGGAATGCTTTGACTCCATATGTTGGAGTCAAGGCTAAAAGAAGAAAACTATATGTTGATCAAGGCTAAGTGCAAGTTGATCAACATACAAGGTTAGGGCATGTGAAGAAGAAGATCATGTGTTGATCAAGATCCTATGTTGTCCATGGTGGATGGCGTCATGTGGTGATCATCATCAAGATAAAGGCCATGTGAAGATATGTCGAAGAGTGTCTCTCCCATCTTGGTGTATGGGGGAGCAATATGCGTGTCTTCACCAAGCGGAGCAAAATCAAGAAAGGTGATCCACTTGAGAGTAGATCAAGATCGTCATCATCTAGCTCAAGTGGAATGCGCAAGGCAAAGGTATGATCTTGATAGGGTTTCTAGTTTACCGGTCTCGCGGTGTAGTTATGAGACCGGGTTTTAGGATAGGTAACCGTACTATCAAGAGGGGCTCTCAAGTGAGCTTTAGCGCATCGGTCGTTGAGAGCTCAAACCTTTGCATCCTTGGCATCATCTTTATTGGTTCCTATTTGGCTCTTATCATGGTGTGGTATTGGTGCTTGTCATGCTTGTCATGACAAGGCCAAGGTCACCGAAAAAGGTTTTCATATGTGTTCCCTATTGAGTTTTCGGTGTCGGAGTTTTTGCCGGTCCATCTATGCGGAAGGTTTCACTCTTCCATTTATTAGCAAAATCTCCCTTGCTTGGTTTCAATATTTTCACTTGTTATTGGGTAGCATTTGTCGTCCTCTTTCCAACAAAAGTGGTTTTGTGTTATTCGGACGTCATATGCAAAAGATATGGTTTTCCGGGTTTTAATAAAAGGGTTTTACCTCTCACCATTTGGCTTTACCATATCTTGTTGAACAATGATGTTTCTGTGCATATTCTTGTAGTGCTCGTTGTGACGATTCCAACGAGTCCAAGTTTACCAAAAACGGAGTTCGTATGTGGTAGATATTAAGTTTTCGGTATCGGAAGTTTTTAGACAGAATTTTAGAGGGAAAAAGAAAAAAGGGGGGAGTGCTGCCGGCCTCACCACCGGCCTGGGCCGGCTCCCCGGCCGGCCCGTTCGGGCATCACCCCGGCCACACACCCGGCCTGGGCCGGTTCACCGGCCGGCCTCTTCGGGTGGGCTCCCGGCCTCCGTGCCGGCCTGGGCCGGTTCCCGGTTCCCCGGCCGGCCCACCCGGGTGGCCGCTCCGACCGCTTGGCGCCCCGGCCCCGCTGCCGGCCTGGGCCGGCTCCCAGGCCGGCCCACTCGGGTGGTGCCCCGGCCCCCTCACCGGCCTGGGCCGGTTGCCAGGCCGGCCTGCCTGCCTTTTTCCTTCTCTCTCTTTTTTCCTGCGCACTAAAATGACCCAACGGCTCCATTTTCGGAGCCCCTATTTAAGGGGCTTCTTCCCCAAAATAAAGTAACCTTTTAGCCAACTCTTGAGCCATTTTCTCTCCTCCATTGTTGACCTCTTGAACTTGGCTTTCTCTCTTTCTCTCCACTAGTTCGTGCTATTTCTTAGGGAAAAAGAGAGAGGAGATCTAGATCCGTATTTCCGCCGGTTGAT
This sequence comes from Puccinellia tenuiflora, assembly GCA_012064385.1. Taxonomy (NCBI): domain Eukaryota; kingdom Viridiplantae; phylum Streptophyta; class Magnoliopsida; order Poales; family Poaceae; genus Puccinellia; species Puccinellia tenuiflora. The sequence continues at coordinate 682,030 of QRDG01000497.1, forward strand.
TTCTCCTCTAAGTGAGGGGAACACTTTGGATCTAGATCTTTGGAGTTTCTTAGTGTTTCTCCTTTTGTTCTTCCTCTCTAATCCCTCCCAAGCATTAGTTGCTTTGGTTGGATTCGGGTTGGAAGAACTTGTCCACTTAGTGTGTTCTTGCCATTGCATTAGTTGCATCGGTTTGAGTTCTCCACGGTGATTCGTGGAAAGTGAAGTTTAGAAGCTTGTTACTCTTGGGTACTTTGGTGCCCTAGACCTTGTTCCTCTAGGGCACTTTGGTACCCTAGACGGTTTGATTTCTCGGAGTCTTGGTGGCTTACGGGATTTGTTGGGAGCCTCCAATTGTGGAGTGTGGCTCAACCTTGTTGCTTCGGAGCTTTGGTAGCTACGAAGATTTTGCCGGGAGCCATCAATTGAGTTGTGGTGTGTGCCCCGGCCTTGGGCATCGAGTCTTGGCGGCTCGGTGCATTTGGTGAAGACCCTCCAACTTGTGGAGTGAGCTTCACCCTTGTAAAGGTTCTAGTTGTCAACCTCAACGGCAACATAGTGACAAGTGCCTCGCCACATTGGTGGTAAGACACAACGGAGATACGGTGTGCCATATCAAGGCTACTCGGTGCTTCACATTGGTGAACACCGCGCCGCTCCAACGGAGACTAGCTTCCATTGGGAAGTGAACTTCGGGATAAATCATCGTCTCCAAGTGCCTCGGTATTTCTATCCCGAGCTTCTTACTTATGCTATTTACTTTGTGATAGACATAGAGCTTAAAGTCATATATCTTGCTATCACCTAGTTGATCATATTGCTTAGCATAAGTTTGTTGGTGCACATAGGTGAACCTAGCTAGTTTAGGTTTCGGCTTGATAAATTAAACGTTAGTTTTATTCCGCATTTATTCAAGCCTTAACCGTAATAATTTTAAATCGCCTATTCACCCCCCCCTCTAGGCGACATCCGTGTCCTTTCAATTGGTATCAGAGCGGGTTCTCTCTTTATAGGGCTTCACGGCCTAGAGAGTAAAGATGTCGTCTAGTGGTTTAGTGCACAATGATTCTTTAATATTCGATGGCACTAATTATAATGATTGGAGAAATCGCATGCTAGATTATTTTCGGGACATTGATCCATATATAGAGCAAATTCTAGATATGGGTTTTTCTCCTCTGGAGGATGAGGAAAATTCTTATCTAGATGATGGAGCTTCTAAAGTGATTTTCAAGTCTTTGAGTAATGCAGTTGCTTTGTCGATCTCTCCTTATCGGAATGGCCATGAGCTATGGACCAAGCTTCAAGACAGTTATGGTGTGTCCATGGATAGTGAGAATGATTGTTCTCACTCCACCTCCGGGCGTAATGAGTTCTCAACTTCTTCTACCTCACCTACATGTGGCAAGCCACAAAATAATGCAATGGTGAGTAGGGATAAATTTTGCAATAATGATAGTGAGCTTCTTTTAGATAATAGTTTACCTCTATCTCATTGCAATGATTTATCTTTGGACCTAAACACATCTAGCACTATAAATGTTTCACATGCTTGTGTTGATAGTCCTTCCATATCTTCAAAAAATTACTTATATAAATCTAATGATGATGAAGAAAATTATGATGAAGATAAGGATAATAGTTTTGACCTCCTTATGAATAAGAATGGAATGGTTGAACGTGCTCTTCAAAATGATAAAAATGCTCATGGTAGTTTCATAGAATTCATAACTACCTTTGTTGGGTATAAGCAAGAATTAGATGATTTGGAAGCACGTGAAGATGAAAGTCTTCGCCGCGAACGTGGTTATGCGAACACGATTGCGGATCTTAAGGAAGCTCTCGAAGAAGGACAAACCACCAAGAAATCTCTTGAGGAGACATTTACTCTAGAGTTGTCTAAAGTAAATAAAACCCATGATAGAGCTCTCAAAGTGGCTAATGGTTTTAAAATAAAAAATGATGAGCTTGTTGTTGAAATTGTTAGACTCCGTGAGGCTAATAAGAAATTTGAAAATGATGTCAAGTCCTTGGAAGATTCTCTTACACATCTCACTAAGTCCCATGATCAACTCCAAGCTCAATTACTAAAAGAGCTTCCTAATTGTTCTCCCATTGCTATTAATGTTGATGCTTGTGCTACTAACTCTATTTCTTGTGAAGCATCCATTTTAAAGGAGAATGTTGAGCTAAGGGCTCAACTTAAATTGCTAACTAGCAATTATGAGATATTAGAAGAAAGCCATGAGAAGCTCTCGAGCTCTCATGAAGATCTTCTAGTATCTCATGATAAGCTAAAATTAGCTCATGAGGCTATCGCTACCAAGGTAATATCTAGTGAGCCTCATGTGGACAATGGCACAACTTCTAATAAAAATGCTAAAATGCCATGTGCTAGTCCTAGTAATTCTTCATCTCACACTAATGCTAAATCATATGTTGAATTACATTTTGTGCCTAGTTGCTCTAACAATGAAGCTTCAACTTCCACTAGTACTTGTGTAGCTACTAACCTTGTAGGGAAGACTAAAGAGCACAAGGCACAAGCCACTTCTTTGAAGAAAGATGTGGAGAAACGTCATAAAGGGAAGGCCACACTTGACAACATGTTGAGTGTACAAAAATCCCCCAATGACAAGAGTGGACTTGGATTCAACTCCAATATCAAGAACAAGTCCAAGAGTAGCAATAAGAAGGGCCAAGAACAAGTCAATCACTCGGCCAAGATTGTTTGCTTCAAGTGCAAAATTGAAGGGCACCATGTTAGGGATTGCCCAATGAAGAAAAAGCCACTTAGTGAGAAGCAATTAGGGAAGCGGCCTATGGTTCAATCTCATGCTCAACCTCGGGTTGAACAAGGGCCACCTCCTAGGAAGACTCAAGTCATCGCTCCTCAAGTTAAGGAGCCTATTAAGAAGAAAGAAAAGAGTCGATATTGCTACTTATGCCGTGAGAAGGGTCATTTGGCTTCTTCATGCACAAACGGTACTCTATCCCACCCCATAATTATTGATGATGTTTATTCTCTTAGGAAGGATAGGGTTGGCAATGTGTTTGCCAAATATGTGGGGACTCAAAGTGGTGTCAAGAAAAGAACCATTTGGGTTGCCAAGCCTATTGTGACTAACCTCTTAGGACCCAACTTGGTTGGGGACCAACAAGCTCAAACTTGATCAATAGGTTGTGATGGAGGACATTGGCAACTTGGCTATCATTGAAGAATTAAGGGATCTTCTTGATTATTATTTCCACAAGCCAAGTCATTTGGATTATATTATCATATCTCATATCCAATGCTCCTTCTTGCGGTAACTTATATTTAAATTATATATACATTGAAAGTTGCTTGCTCCCTAGCATGTGTTAGTTTTGTTCCTAGCATGTGCTTGTATATGTCGTGCTTATTACTTACCTTGAGCAATCAAGTTTGTGTATGTTAATGTGCGCTCCATATATGTGTAAACTTTGTGTTGAGTCCTTATTGATCTTGTGTTGATTTCAATGGGCTCTTTTGAGAGATTAATGGACTATCCCATTTTGGGGGAGTGATATGCTTTGTGCACTTCACTAACCTATAAATGTGTGTGTATGAGTAACACCACCTAGTATTGATATATCAAGATTATCTAGTAACTATGTGGTGTGTCATGCTCATGAGAAATTCAAATTCTATAACATCCATTAATTATCTCTAGTTGATTTTATTTGCCTCTTGCTTAGATAAAATGAATTATCACATTATGGGGGAGTAATAAGCTATGTGCATATTACAATCCCACAAAATGTGAACATTTGAGGTTTGCCACTTAGATTTGATGTTGTAAATTATCTTATTCCTATGTGGCATGTTAGCTCAAACAAGTTCCAATTTGCTTTCTAGCTATCTTTTGGGTCTTGTTCGTGTGTGTTTGCTTGGTGTGGTTTTTCCCTAATATGCATCTTCATATATTAGTTGAGAAACCATTTGTTCCATATTATTCTAACCATGGCCTTGCCGGTTGGTTTGAATAGTTGGAACTACCAACAAACCTTATTCAAATATGGTGTTTTATCTCTTGCCATATGTTTTATCTTGTGAGGATATTCTTGGATACCTCTATCACCGGGAAAATAATTCCAAATGGTCATTGTCCTTGGACAATCCATATTTATGTTTGTGATAGAATATTTTTGATTATCCTTACATTGGCATTGTCTTTTATTTGCCCCATCTCTTGCCAAAATATTTATTTTGACTCCCATTGCCTTCCTTGCCTCTTGCTAGGATCCTAATTCTCAAATTGGTAGTGTTTAGTGTTGTAAATAAAATATGAAGAGTAATGATCCCTTGTGCGTGCATTTTGTATTCAAATACAAATATCAAAAAATAATGCATGAATCTTGGGGGAGCATTCCTTTTATTTAGAACACTATTCTATCTATCAATATTTGATCCTTTCAATTGGCATTTGATTTCTATCATATGTGTTTATGGAAGACAAATCTTTTCTCTTGATGCTTAGTGCCATCATGAAAATTGTAGAGGGTGTTGGGTTTATTTAGTGTAACCTTGCTCTCTCTTGGGAGTCTTGCAATCTCATCTCTTGTTTTATGTTTTATCCTATAGAATGAGAAAACCCTTTGGGCATGTCTCTTTCTTTCATCTTATATGCTCATTGGCCTTGCCTAGGTACCTTCAATTGGTATTAATTGGAATTTAATATCTCCTCCATAGATATTTGTTTCAATTGATATTTATTGTGGAAATCTTGATACCTTATTACTTTATTTTACTTTACTTGATTTCGGTCAAGTAGTAACCTCCTCTTGGTATCTTGTCTCCTAAATGGTATCTTATTTTTCAATTGGTGTCTTATCTCTCATGTGTTGTTTGATTTGATTCCTATTGATGTCACACTTCATGTGTTGACGTGTTTTGGAATCAATCATATGTTGATTTGATTTTTTCCTCAATCATGTGTTGATTTGGATTTTGATATAATTTGGACAACCTTTTTGTGTCACACTTTGGTGTGCTCTCTTCTTGGTTTACTTAGTGTTTTGTCCAAATTGTATCTCATTCGGTTCTCGTAAGTCCATGCATGCATATTTACTAATATATTTATTTTATGGCATGCTAGTCTTTCTTGATCCAATATATAGGGGATACTCCACCAAATCCTAAATCGGCTAAGATGTGCATGAAATTCAAGTTCATCTATATGCACATATTTATGTGGAGTGTTTCCTATGTATTGTAGTGTATCTAACTACTATGGAACCCAATGAGTTTGGGAACCATGTTGTACTTGAATTTTGTTTTAGGTACAATGGAGATGCATTGGATGCTTGCCTCATTCATAAGGAAGGTGTTCTCACCATGTGATTATTTGAGTCAAGCTTTGATGATAAACAAAAATTCTCATCTACATCATCACCAATGCTATTTCGGTAACAAGTATCTATCCCATGCATATGTTTCTTATATTCAACCGTGTGTAGGTTGCCCCCTGGCATGAAAACTTTAAATGTACAATTGTTGTGACTTTGGCTCCTTTCTTCACTTGGTATATCGTTGTGATATGTGTGATGGAAATGCAAAAGTTTTTTTTCTTCAATTGGTATTATTTCTTTGTGATACTTGTTGCCTATCTCAAAGCATCTTCACTATCTCTTATTCCCTTAGTGACATGTGGGATGTCTTTGATATTTTTGAAGTTCATTCATATACAATGAGATAAATTTGAGCTATGTGCTATGCTTTAAGCAATAATATCTTTTGTATATTCATGACTTCCTTTTTGGATACCATGGTTTCCACTTTATCAACCATTTTATATGTGCAAGTTTCTTTGTCGACGAATATCATTGTCTACTTAGAAACCTATACATATGAGAGAGGTCACCTTTTATGTGGTATCCTACTTTCTTGCAAGCCACCTTGTCTTTTATCTATAATTCTTTGGTGGCTCCAAGTTTGACTCGTGAGTGCTTGTCTTATTTCTACTCGCACCTTTGGGCACTCACATTTTATTGAAGATTCTTCTCTTCATGCTCATCACGTGAGTATGTTGATTTTGTTGCCTAAATGTTCTCACTAGCTCGTGGCTCTTTTTAATTGGTATTAGTTTCCAATTAGTATCCTTGAGCTTGTGAACATATCCTTTTTGAAAAATCTTATTTGTAAGTTATGTGTGTCAATACTCGATATAACTTATCTCCATTTGGTCAAGACTATGTGTCTTATCAAATTAATTGTCTTGTCACACACACACATACTCTTGGTTGGGCCTTCATTAATAATTTCTTTTAATTAGTATCTCCTTATGGCTCAACCACATCTTTGGTGCAAGTGCTTTGTTTTGCTTTAATGGTTACATCCTTGCACTTTGTGAGTGTTCTAGATGATTTTGGGGGAGTGAGGATTCCATATTTGTGCACTCCTCAATAGTGCATGAACATTGGGGAGCTTCTCTAATTTTATTTAGAACTCTAGGTTAGGATCTTCTTGCTTGCTTTTCTCCTTGGTGGAGATGTTTAGAATGATTTCATCCTTTTGCAATCTTTGGATCCTCAATATAGTTTGATTTCCTCTATTATTCATCAATGGATATGTGCATTTGATTCCACTCACATTTTGAGAAATGCACACTTTATGGAGACATTCATACTATATTGGCCTTCTAGAATTTTCTTCCCATTTCGGCAATCGATGCCAATGGGGGAGAAGTTTTAGAGGGTTTAAGGGAATTGGTTTTATGCTTTAGTTTGGTTCTTAAGCATTTGCCTCTCATGCTCATGCATCCTTGTCTTGCAAGGTTGTTTAATTCACTATATAAACCCTCTCAAAAGGGATTGTCATCAATTACCAAAATGGGGGAGATTGAAAGGGCATGGTTGCCCCCATGTGTTGTTTTGGTAATTAATGACAATCCCTATGGACTAATGTGTGCGTTAAGTTATATTTGCAGTGTTGGTCCATAAGGAATGCTTTGACTCCATATGTTGGAGTCAAGGCTAAAAGAAGAAGACTATATGTTGATCAAGGCTAAGTGCAAGTTGATCAACATACAAGATTAGGGAATGTGAAGAAGAAGATCATGTGTTGATCAAGATCCTATGTTGTCATGGTGGATGGCGTCACGTGGTGATCATCATCAAGATAAAGGCCATGTAAAGATATGTACGAAGAGTGTCTCTCCCATCTTGGTGTATGGGGGAGCAATATGCGTGTCTTCACCAAGCGGAGCAAAATCAAGAAAGGTGATCCACTTGAGAGTAGATCAAGATCGTCATCATCTAGCTCAAGTGGAATGCGCAAGGCAAAGGTATGATCTTGATAGGGTTTCTAGTTTACCGGTCTCGCGGTGTAGTTATGGAGACCGGGTTTTAGGATAGGTAACCGTACTATCAAGAGGGGCTCTCAAGTGAGCTTTAGCGTATTGGTCGTAGAGAGCTCAAACCTTTGCATCCTTGGCATCATCTTTATTGGTTCCTATTTGGCTCTTATCGTGGTGTGGTATTGGTGCTTGTCGTGCTTGTCATGACAAGGCCAAGGTCACCGAAAACGGTTTTCATATGTGTTCCCTATTGAGTTTTCGGTGTCGGAGATTTTTGCCGGTCCATCTATGCGGAAGGTTTCACTCTTCCATTTATTAGCAAAATCTCCCTTGCTTGGTTTCAATATTCTCACATGTTATTGGGTAGCATTTGTCGTCCTCTTTCCAACAAAAGTGGTTTTGTGTTATTCGGACGTCATATGCAAAAGATATGGTTTTCCGGGTTTTAATAAAAGGGTTTTACCTCTCACCATTTGGCTTTACCATATCTTGTTGAACAATGATGTTTCTGTGCATATTCTTGTAGTGCTCGTTGTGACGATTCCAACGAGTCCAAGTTTACCGAAAACGGAGTTCGTATGTGGAAGATATTGCGTTTTCGGTATCGGAAGTTTTTAGACAGAATATATTAGAAAAAGAAAAGAAAAAGAACTGGGGCCGGCCTCACTCCCGGCCTGGGCCGGTTCACCGGCCGGTGGCTTCGGTTGGGCCCCCGGCCTCGATGCCGGCCTGGGCCGGTTCACCGCCGGGTGCTTCGTTGGGTCTCCAGCCTGCCCGCCGGCCTGGGCCGGTTGCTGGGCCGGCCCGCTCGGGCACTCCCCAGCCTGCCTGCCGGCCTGGGCCGGCTCCCAGGCCGGCCCACCCGGGTGGCCGCTAGCCCGCGCCTCACTCCTCCCATCGCCCGGCCTTGCTGCGGCCTGGGCCGGCTTCCCGGCCGCCGCTCGGGTTAAGCCCCGGCCTCCTCACCAGCCTGGGCCGGCTGCCAGGCCGGCCTGTTCTATTGCTTTTCCTTTTCTTTTCCCTGCACACGAAATAGCTCAACGGTCGCATTTTTGGAGCCCCTATTTAAGGGGCTTCTTCCCCAAAAATAAACTTACCTTTTGAGCCAACTCCTTGAGCCATTTTCCTCTCCTCCATTGTTGACCTCTTGAGCTTGGCTTTCTCTCTTTCTCTCCACTAGTTCGTGCTACTTCTTAGAGAAAAAGAGAGAGGAGATCTAGATCCGTATTTCCACCGGTTGATTTCTCCTCTAAGTGAGGGGAACACTTTGGATCTAGATCTTTGGAGTTTCTTGGTGTTTCTCCTTTTGTTCTTCCTCCTTAATCCCTCCCAAGCATTAGTTGCTTTGGTTGGATTCGGGGTGGAAGAACTTGTTCACTTAGTGTGTTCTTGCCATTGCATTAGTTGCATCGGTTTGAGTTCTCCACGGTGATTCGTGGAAAGTGAAGTTGAGAAGCTTGTTACTCTTGGGTACTTTGGTGCCCTAGAGCTTGTTCCTCTAGGGCACGTTGGTACCCTAGACGGTTTGATTTCTCGGAGTCTTGGTGGCTTACGGGATTTGTTGGGAGCCTCCAATTGTGGAGTGTGGCTCAACCTTGTTGCTTCGGAGCTTTGGTAGCTACGAAGATATTGCCGGGAGCCATCAATTGAGTTGTGGTGTGTGCCCCGGCCTTGGGCATCGAGTCTTGGCGACTCGGTGCATTTGGTGAAGACCCTCCAACTTGTGGAGTGAGCTTCACCCTTGTAAAGATTCTAGTTGTCAACCTCAACGGCAACATAGTGACAAGTGCCTCGCCACATTGGTGGTAAGACACAACGGAGATACGGTGTGCCATATTACGGCTACTCGGTGTTTCACATTGGTGAACACCGCGCCGCTCCAACGGAGACTAGCTTCCATTGGGAAGTGAACTTCGGGATAAATCATCGTCTCCAAGTGCCTCGGTATTTCTATCCCGAGCTTCTTACTTATGCTATTTACTTTGTGATAGACATCGAGCTTAAAGTCATATATCTTGCTATCACCTAGTTGATCATATTGCTTAGCATAAGTTGTTGGTGCACATAGGTGAACCTAGCTAGTTTAGGTTTTGGCTTGATAAATTAAACGTTAGTTTTATTCCGCATTTATTCAAGCCTTAACCGTAATAATTTTAAATCGCCTATTCACCCCCCCCTCTAGGCGACATCCGTGTCCTTTCAACTTGGAAGCCAAGGCAAATGGGGGTGCGACTAGGGTTGGGGGGCGCCTCCCCCCCCCCCCTCCTTGGTGTGCTGGACCTAAGAGGAGGGAAACCCTTCCCCAAGTTGGCCTCCCCTCCCCCTATATATTGAGAGGAGGGGCATCCCTACAACTTGTGTGCTCAAATGCTATGCCCTCTCTCTCCCTAGCCCCCACTAGAAATCTCTCCTCGTCGAAAGAATGCCGCTAGATCTCCGTTCTGGACGGCGAAGCTTTACTGGATATGTGGCTTGGATACCGATAGAGGGATTGTGTTTTCGATCAAGAGGGATAATTCTCGCAGTTGGGAGGGTATAATCTTAGTTGCGGGAGTATGCATCAACGATCTTCTCCAGTAACAAGTGACGTGTACGTCAACTGCGATACATGCTCGTAGGGGTGAGATGAGTGTACGTGCGCGCTTATGAGCGTCTGCTGCATCCCTACTTTTATATATTCTATACTACTACTAAACAAGCAAACTTAATCTTTCCTATGGACACCCACAAAACGTACACAAACCAGTCAGCACCATCGGATCGGCCCCACTTAAGAAAATCTAACAGTTAGGATGGTTCTAATCCAGCGTCAAGCGTGTACTTAGCAAATAACTCGGCGGAACTTTTCGTCCGCGCAAGCAGACCGCCTCCGCATGAGTTGTCCCGTGTTATATAGAGAAAACAATGCTAAAGCTCGTGTTCTTTGGATCTTGATTGATTAGAGATAAGGCATAATTGCTCTGTACGTGAAGAAAAAATTATGCGCCCCAAATTTCCACAAAGGCGCCGCCGCGGATATTCCTCTGTTCCCCTCCGCCTTCGCGGCGAGTCACGCCCGATGCCAACCGTCGTCGTTGTCGTTCCTCGCCTTCGCCCACATGCTGCACCGCGCCAAACCAGACGCTGGACGCCAAATTCCGACGAGAGAGGCGGGAGGCGGTGCACTCGGACGCCGATCTCGATGCCTTCATGGCGGCGCTGGACCGTGAGGTGGAAGGCGGTTCTTGATTTAGATTTCGCATGACTGGATTGCGATTTAAGTTTAGAGTGAACCTAGGGATTTTGGACAAATGAGCCAGTCTGCCCGTGGGCACCGTGAACCGCGGGTCAGCTAGGCTGGGTGACGGCACCAATGGTCATGAGAACTAAGCGAGGAAGAGCCACGACAACAGAGACCGACTCCACATTTTCGTTAGAGTATTGTTGGCCTCTCTGAACCTAGCCTTTTCTGAATTCTGATAGATATTTTCTGCTCCAGTTGTTAAAATAATTTGATGTTAACAATTTGCTGTTTTGCTAACATATGTAATTGACTGCTACATTCGTCGAATATTTTCTGCAGCATCTAAATCGAACTGGAAATAGGATATATTTTGAGATGTCTTAGTTTTTTTATAACTTGAGGTAGATGGTTCAACACCTGGTATGTGGCAGGTGGTACATACACGCAGATTGTTCTCATTTCCCAAAGTGGCAGAATAAATTGATATCTTCGTATTGTAATCACGCGGGAGATAGATATTGCAAAACAAATGCCGCTAACTCAAAATATGTGTTGGCGACTATTTATTCTCATTGGAATGTGGGGTTTCAGCTTGCATGACTTTGAAACACATGTAAGCAAGGTGGCTCATTGGCACCATCCAAAACAAACTTACTTGGTGATAACCATTTAAGTTGAATATCCGCATGTATATGGACAATTGAAAGTGACTTGCTACAGGTGTGAGAGGGAAGCCGGGGCGGTCAAAGTGTTTAAGCTGAAGTATGAGCGTGTGCCCTACTACTGCTCACACTGCGGTTTTATGGGGCACAAGAAGGAGGAGTGTGAGAAGAGGAGGCTGGGAGTACCCTCACTTGATTTTGATGCACACGAGCTTCGGTGTAGCCCTTATAAGAAGTTTGAGCACCGCTCCCATTATGTACCACCGGCAGGACAAGTTTCAGCGAGGAGAGGTATGAGCTTTGCTAGTTTTGGGAGCGCAGAATCTTACAAACGTTATGACCAGAACCAGCCACAACAGCAGCAGCGCAGCAGTGTTTCTCCGGAACACGTTAATTCTCGAACTGATTCAGTTGCTGATGAGATGCCTCCGCTGATCGATGATATCATGCAGCAGCCACCAGCTGATGCTACAGCTCATGGGCCAGTGCAGGCGAACCGTGAAGGAACGGAGAAGATAACTTTGAAGGAAGTGGAATCATCCCTTGCAGCCAGGGTAGATGCTATGCAAGTGGATACGGGACATGATGCACAACAGGAATTCACTGGGAAGGGGAAAGATGCCTCGCTGCCTATTATTCAGTTTCCCGATGAGGAAGGACTGGGTGCTGAAACTGAACAAGCCCGTGGCGTCCATATTGGTATGACAGCCGACATGTTGACACATATGCAGCGCATGCATGCTAGGCAGGGAGAGGGCTCTAGAGGTAGCAGCTGGGAGCATGGGCCGCGGCCTAGTGACATGATTCCCGCCCTCCAAGGCTTGTCCAATATGCAGGTCTCTTTTGGCTCTGTGAGTGATGTCTCAATGCCACCAGCCGACACGATCCTGGGGAAGAGGGTTGCAGAGGAGCAGGAGGTACAAGGTGAACGTCTGGAGCTGTCCTTAGGTCTGGACTATGAGGGGAAGGAAGATGGAGGTACACCGAAGAAGGGGAAGATGCAAGACACGGTGCAGAGGCGGGCTGATGAGCGCCACACTGATGTGGTGTATAGGAGGACGAAGAAATTGGCGGCAACCGGGCATAAGCCAACCGGTAAACTGACGAGACCTAATGTTTGGTCTCGTCAGGAGCAATGAATTGCATATCGTTCAACTGTCGGGGAGCCGGGAATGCCCCGACAGTTAGAGACTTAGTTTCTTTTTCCCAAGTTTGGAGTCCTAGGTTGTTATTTCTCTGTGAAACTAGACAAAAGAAAAATAAAATTCGTCGTTTGCGTCATAGGTTAGGTTTAAAGGGCTTTGCTGGTAGTAGTAGTGATGGGTTGAGTGGGGTCTAGCTTTATTTTGGCATGAACAATTATCTGTAGAAGTTTGCACTATTAATGAAAGGTTTATTGATGTGTATGTGCGTGAGTCTCCTAATGCTGTACAATGGCGTCTTACCTGTGTGTATGGAGAGCCGCGCGTAGAAAATCGACATCGTATGTGGGATACCCTGAGAGATCTAAAAACCCGATCAAACCTACCTTGGTTAGTTGTGGGTGATTTTAATGAGGCGTTATGGCAAGAAGAACATTTGTCTGATACACCTAGATCGGTGAGCCAGATGGAAGCTTTTAGAGAGGTACTTTATGATTGTAATCTAACTGACCTCGGCTTTTCAGGTGTCCCTTACACCTATGATAATAAGAGGAGTGGACGAGCCAATGTGCGAGTTAGACTTGACAGAGCCGTCGCTTGTCCTGCATGGCGCGACACCTTTGCTGATTCCAGGGTGCAGCACCTTACATCCCCATGTTCTGATCATTGCCCTATCCTTGTGAGTCTTATGCAGGAGGAAAGAGTAGCAACCCGGAAGCCTCGTCGGCAATATGAAATAATGTGGGAGAGATCGGCAGAGTTACCTGAAAGGGTGGCAGCAGCCTGGCAGGAGGCAGGACCGAAAATGAACCTTGCTGACGTCCGGGCAGGACTTGACCAAGTAATGATGACACTGCAGCGGTGGAGTAAACAGAAGTTTGGCAATGTCCTCCGAGAGTTGGAAAAATCACGAAAGAACTGGAGGTTCTATTGATCAACAATGCGGATCGCCGGGAGATTAGACGGGCTACAGATCATATGAATGAGTTATTATATAAAGAAGAAATGCTATGGCTGCAGAGGTCAAGGATTTGTTGGCTAAAGGAAGGTGATCGAAATACCAGGTTTTTTCACCAGAAGGCTGTTTGGCGTGCACGCAAAAATAGAATAAAAAAGCTTAAGGATGATGAGGGAGTATGGCAGGAAACGCCTTCGGATATGGAACGCATGGCAACGTCATATTTTAAGGAACTTTTTACTCGTGATCCGTCGCTAACTCCTGATAATTTGCTGTCTTTGATACAGGAAAAAGTTACAGGAGACATGAATGATGATCTGTGTAAGGACTTTACTGATGAAGAAATAAGTGATGCTCTTTTTCAAATTGGGCCTCTCAAAGCCCCAGGAGTCGATGGTTTTCCGGCACGGTTTTATCAACGAAATTGGGATGTGCTCAAGGCAGAGGTAACAAATGCAGTCAAGCTATTTTTTGTCACGGGTAGTATGCCTGAAGGTGTGAATGATACTGCCATTGTTCTCATTCCAAAAACTGACACCCCGGAAACTCTAAAGGAGTTTAGACCGATTAGCTTATGTACGGTCTTATACAAGGTGATTGCTAAATGTATGGTGAACCGTTTAAGACCTATTCTTGGTGAAATGATTTCGGCAAACCAAAGCGCTTTTGTGCCGGGAAGATTAATCACTGATAACGCTTTAGTAGCCTTTGAATGCCTGCACTACATTGAGCAGAATAAAAAACAGGATAAGAATTTTTGTGCATATAAGCTTGACCTATCAAAAGCTTATGATAGGGTGGATTGGGAGTTTCTTAAGAAAGCGATGCAAAGACTGGGTTTTGCGCAGCGTTGGATTGACTGGATAATGTCATGCGTCACAACGGTGCGATATATGGTTAAATTTAATGGAACCCTTCTGGATTCGTTTTCGCCTTCTCGGGGCCTCCGTCAAGGTGATCCTCTCTCTCCATTTCTATTTTTGTTTGTTGCTGATGGGTTGTCTTTGTTATTGCACAATGAGGTAAACAGGAATAATATAGAACCGGTAAAGATATGTCGACGAGCGCCCGGGATTTCGCACCTGTTATTCGCTGATGATAGTCTGCTCTTTTTTAAAGTTGATGAGGAACAAGCCCAAAAAATTAAGCAAGTGTTGACGGAGTACACTCGTAGTACTGGACAACTGATCAACCCGGGGAAGTGTTCTATCATGTTTGGAGAATCTTGCCCAGTACTGGAACGTGAAAGGATTAAACAAGTGCTTGAGGTAGAACAAGAAAATTTTGAGACCAAATACCTTGGACTTCCAACACCAGATGGACGTATGCATAAAGGAAAATTCCAAAGTCTGCAAGCAAGTTTAGCAAAGCGTCTCCTAGAGTGGCAGGACAACCATATGTCTCAAGCAGCAAAAGAAACATTAATAAAGGCTGTTGCACAAGCGTTGCCAGTGTATGTGATGGGTGTGTTTAAACTGCCTTTTGGTCTGTGTGATGAACTCACAAACCTACTGGTGGGGAGCTGAAAATGGTAAACGGAAAACACACTGGATTTCCTGGGACAGCATGCTTAGACCAAAAAGTCAGGGAGGTTTGGGCTTCAGGGACATGCGGCTTTTTAACCAGGCACTCTTAGCTCGTCAGGCTTGGCGTCTGTTACAGTTCCCGGATACCCTGTGCGCGCAGGTTTTAAAGGCTAAATACTACCCAAATGGGGATCTTATCGATACAGTTTTTTCAGGCAATGGGTCTTCAACTTGGCATGCGATTGAATATGGGCTTGAACTCTTGAAGAAAGGTGTGATCTGGCGTGTAGGAAATGGAGCTAGTATACGAGCATGGCGTGACCCGTGGATTCCGCGGGATTTTAGCCACCGACCAATCTCAAGACAACGCAGATGCCGGTATAGATGGGTTGCAGACTTTTTGACAGCAGACGGGGAGTGGAATGTGCAACGCTTACAGGATGTTTTCCTGCCAGTGGATGTGGTAGAAATCTTGAAGATCAAACCGTCCACAAGGAATGAAGCTGATTTCCTCGCTTGGCAACCGGATAAACGAGGGATTTTCTCTGTTAAAAGCGCATACAGGTTAGGCCTTGAAGAACAATTCCGTACACAGGATAATGGTGCAAGCAGTGAACGGCCAAGTGGAGATCGACCCGGATGGAAGCTCATTTGGCAATGTCCAGTACCACCAAAGGCACAAATTCTGGCATGGAAGATTGTACGGAATGCGTTGGCAACCCAAGTTAACATGAGGCGCCGTGGCATGGAAGTGACAGGGTTATGCCAGATTTGTGGAATGGAGGAAGAAGATACTTTCCACACCTTTATGCGTTGCCCTCATGCGAGGGACCTATGGCGTGCAATGAGAGAGGTTTGGGAGATCCCAGAACAAGATACAGTAAGCAACACAGGGTCGGAATGGCTGCTCCACTTGCTACACTCTCTGTCGGAACATCAACGAGCAATGTCGATCATGGTACTGTGGCGAATCTGGCATGCACATAATGAGATAACCCATGATAAGCCATGTCCCTCTATTGAAGGCTCCAGACGCTTCTTAATTAGCTATATGAACTCTTTGCTTCTACTTAAACAGTTCCCGGCAGCTGATGTTGTCAAAGGCAAGATGGTTGTAAACCACGAGCTGGGTTTTGGGCCAAAAATCTCGAAGCAAGATGGCAGACAGAAGGTGAAGAAGAAATGGTGTCCACCAATGCCAGGTGAGGTTAAGCTAAATGTAGATGGTGCCTTTGTGGAGGGAGGAGGTGCAGGTGCAGGCATGGTCCTCCGTGATCACATGGGCGAGGTGGTATTCTCTGCCTGCTGCCAGATATGCCACTGCAAAAATCCCACAGAGGCGGAGCTAACTGCTCTTGAAGAGGGACTGAAATTATCCCTGACATGGACATCTCTGAACATAACCGTGGAAACTGACTGTGCTGATGCAGTCAATTTGATTCGAAAAGGAGCTCCGAATACATCTATCCACGCGTTCAGAATCACCAGGATTCGTGAATTACTTCAGGAAAGAGATATCCAATTGTTTAGCATTAGCCGTGACGCGAATGGTGCCAGTCACGAGCTAGCAAGGATGGGTAGAGTTCAAAACAGAACTGAAAGCTGGCTGCGGAGCTTCCCCCAGGAAATCGCCAAGGCTTTAGACTTCGATAGGAACCCTGCTCGGGCTTAATGTAATCTCTTTTCCCTCGCAAAAAAAAAGAAAGTGACTTGCTTGTATAAACCGGTGCAATGCATGTTTTCTATGTCAATTCTTCAACCGAATGCAGGAATTCTCATTAAGAACATCTAATGGTCATTGCTCTAAGAAATTTTGTTTGATAATCTCATTAGTCGGTATTATGCATGTGTGTAATATACATCTAATTGCTTCCGGAAACCAAACCTGAAGCAATTACTTCTCCCGTTATTGTCAAGGTGATGAAACCCGATTTGTGGTGCATGTAAGGGTAAAACGGAATATCTAGACTTAAAGCAAACAATGAAATCACTATCTTAAGATGTTTTTAAAATTTAGTAATGTTGTACAATAATAAATATAATTTTGAATTTGGGGTGAGCTTGAGCTGGAGAAAGAACACAAGAATATGTTATCATGTAGTGGTAGTGTAGGTTTAGAGATAGGCTACATGTTCCATCAACTTACATTAAAAACAAGAGGCGTGCGTTGCACGTGCAAGCTAACTAGTATTATAAAAGATCGTAAAGAAAAAAAAAACATTTCGCAGCTGCCTGGAGGACCCTCCATCCCTGATCTAGGAGTTTCAGGCCCAACGGATGTGGTTCGGGCTAAACAAGTTGCCTGGATGTCTACACTCCCTCTGGACTCTAGAGCGAGCGATCTTGCAGTTTACTTGGGCCAGATCAGGTCACGGCCTTCAGCTTATTTATTATTCTAAAAATAACACGGCTTTCAGTATTGTTTTTTTTTTTTCCATTCAGTTACAAAAAAACAGAAATGCATGTACTCCGGGGTACTGTACTTGCTAGTCGCGGAAAATGCCGGCCGTGCGCACGTTCCGAATAGAGTTTCTTTTTCCAATCTCCTCGGTACCCGCGACTCCTCCGTCGTCGAGGCTGTGGTAGTCCGTGGTGAACCGTGGCACGCGCGGCAGCCTCACACCGCGAGCCGCGCGCTGCGTCGCCGTTTTGGGCTTGCCCTCCCTCCCTCTTCGGTACCCATCCGTCCGGGACCGAAAGCGGCGGCGGCGGCTTATCCGTTCCGCGCGTACCGACGAACTCCCGTGCCACGAGGCGTACAGCCCATGCTGCGACGCGTGAGCCGACTGAAATTTTGTTCGTTTCTCCGGTGGTCAGGGGGAGAAGACGAAATTAGGTAGAAGTAGAACGATCACGCTTGGACGGGGTTGACTTGTTTATGCAGGAGGCTTTCAGAGGGCGAGCTGATTTTTTTTATTGACTTTCGAGCTGATATTTTCTCTGAGGCGAGAATATACTACGTATTTTTTTCTCACCTTTTGGGAGTCAAGCAAGTAGATCCCCACATGACATGAGTGGGACGTCCCACTATCGAGCTGAGAAGAGTCACGTTAAGCTTTGTTGATCGTGACAGCCAATTAGGCAATTACCATTTCTGGGCCGATTTGTTGCTTACCTCTCCACACACTTTTTTAGAACTTGTTGATGTCTCTTGCTGTCTTGCAAAAACAGAAGGTAGTTTTTCTAGGAAAAAGCTTTGTCTCTAAGGAGAAGAAGAATGTTGCCCGTCTAGTTGCGAAAATCATATATAACTAGGGCCAAGCTCACTCGAAACTACAATACAATCAAGGCCAAGCCCATTCGTGGACAACATAAACACAACAGAAAACGCCGGAACAAGCACACATAGACCTACAAGCAATCGGGGTCGCTACAAGAGAGCAGCTCCGGCAAACCCTAGCGCTGCCGACCCAACCCCTGCCCCCCGGCACTCCCCTTGTCGCCATCGTGCAACATCGTCGGCCAAAGCCCTTGATGGCGGCCGATGACGTACCTTCTCTTGTGCGGGTTTGCCCATATTGCCCTGGCCGGCGTGGTGAACTAATTGACGAAGCAAACCTAAGGTGATGTTGTCCTCACCCTCCCTCAGTTGAGCCGGATAAACTTGTGGTATCACACTATCACAACTTATTATAGTAGACAGGCAACAAGCCGGATGATGACGAGTCCAGCCAAACGGTCGAGCTCAAGATTTTCATCCCTAAATATGAGTTAGAGCCACCACCTTCATCAAGATCACGACGCAAGTACACATCAATATTGCCAAAAAAATGTTTTCACCGGAGTCTGCAATCTCGATGTAGACGCTTCTACCATGGTGGTCGCCACTATCTAAGAAGTCGGGCTGCAACCCCATCTAAAGACTCCTACGGCTCCATCAGATGACGTCGTAGCGTGTAGTTTGCGGCCAGAATGACACCGCTAGACCGGTTGTAGGCTACCGCATAGCCACGCAGGAGCAGCCGACGACGAGAAGAAACGAGGCCGCCGCCAATGCAGACTCCAAAATCGATGCACTCAAGAGGGACTACGATGCACAAGCATCGCCATCACTCGACCACGAAGAGATATGAGGTTTCTTCCGGAGTTGTCTCAGTGGTCCACCTAGACCATCGTCGCCACTACACCGTCCGCCGTGTCGTTGACACGTCGTCGCGCTGTTGTGCCTGACGGTCGCGCCACACCCTATGTATGGGGCGTCGTCCCGCCCCGGAACCCTACGCGCGAGGGGGCAAGAAGGCCTCGCCACCGTCGACGTCGACCAGACTTTGCCCATCCGCGTCCTCTAGAGGCGGGGAGGGAGGAGGACAAGAAGGGGGTGGGGCTGGCAGCGCGTTAGTGGATGAAGACACACTAACTGACTAGAAAAAGGGGACCCTCCCACCGGCAATATCCGGAGAGCCATCCACCCTGTGAGGAGGACGGAAACCCTAGTAGTCCATGGATCGCTTCTAAGGCTGAAGTAGCAAATCCAAAGTTGAAGCTGCCATGTCGATTTTTTCGAGTAGCTATTGACATTTTATTATTGTCGTAGAAGGCGTACTTAAATTCCAGCTCGATATTAACATCAAGTCAACCCCACTAAAAGCAATTAGGTGCTTTTGGCTTTTGACTTTTGGCTTATACCATAGTAAAACATAAGTCAAAAGCCAAAAGCCAAAAGCACCTATTTAGCTGCTTTTTGGACTTATAAGCCAAAGCCAAAAGCCAAGTAAAAAGCCTAACCAAACACCCTCTACGTCCACTATCAAAGATCGGTGGAGCTTAATTATTTTCTTAACAAATTAACGGTCACTCAGCGATCCATCATCCATGGCTTTCGCCTCGCAAGCAAGCTAGCTAGTGCTCGCCACTTTCATGGGGGTGCGCAATGTCTGCCGACGACGACGACGACGTCCAGGTATTCGACCTCTACTCTCGCAGTTGACCCCGTTGTTGGGGGTACAGGCAGCATTCCGGTTTACTATTATATTATGGTTATGGTTCTGTCACGTCACATCAACTTTCTGAAGTAATAATCTCCTCGCGAGAAAAAAAAAAACTTGCATGATAATCTCCCGGCGCGGCGTAGCTTCGAAGACAGCGGAAGGAAGCCCGCAGTTCCACCACCCAGGCCGGGACGTGTCTCGCCTCGCCCCCATCCACGCCACGAGCTGACAAGCCCATCCACCGCCGGTTATTTGTTACGACGACGGATCGATGTATCCTCGAAAATATACTAGGCCGTTCGCGAGCCGGTGTCGATCGGTCCATTTCCAAATTCGGATCGCTAGCTGGACCACGGCCAGCTGAACGTAACGCTTGCCCAAGAAACTCCCATCCCACATGCTGATCGACATGTACGTGACGTGCACACACTTGGCTCGAAGAGGACTTGTTCCACAGACTCGCTTTCACCGGACACACACAGCACCGCGGCCGCCGGCTCTTCGGTCACCCCCTCCTCCCCTCGGGAATTAAAAAGCAGCCAAGTTTCCAGACGCTTCTAGGGCCGAAGGCGCTCCAGATATTTTACTTTACTTTACTCGGTGATCTGTACGTATTCTACGGCTTCTTGCGTAAGTGGGTGTGACATGTCCCGTTGTTTTCTCTCTTAAAAAACCTAAGCACGATTGGTGCCTGCTAACCGTGCATGTGGACAGGACAAAACGGAACAATCTAGATGCTGCCCAATGTTCTCTCTACCATCCAGCAAACACTGGCACTGCCAATAGAGTAAAATGCACCGGTGGTCACTGTATTTGTGTCAAAAACTCACTTTGGTCACTGAACTTAAGAATACGGTCACTTAAAAATGCGTCAGAGCGGACTCAAACTCAAGATCCAGAGGAGGAATCCTCGCGATAGCCACCTGAGCACAAGATCGATAGTGTCTTAATGCATAATTTCTTATTTTTATAGAAAATCGGATGAAGAATGGCGGAAAAAAGGAAAAGCGCGTGCAAGACACAGGGCACGCAGTAAGGTAATCGTCGTAGCATTTTAATAAGTTGCTGTTGCACATGGACAACAAGTGATAGCGTTTTTGAAAAAAAATGACAATCGCACTTGTGTGTTTCCAACATATTTTGAAAAAAGTATATGAATACATAAACATATTTTCTAAGTACACACCAAATTTAGTTTTAAAATGTGTTGTATTTTAGGCTACAAAAAAGGACAAAAAGCGTAACTACCTTCAATAGCATTAACTCTGTTGAGCTCAGTTGGCTAGCCTCGCGCGATTTATTGCTGGCGATCTCAGGTTCGAATCCCTCTAGCACATGATTTTATTTTAAAAAATACGGAAGTATACGGTAAGCTGACACTGCTATGTGTATAACTATATAGTGACCGTAGTGACCGTATTTTTAAATTCAGTGATCAAAATGGGTTTTTGACACAAATACAGTGACCACCGCCCACCGGTGCATTTTACTCCTGCCAATATATAGCACTACTTGGCATGGCTGACCAAATTGCTAGCTAGTACTCCGTACTTGAATCTTCTTCGCTTGGTCAAGCAAAACTACGCTCTAGTTCACGGTCCAAGAGTGCTCGCCATCCGCCGGGAACCGAAAGCAGCGGCGGCGGCGGCGCGGCTTATCCTACGGCCCATGCCGTGACGCGCGGCCGGCTCGGCTGCGTGTGCCGACTGGAATTGGCTAGGCCCCGCTTGGTATGTCGTATAATAGGCAAAACGACCGTTTAGAATTACGGACCTATTGACCTCCGGCCAAAAAAACGAAGAAGCTCCGTAAAGTTTTCCGCTCCGTATTCTGTAACGCTGAACCAAGCGGGCCCTAATCCTTTTATTGCTAGGGTGGAGGGATGGCCATCCGATATTTACGAGCTGCGTAGAAAATTTTGATTTTTTTTTAACGGAGGGCCCCTGAAGGGGCAAGAAGCCTCAATGTATTCCATACAGTGGGTGTACAAGCATATTACAAAGGACCCCATAAACAACAACAAAAAGCATATAGGTCCCTGACAATTGCAGAAAAGCCCCTACTAAAAGATGAAGAAAAGCAATCGAGGCCTTCTCTTTCCTCACCGTCGAGCAAAGCAAGAAGCCAAGCTTGCCGTCGATTTCGAAGATTCCGAAGATGGTCTCTCTGATTTCTTCGGTGCCAAAGCTATTCCTATGCGTCGTCTACCCTTAAGTGTGCCACCCCTCGGTTTGGGATCACTCCAGACATGATCGAGACTCCTCTCCGATCAATGACCAACAGCGGGATCTGGAAACCCATGATGGCCCATGTGTGTTCCACGAAGTTCTTTGTCGTTTGAACCTTATCGTTGTTCACCGATTCCTTTTGTCTCATGTCGTGGTGGTGCACGGACAGATGCCATGGGTAGGCTTGAGTTGGGGCCGATGGACGCTGGAGGTACCGGGGAGGGTTTGCACGTGAAGACGTACACAGAAGCACACACACACACGCACGGTTTTACCCAGGTTCGGGGCTCTCGTGAGGAGATAAAACCCCTACTCCTGCTTGTCTGATCTATATATGTGGAATACAACCGGGTTACAAGCTGCTCCTTGAGCTGTATGAGAAGAACAATGAGCTTAAGGCTCGGTACCGAGTCTCGGGCTAGTGCTCTAGCTCTCTGTTGGCTCTTGAGAAAAATATCTAAGTGTCTAGTGAGGCGTCTGGGAATCGTCCCCGTAAAAGGAGCCCCTGGTGCTCCTTATATAGGGAAACCCAGGGCACAAGGTTAGGGCTGACGTTGGTGCTGGCGTAAGCAGCACTGTGGTCGCGTCGGGGCCTCTGACTGCTTCCGTCACCCCTGCGTGGCATGTCCAATCCATCAACTCCTGTGCACTGCTCCCCCGTACTGCATCGGTCAGCAACATGGAGGTCTGACTGTCCATCCCATGACCACCGAGTCAAGGATTAGGCAGCGCGTCCCATCGTGTCTGTGGCAGGACGCCTGCCCCGTGATTGTAGGGACAAGACGTGAGCCTTGACCAGCGCCGAGGTAGAGCTTCATTCCTCCCGATCCGGCATAGACATGCCGGATATTTCCTGATTCGGTTTGTCCTCTCCTGCACATAAGAATATCAAGGGAGATTCCGACATATAATATGTATGATCCGACATAGGGCTATGTCGGTAAGCCTTGACCCGGTCGACTCCGAGTAAGCCGGTTCGGCATGTCGGTTTACCATTGACTCGGTCAACTCCGAGTCCACGCGTATTTCGCCATATTGACCCTACTCGGGGGCTGCCTCCCGACATTAGTCCCCGAAGCTGGCGCGGTCCTGCAGCCTCGGATGGAGGGCCACGGCAGGTTTACCCAAAAACCAGCATCTTACTTGATTACCGACATCACATACGTCGGCAAACCTTTTATATGTTGGAAAGCAATTTGTATCCCAACTTGCTATCATCCTTCATGTCGGATCGCTCCGACTTATGGGAGAACTCCACGGTTTTCTGAGTTATCGCTTCCCCTACGTGGCAGAGCATCTCTGCATAACGCCTCGATTTTTGTGCACGGATAGACGTGCCGCTGGCACGCACGCCACTTGCGTCACGCCGGTCACCTCGGCCTCTGTACCCACGCAAGCACTCAAGTGCAGTCTTGACCGCACCGCTCGCGTCGCCTCGGGTCTCACCCGATCAGATGCGCCACAACGAGCCGTTGGCTCCCTGTGCCCCATCGTGGGGCAGATCGTGCGGCAGTTAAGCCGTTACGGAGATCGTGGCAGAGATCGTGGGGCGGTAACTCCCCGTCCGTTACGGGATCGTGCGCAGAAAATCGCGTGCCCACAATCTCCTCCGGCCGTTCATAAATAGCTGGGAGGGGCAACTATTTCCCCCTCCGCATTCATTCTTCCCTGCCTCCTTCTTCCTCCTTCTCTCCTGCGCGCAGAGCACCGCACCGTCGCACATCTCCGCGCACAGCACCGCCGCTGTTCGCACCAGCGCACCGACGCCGCCGACGCACGTCACCGCCGCCGTACGCCACAGCCCCGCGGTAAGATTTCCTCTTCTTTCCTCCTGCGCATTAGCACCTTGCATCTAAAGGTGCTATCTGCTCTTGCCTTTTGCCTCTGTTCTTCCTCACTGCAACGCATCGAACACCGCTGGTGACCTTGTGGTCGTGGTTGCGGTTTGCCGCCGGTGAACTAGCCTCCGTAGCGCGTTTTCTTTCCTTTCTCCATGCGCATTAGCGCTTTTCGCATCTAGATTAGACACTCGCACGCTCTTCTTCCTCTGTTTCTCGCTTTGCTCTTATTTTTCCTTTTCACCGCAATGATTTTAATCTTCCCGCCGGTGACCCCTTTTTCAGATCTCTGCAACTCTTTGCCGATATGTCGGACAACTCCAACCTTGAGGTGGTTGAGGTGGTAGAAGAAGGTGTTGCGGAGGAATCCACTCGGGCCGCCTGGGAAGGCTCCTACGTCGCCCAAGCCGACATAGATTGGTTGATCCGGACTCGGCGGATCCCGGCCGAGGTGGAGTGTCGGCTTCCGGGTCTAGAGACCACGCCGGATCTCAAGGAGGGAGAGTACGTCGTCTTCATCACGCATTTCGTGCGAGGATTCGGTCTACCCGCCAGCGCCTTCTTCCGTAACTTCCTCAACAAATTCGGCCTTCAACCCCATCAGCTTCCGGCGAACGCCATCACCACACTTTCTGCCTTCGTCTCCTTCATCGAAGGTTACCTCGGCCTCTGGCCCACCATCGACGCTTGGTCCAAGTACTTCGGATTCCGGAAGCAGGTCATCCCGAATCCCGATCATCCGGACGCACCCAAAGAAATGACACAATGCGGGGCCGCCACCGTCACACCTCGGCGCGGCTCCATCTTTCCCTGGATCCTCGGTCTGGAGTCATGCCGAAAATGGCAACGCTCCTTCTTCTACGTGAAGAACACGACCGAGGTTGACATGATCAACCTGCCGAAGTTCGCCATCGGCCCCCCTACCGCACAACTTAACTGGGGGTACAACCCGACGGATAAGGTACTGGAGGTCAACCACATCCACCAAGTTGTCGAGCAACTCAAGGGCGAAGGGATGTCGGCTGACGACCTGCTCGCAACCTTTATCAGCCGCCGGGTCTTGCCCCTCCAGCGCCGAGTCCACAAAATATGTCACATGAGTGGCCCGCTGGACCCGACCCGGGTCAGCACCATTGAGCTGGACAACGACCAGATCCGGCGGCGCATCAAGGCCATAGCCCGGACAAAGATGCCGGAGGAATGGGAATGGGGCAAAGAACCCCACAGCCGGAGCAATCTTCCACCGAAGGTGAATGCCCCAGCCGACATAATCTTTTTTGCCAACATAAACCCTTATGTCAGTGCAACTCTGTACTTGGTATTAATCATTTCCCGCTTCCATTACGCAGAGATTCGGTCGTCAGCTGACGGAGGACGGAGAGAACCCATCTGCCAACTGGGGTAAGGACCGGGTCGAAGCCGACTCGGAAGACCCGGACGACGAGGATAACATGCCAATTCCCGACGTCGGCTCAATTCCTGCCACGGGTAAGACTCGTGCCTCCTCCCTCCGAGACTGGTCTGAGGACGAAGACGACGATTGTCGGATTTTAGAGGTGTATGACCCTCGTCCCGTTGCATACTCATATCCGGTGTCCCCGCCCCCAGCTGACTCGGACGAGGTACTCGAGGTGGCACCCCTCGCCACCGGACCCAAGGGTGCAGCTCGGAAGCGCCCTGCGGGAGCGGCCGCATCCGCAGATGCCGGAACCTCCGGCACCTCTGGCCCGCGCAAAAGAGGCCGCGCTTGAAGACAGTAGTGAAGCGCCGCGAGCGCCCTGTCTCCAAGGGGTAAGAATCCTTCTTGCCGACACTCTCCTCTTACACTTATTTATACTTACTTTTCTCCTCTTGACAACATACTTTGCTGTCTGGCTTTTCAGCATGGCTCCTCTGAAGGTCCCCACTACCGGGTCAACCGACCGGGTCCCTCCAAGGACACCGACGCCGCCTCGGCCCGATGACACTCGGGTGCCAAGCCCTCCGAGGACGAGTCCTGCTGCAGATATTTCGGCTCCGGGATCCGGAGCCGGGAATGTAGACTCGGTCGAGACCGCAACCTCGGTGCCCGACCAAACCTCAGCGCCCGGCCAAGTGACGCATCTCGGAGCCAGCTCTTCGGCTCCCGAGGTAGAGCAGACCGAGGTCCAGAAGGACTCGGCACAGCCGAATCAACCACAGCAGCAGCAGAAGAAACAACCGCCACCACAGCAGCAGAAGCAACAACCGGCTCCACAACAGAAACAACAACAGCCTCCTCCAGCGCAACAGCAGCAGAAACCAAAGCAGCCTCCATCAACGCAACAGCTGCAGAAACAGAAGAAACAGCCATCGCCGTCCAAATCGACGTCGACGGCAAAGCCAGCCCCGCCACCGGCACAGCCGCAGCCACAGCAACAGACATTCAAAGCCCCAGTTCCTGCAACTGGGGTAACAACTGGAAAGGCACCGGTGAAAACGGTGTCGGCTAACCCGGAAAGGCAGTTGATTGTGCCCCCAAGCCAAGGCGCAGCGACATCCGGCAGTATCCAGACCGCCAGCTGGGGGTTTGCCCCCTTGCGCACCCTTAGCGGGAAAAGCTTGGGCTCCCTCGAGCATTATAACATGGATTGGAACGCTGCCGACCTGAGCGAAGTGAGCTCGCAGTCACCAGCGGGCCTGATCTCGGAGCATCCGGCGGGACCAAGCTTGGTGGCCCAAAAGATGTCTGCAGCCAAAACTGCTCTTCTCGCGGCCGACCAAGCAGCCGCGGTAAGTTCTACCGAATAATGATAACTCGGTTAAATTTTTCTTAACGTAGATATCATCTATCCCCAGTCCCCGAGATTCGGGTCGAGTGACCGAGACTCGGCTAAGTATACTGACTTGGTCGAGTAAGGATAACTCGGCCTGAATCTTCACCAACAAAACTAACATTTCTTCTTTCCAGGCCTGCATGTCCAAGCGTACACAGGTGCACCGCAAGCTCCTGCTGGAGCACAAAGCACTTTCCGACAAGTACAAACTGCTGCGAGCCAAGCTGAGCCAATTAGCTGACTCGGAATCCAAGGCTGAGGGTAAGTCATATTTCGTCTTTCAACTTATATTTGCATTAGTCTTTGTATTCTGACTCTGCTACCTCGGCACAGCCGCACGGAAGGAACGCGAGCTTGCACACCAGGCTGAGCTCAAGAAGGAGCGGGACGAAGCGTCTCGGCTGCAGACCGAGCTTGAGAAATCTCGGAGCCGCATTGCCGAGTTGGAAAATACCGCCGCCACAGAGAAACAGCTCCGAGAAGAGGAGACTCGGAAGCTCAAGGAGTCTCTTCAGGAGTCCGAGTCACAGGCAACCTCGGCCGAGAGCGAGCTCCGAGCTCTAAAGACCAAGATTGCGCAGTGGCTGGTGGACATCTCCAGCATCAACTCCGAGATGGACAGTAAGCTCCTTCCCCTTCTGTCTTTATTCAGTCTTCCACTTTTATCCTTATGTGATTTATTTTAGCGTTAGCCATTCCCTACTCAGAACGCTTCCCCCACACCAAGGCCGCTGCGGACCAGAGCGCTCAGGAGCACCGGAGTAAGAAAATCCAAGATGGCCCGATCTCGGCCGATTGGGATGTGGATGCTCACTTGGTGGCCCTGAAGGCGCGCTTGGTACCAATGAGGGCTATCGGGATGAATCTCCTTGGCTCTGCGATCCGGGTCTACAAGGTTCTCTGGCCCGGGTGTGAGGCCCCTGCGATTGTTGATGAATTGGCCAAGTGCCTGATGGCCTCTAAGGAAAGGCTCGATGATTGGCGATCATCCGCCGCCCGAGTCGGCGCGGACGAAGCGCTGACATATGTACTGTCTTGGTACGAAGAACTCGACCCCGAGATGCTCAAGACCGTGCGTGACGGATCAAAGTGGCTCTCTGATCCGGAACTCATCTGGCGTCGCCAAGAGCTGGCTCATTCCCTCATCCAATATGCTCCGGTGCATAGCTTTGTCCCGGGTGAGCGAGTTCCTCAAGCAGAGGAATTGGAGGTCGACGAGGGCGAAGAGGAAGACGAAGAACAAGTCGACGAGGAGATCCAAGCCGACTCTCCTCCCGGCACAGCCACAGGCACCGCTCCTGCACCTGCGACCGAGGCCACGACCGAGGAACCGGCCTCGACCGACACTGCTCCTTCTGCTCCGAGTAGCTAGGATCCTGCTGCCTAGACTTAGAAAAAACTGA
The DNA here is from genome assembly GCA_012064385.1 of Puccinellia tenuiflora. NCBI lineage: Eukaryota > Viridiplantae > Streptophyta > Magnoliopsida > Poales > Poaceae > Puccinellia > Puccinellia tenuiflora. Next base: position 710,031 of record QRDG01000497.1, read on the forward strand.
AATCATCAAATCCCCGGGATGCCGGGTGCAAATGTAATATAACCTTAAGCTCTTTATGTTTGGCACTTGGTTCTTTACTTTGCACATTTTTAGCATTGTTATTAGTGTGCCGGATCATTCTGAACCGAGTCCCCGAGTTCATTTTCTTGTTTACCATACTTAGCAACCTTTGCTCTTGTCTACCTTTTTCGGTGTTTTGACAGTCGAGTCACAAGATTACCGAGATACGGCATACAATACTAAAAAACTCTGAGTCAAAGCTCGGAATCATCCGACATATAAGTTAAGAAAGAAACAGCTTATGCCGAATCGCACTTGGGCCGAGTCCCCGAGTTCGTTTTCTTGTTTACTACCCCTTGCAATCTCTGCCCTTGCCTACCATTTATGGTTTCTTTGGCAGTCGGGTCACAAAATCACAAAAACATAGCATACAATACTCAAAACTTTGAGATATGGTCTAGAGCCATCCGACATAAAACAAAAAGACAACAGAAGGAAACCGAATCGCTCCTGGACCGAGTCCCCGAGTCAGTTTTCTTGTCTACTACCCTTTGTAATCTCTGCCCTTGCCTACCATTTATGGTTTCTTTGGCAGTCGGGTCACAAAATCACAAAAACATAGCATACAATACTTTCAAACATGGAAGCACGATTTTTGGAGCCATCCGACATACAGGAAACAGACATAAGCATGCACACAGCAAATTCACAGCAAGGCAGTCCCCGAGTTTCATTTCGGGGTGCCGACATATCATTTCAGGGTTTCGAGATACATACAGTGAGTCCTTAAGAGTAAAAAGGGCGAAGAAGAGCTACATTCCAAGGTCGTTTGGTCTCCTCTCCGGATCTGTCCATCCTGCTCTTCACCTGTGCCTGAGCATCAATAAGATAATATGCATCGTTGTTCAAAGCCTTGCTCACAATAAATGGCCCCTCCCAGGGAGGTGATAGTTTGTGCATTCCGGCGGTGCGCTGCATAAGCCTAAGCACCAAATCTCCTTCTCGAAACTTGCGAGGATTTACTTTCCGGCTATGGTAGCGTCGGAGATTTTGCTGATATATCGCTGACTTGGACAATGCCAATTCTCGTGCTTCCTCGAGCAGATCGACATCATTTTCCCGAGCCTCCTTTGCCTCTGACTCGGTATATAATGTAACTCTTGGCGAGTCATGCTCTATGTCGGTTGGCAGAACTGTGTCTGCTCCATAAACCAGGAAGAATGGCGTATAGCCGGTCGAGCGATTCGGTGTAGTCCTTAGACTCCACAACACCGCTGGAATCTCATCCAACCAACAACCCGGAGCATGCAGCAAAGGCTCAATCAACCGAGGTTTTATGCTGGATAAGACCAAACCATTTGATCTTTCCACATGTCCATTGGACTGTGGATGTGCAACCGATGCAATGTCCATCCGGATCCTTTTTTCCTGGCAAAACCGAGCAAAGGCTCCCTCGGCGAAATTGGTGCCATTATCCGTGATAATGCTATGCGGGTGACCATACCTTAGGATAATATCCTTTAGGAATGACATGGTTGTGCGCCCATCACATTTTCTTATTGGCTTTACTTCAATCCACTTGGTGAACTTGTCCACCATCACCAGAATGTGAGTCATGTTACCTCGGGCTGGCTTGAACGGTCCCACCATATCCAGACACCACACTGCAAATGGCCAAGTGATGGGAATAGTTTTGAGTGCGGAGGCCGGCATATGAATTTTGTGTGCAAACCTCTGACATCCTTCACATTTCCGGACAATGTCCTCTACTTGCTGCAAAGCACTCGGCCAGTAGAATCCATATCGGAATGCTTTAGCCACTATAGCTCGGGAAGAAGCGTGATGACCGCATTCTCCCTGATGAATATCTCGGAGAATCCTTTCTCCCTCTTCTGGTTCGACGCAGCGCTGAAGAACAGTGGTTACACTTCTCTTGTACAGCTCATGATTGATGATGGTGAAGGATTTGGACCGCCTTTGGATTTGTCTGGCCGAGACCTCATCACTCGGTAGGCTACCATCTACCATGAATGTCATAATGGGTTGCGCCCATGCCGGTACTGGGCGAGTGCCGAGTACAGGCTCGTCGATTTCCATTGCATCAACCGACATCACCATGCCCGACATAGGCTGGTGAGTCCCCGAGTCCTCCCAAGGAGTCCCCGCGTTCCGCCAAGTGGCTTTCCAATTTTCCAGCGTAGTCGCCGAGTCTTGTTGAATGTATTCGACATCCATGGAAGTCCCCGGGTTCTGCATAGCAGTCCCCGAGTCCCGCAACTTGCTCCCGACATCCACGTCCATCGGGACGACGTCGGATTCCGGATTACCTGGGATGAATATCGATTCAGACTCGGGTGAAGGCTTGATTGATGGCTTGTGAAGATGCTCAAGCGACACCCCGGGCGGGATGGCCTGCCGATATGACCCGATCTTGGATAGCATGTCAGCACTTTCATTATCTGTCCGCCGGATGTGAGTGAACTCGCAACCATCAAAATATCCTGAAATTTTCTGGACATGGAACCGGTATGCCGCCATATTGGCATCTAGGGCATCCCAGTTGCCCGATGTTTGCTGAATCACCAGGTCCGAGTCACCATAACAGATGATCCGGCGAATTCCAATTTCCTTGGCCACCTTGAGTCCATGAATCAGTGCTTCATACTCGGCGACATTGTTAGATGCCGCGAAGTGGACTTGCAACACATATTTTAGCTGATCTCGCTTTGGCGAGGTGAGAACTACACCGGCTCCCAGGCCCTCCTTTACCTTGGACCCGTCAAAATGCATTCTCCAGTAATTGGAGTCCGGCAGGGATGGTTCATATTGCATCTCGGCCCAATCCACAAGGAACTCGGCCACCGCCTGAGATTTGATAGTATCCCTTCTCGCGTACTGCGGCGCGTAAGCTGCGAGCTCGATAGCCCATTTGGCGACTCGACCATTGGCATCCTTGTTGCCAAGGATTTCTGACACAGGGGCCGCACTTACAACAGTTATGGGGTGCTCCTGAAAGTAATGCTTTAGTTTTTTGGCCGCCATGTAGACACAATAAGTCATTTTCTGATAGTGAGGGTAGTTTTGTTTTGATGCGGAGAGCACCTCACTCAAATAATACACCGGCCTCTGCACGGTAGCTCCCTCTTCTTTTCGTTCCACCACCACTACGACACTAACGACCCGGTTAGTGGCCGCAATGTAGAGCAACATGGGCTCTCTCGGTAGTGGCGAAGCCAGTATCGGCGCAGTAGCCAACATCATTTTCAGCTCATGAAACGCCGCATCCGCTTGCGGGGTCCAGCTAAACTTATCTAATTTTTTCATTAGTTGGTATAAGGGCAAGGCCTTTTCTCCCAACCGACCTAGGAAACGACTCAGAGAAGCCAGACATCCGGTGAATTTCTGGACATCCCGGAGGCATCTCGGCAATTTCATATTTTCAATTGCCCGGATCTTAGTTGGATTTGCCTCGATACCTCGGCTTGACACGAGAAAACCGAGTAACTTTCCGGCCGGCACACCGAATGTACATTTATCCGGATTGAGCTTAAGTCGGAATTTCCGCAGGTTTGCGAATGTCTCTTTGAGATCATCTAGCAGAGTGTGTTTTTCTTTAGTTTTAATGACTATGTCGTCGACATATACCTGCACATTTTTGCCTATTTGATCATGTAAACATTTCTGCATACAACGCTGATAAGTAGCGCCGGCATTTCTCAACCCAAAACACATGACTCGGTAGCAATAAGCCCCGTACGGGGTGATAAAGGCAGTCTTTATTTGATCAGAAGGATTCAGCGGTATCTGGTGAAAACCAGAGTACGCATCTACAAACGATAGTAGTTCACACCCGGCCGTGGAGTCAATCACTTGATCGATCCGGGGCAGCGGGAATGGATCTTTAGGACATGCCTTGTTCAGGTGGGTGTAATCAACACACATGCGCCAGACAGTGGCAGCATTCGGGTCATCCTTCTTCTTTTCTACCAGGACCGGGTTAGCCAACCAGTCCGGGTACTTCACTTCTACGACAGCATTTGCTGCGAGTAACTTGGCTAACTCGTCACCCACAGCCTTCCTTCTTCCTTCGGCAAAACGATGTGTCAGTTGCTTTACTGGCCTAGCATCTAGCCTGACATGCAATGAGTGCTCAGCCAACTCCCTCGGAACACCCGGCAGGTCCTGACTGGACCATGCAAAGATATCCCGATTCTCACGGAGGAAGTGGATGAGCTCGCTTTCCTATTTGCTGTCCAACCTGGCACCGATGATGACGGTGTGGTCCGGGTTAGACTCGTCAACGCCAACCTTCTTGGACTCCTTCGCCGCCTGAAAAGTTGCAGTCTGCTGCGGGTTAGCTGGACTCGGGATACCGAGTTGAGCAGATTGGGCCAGCGCCACCACTTCAAGAATTCTCTTCTTCTCCGCGGCAATCACCAAAGACTCGGCCAGACAGGACCCGGCAGAAGCACACTCCATGGAGCGCTTGTAATCACCCGAGATGGTGATGATACCATTCGGACCCGTCATCTTCATTTTTAGGTAGGCCACATGAGTGGACGCCATGAACTTGGCGAGTGCTGGCCTACCGAGTAAGGCATGATACGGGCTTTCGAGATCCACGACCTCGAACAGCAGACTCTCAGTTCAGCAATTGCTTTTGTCGCCGAACGCGACATCTACCCAGACTGTGCCCATGGGCGCATGCGACACACCCGGCACAATGCCGTGGAAGGTGGTTCTGCTTGGCTGCATCATGTTCTCGGTTATCCCGAGTTTGACCATGGTGTCCCGATACATGATGTTGATGCTGCTCCCGTTGTCAACAAGGACCCGGGTAAACCTGACATTGATGCTGGGCCCGACGAATGTCGGATCCAACACTAGAGCATAGCCCCCGGGATTGGGCATGACCTTGGGATGATCCTTGATGCTCCAACTGATCTGATCCTCGGACCAGTACATAAACTTGGGCACGGCCGGCATGACTGCGTTCACCTCCATTGCGCGCCGATGTTTGCTCTGTTTGTCCGTTGGCTCGGTCACAAAGACCATGTAGCTCTGGTGGGGCTCTCGGTACTCATTCTGCCGACTCGGGCCAGCGTTGCGGTTGTTGTAGTTGCTGTTGTTGTCGTTGGCCACCTGGTTGACATTCTCCGGCTTCTGCCGAGTTTTCAGAGGCTCAGTGTTTGCACCGGTGAGAGGTGCAGGTCTGGAGGTCGGAACGGCAGCTACCGGCTTGCGCTGGTACCAACTGCAGTTCCGGGTAGTGTGTTGTGCCGGTCTGCTGGGGTGCTTGGTGTGAAAGCTGCAGGGGCCATCCAGCATTTTCTCTTAAGTGTATCTTTCCGAGTCGTCCCATTGTTTCTTGTCTCCATTCCACGGCTTCCTCTCGCCGTTCCACGGCTTCCTCTCACCGTTCCACGGCCTTTTTCCTTCCGAGTTCTGGCCCCACGAGGGACCATCATTTTTCTGGCGCTGGCTGCTGCCGGCACCCACTTGATCTTGGTCGACAGCTGCGACTTGGTCTGACCCGTACCGGTAATCCGGCCGGTCGTCTCTTCTCTTGTTTCGGTTGTCCGAGCGATCGCTGTGCCGGCCCGATCTGTCTCGGTCTTGCGCAGGGTACCTCCTGCCCGCATCGACCTGGGCCAGTAAAGGCTGTGTCGGGTCACCAAGTGCATAGCTGTCCGCTATCGCCATTGTTTCAGCCAAGGTGGCCGGCATCTCCCTCTGGAGTCTCTGCCAAAGCATGGAGCCATGTCGGCATCCTTGCGCAAACCATGCAATGGCTTGCGACTCGATCACCCCTTCACAGGAGTTGCGGATTGTGCTCCACCGGGTAAGGTACTCCCGGTCCGTCTCTTCTTCTCCCTGCCGACACATGGACAGCTGCTGAGGCTGATTCGGTCTCTTGTACGTGCTGGAGAAGTTGCTGACGAAAGCGTCGGAGAAGTCGAGCCAGCAATCAATGCTGTTCTCCTCCAGGTTGTTCAGCCAGATCCGGGCTGGCCCCTCTAGCATCTGCGGTACATACCGCACAGCCCATCGGCGGCTGCCACCAGCGATGTGCACCGCTGTGACATAATCTGTCAGCCAGTCCTCCGGCTTGGTGCTACCGTCATAGGTCTTGGCACCCCGGGGGAGCTGGAAGTTCGGCACCGGTGGCTGCTTCATGATCCGGGTTCCGAAACATGCAGGACCCGGTGGGCCTTGCTCCTCCAGCAGTTCAGACAGATAGATTCTGTCAAGCTTGTTGAGGACATCATGAGCTGGCAGCTGGCGAGCTCCCAGCCTAGCACCGAGTGCACCCTCAGTCGCCAGATCTCTGAATCTTGTGTACCCGGCCCGCTCCATGGCCGAGTAACCATCGTCATACCGGTCAGCGGCCTGCTCGGCATACCCGACACCCTGTTGTTGCCGAGGTGGATTGGGTACCGGATACCGAGGTGGCTGACCCGGATTTGCCGGGTTGACCCGGTTAGTTTCCTGTCTGCCCTGAACGGGTCCTGGTGCTCCCTGACCGGGTTGACCTTGGCCAGCTTTCTGCTTTCCGGCGTATACCGGATCATACGCCTGCAGCTGTTTGTTCTTACCAGAGTTTACACTCTGGCCACGGCTTCCGCCGACATGTGGCGAAGAGGCTTGTCCCTTGGACACTGCCCCGGCACCACCATTCGAGTGAAGGTACCGAGACCCACCTACATCCGGTTTGCATTCCGGAATGCTTCATTCTGGCGGTTAGCAATAGCCACTAGCTCGTTGACTCGGTCCTGCTGCCTACGACGAGCATCTCCGGATAAGCTTGGTAACTCAGCTGCGGCTGCCTCTGCAGCCCTAAGATTCTTGGCGGGGGTGCTGTACTTTGGCCTATCTGCCGACACATGGCTAGCAGCTCTACTAGATCTAGCTCTACCATCTCTAGCTATCTCGGCGTTGAGGTCTCTGCCTCGGTTGCGCACCTCATCTATGCGACTAACAGGATTTGCTACCGGAGTAAAACCATGAGCCTTGTTATACTCACGGAGAGAGATGTCAAACTCTTGCCTGACTCGGGCCACCTCTAGAGCCTCCTCGAGTATCTCCTTGCGCTGCTGTTCCAACTCCGCCTGAGTTAGAGCAGCATCTGCGCTTGGAGCCACTGGGGTTGCCAGCTTCTCGATCACGTCCTGAAGAGGACTCGGCGTCGCCGGCACACCAGATGTACCGGCCTGCTCCTGACGGTTCTCCGGCCTCTCCAGCGGCGGGCGTGCCGTCCTGGCAGACCTTGTGCTGACCTCGGCCACCCCGGCCGCGGCAAGGCCGGCGCCAGCAACCGGGGCGGTCATCATGACCTCTGCACAGCTAGCGGGGCGGGCGATACGCCGGCCGCGAGCTGCGCAAACTGCGGGAGGATCCTCCGCAACCTGCACCCTTTCGGGAAACCGGCAGGGAACCTCGGTGGCGACGTAGACGGTGAACGAGCCGAACTCGACGAGGCACCCGTTCCGGGGTAACGGCCTGCTGCCGAAACAGCCGGTGTTGTCGCTGATGACGTTGAGTGAGCCGAACCTGTGGACGAGGCCACAGAGAACACGCTCACCCGACGCGATGAAGGAGCCCGTCCGGATGAACACACCAGCCAGCGCCGCTGCTGGCCCCACGGTGGGCGCCAACTGTCGTGGTGGTGCACGGACATATTCCATGGGTAGGCTTGAGTTGGGGCCGATGGACGCTGGAGGTACCGGGGAGGGTTTGCACGTGAAGACGTACACAGAAGCACACACACACACACACGCACGGTTTTACCCAGGTTCGGGGCTCTCGTGAGGAGATAAAACCCCTACTCCTGCTTGTCTGATCTATATATGTGGAATACAACCGGGTTACAAGCTGCTCCTTGAGCTGTATGAGAAGAACAATGAGCTTAAGGCTCGGTACCGAGTCTCGGGCTAGTGCTCTAGCTCTCTGTTGGCTCTTGAGCAAAATATCTAAGTGTCTAGTGAGGCGTCTGGGAATCGTCCCCGTAAGAGGAGCCCCTGGTGCTCCTTATATAGGGAAACCCAGGGCACAGGGTTAGGGCTGACGTTGGTGCTGGCGTAAGCAGCACTGTGGTCGCGTCGGGGCCTCTGACTACTTCCGTCACCCCTGCGTGGTATGTCCAATCCATCAACTCCTGTGCACTGCTCCCCCGTACTGCATCGGTCAGCAGCATGGAGGTGTGACTGTCCATCCCATGACCACCGAGTCAAGGATTAGGCAGCGCGTCCCATCGTGTCTGTGGCAGGACGCTTGCCCCGTGATTGTAGTGACAAGACGTGAGCCTTGACCAGCGCCGAGGTAGAGCTTCATTCCTCCCGATCCGGCATAGGCATGCCGGATATTTCCTGATTCGGTTTGTCCTCTCCTGCACATAAGAATATCAAGGGAGATTCCGACATATAATATGTATGATCCGACATAAGGCTATGTCGGTAAGCCTTGATCCGGTCGACTCCGGGTAAGCCGGTTCGGCATGTCGGTTTACCATTGACTCGGTCAACTCCGAGTCCACGCGTATTTCGCCATATTGACCCTACTCGGGGGCTGCCCCCCGACATCTCACGATATCAAGTTTGTCCGAGATACTATCTCGTTACTCGACAAACTCATTTACTCGTCTCCATGATATTACATCTCTGTGACCTAGTCACATGCTTGCAAGACTTTGATTTAATATCACCGAGTGGGCCCAGTGATATCTGTCCGTCACGCGGATGGACAAATTCCGCTCTTGATGCATACGCCTCAACGTATTCCTTCCGGAAACCTGATAGACACCTTTATGATCACCCTGTTACGGTGTGACGGTTGATGCAGTCAAAGCCCCCTTCCAGAACAGTGATTAAATGTGATCTCACGGTCTAAGGATTCGGTTACTACTACGTTTCTATTTAAGTTATCGCAATGCCGATATACGTGACAGATCTCATTGCGCTAACTTACTTTGGGTGGATGTCCATCATGTCATTCTCCAATGACATGACTCCATTGTCAATTGACATAAATGCCCATGACCAGGAAACCTTGATCATCTGTTGACCAATGGACTAGTCAAGTAGAGGCTACTAGGGACCTGGTTGTTTTATATCACACGTGTATTAATGTTTCCGCTTAATACAGTTATAGCATGACATAAAACTTATTATGAACACTTTGAGATATGATAATAAAAACTCTTTATTAATTGGCTATAGGGCATATCTCCAACATAACGAACCCCGAACTCTTAGAGGAATGTGATGTTGTGTGTTTTTTATCGATTCATTATGAAATTTGGGGTCATTTATTTAATAAATTTGCTTTGCGCATCATCGATTTTTCCGACAAGCTATTGAACTTTTTCTAGAGGTGTACTTAGACTGGTCACACTTGGGCCTCCCCTCGGTGTCCAGCTTGATATTATTAACATCAAGTCAACCCCACTAAAACCCACGAGCTAGCGTTGCCGTCCGTGTCAGTCACATTCCTCTACCGTTTTACGCACGCACGCCGTTGAGGCGCAGCTGTCGTCACAGCTACTACGTCCACTATCAAAGATCGGTGCGTCGTGCTTAATTATTTTGTTAATAAATTAACTGTGCCGATTAGTCGTCAGCACAGTACCACCTCTACTTAATTTATTCACTCAGCGATACTAGTAGGTCCATCATCCAGACTCAGCCTAGCAAACTAGCTTGTGCTCGCCACTTCCACAACGCAAGCGGTACTCTGGCGCACAATGTCTGCCGACGACGACGTCCAGGTATTCTCCACTCGCAGTTGACTCCATTGTTGGGTACAGCATTCCGGTTTATTTTAAATTGTGGTTGGGTCGTGTCACATCAACTTTCCGTAGTAATCTCCTTTCGCGAGAGAAAAAAAAAAAAGGAAAACTTGCATGATAATCTCCCGGCGCGGCGTAGCTTCCAACCACGGAGGAAGCCCGCGGTGTGCTTCCATTCCATCCCACGACGCCCAAGTCCGAGCCGCGTCTGGACATGTGCCGACGCGCGGGCCCGGTGTGTCAGGGAGATGGATAAATATCCTTACTTGTACAATTGCCTTGTCGATGTGGGTCATACTATTTTTCAGATTATCAAAGCATCAACTGAATAATTATGAGCAGAGTTTGAATCTCTACCAACGTGATTTAATAAAGCACACTCTTTGCCATCATTCACCTTCTTCCAATTTATAAACCCCTTAACCGTGAATGCATCTGAGCCACACCTCCCACTTGGTTTTTTTGTAAAGACAAAACAAGGTACACAATATGCACGATGTGTGGTAGGGGAATACTCTAGCCAAGGAAAATTTGTAAAATAGCTATACTGAAATCGGTGATGATTTTTCCCTGTTCCATTATATGGATACTCTCTCATGAACAGCTGATAAGGACCCTCAAAAATATAAAATTTCCGTGCTTTTTTTTTGTTTATCAAGAGGAAGTTCCCAAATTTGTTGGCGCTTACCAGGATCCCTTTCATATGTCGTACTTCCAGTTCTACCTTGTTCTGAAACTTGTACTGGTTCCACAACATTTTGATCACCATCAACCAGATTGGAGTTTTCATCTACAATAGGTTGTTGCTCATATGCCTCCTCGGATTGATTTGTATTTTCAGCATTAGCAATATTAGAGTTTGAAGATGAACCAACAGGCTTGAAAAAGAAATCAATCCTCTTATCTGCTGCCTTTCTCTTCATCTATGATCACCAAATAAATTAATGATCTAGGCTAGTACGCTATGAGAGGCTAAGGTTCTAATTCATCAATCATCAGGGAACATTGGCAATAAGAAATAACTGGTTCAATGAGTTTACCGTAGTCCGTCGATGAGGTCTCCGAGCTGGGCGAATGGCAGCAGCCAGCAGGTGCAGATCAGAAATTCAGAATGGAGACGGAGAGGAGACAGAGGCGGCGGCCGAACGCACGCACGCACGCGACGCTAGGGCAGGTTGATCAACCGATCGATCTGATCGATCGCTTCACGTACATGCTTGTATAGAGACCAGTAGACCACGATGGCCTAGAGGTGTGCATGGCTGGACCAACTAATCATTAAATAATGGGCTAATTAAGGCTAACTTCCGGCCATTAGTACACGTAGTAGTACTAATACCTACTGAAAATGGTTTTTTGGGGGGGGGGGGGGGGGGGGGGGCTGACCCTGCTCGCCCCCCCCCCCCTGTCTACGCCCTGCCAATGTTCTCTCTACCATCCAGCAAACACTGGCACGGACAATAGAGTAAAATGCACAGGTGGTCTCTGTATTTGTGTCAAAAACTCACTTTGATTACTGAACTTAAGAATACGACCACTTAAAAATGCGTCAGAGCGAACTCGAACCCATGATCCAGAGGAGAAATCCTCGCGATAGCCACCTGAGCACAAGATCGATAGTGTCTTAATGCATAATTTCTTAATTTTATAGAAAATCGGATGAAGAATGGTGAAAAAAAGAAACGCGCATGCAAGACACAGGGCACGCAGTAAGGTAATCATCGTAGCATGTTTCCAAACTCAGCCTAGCAAACTAGCTTGTGCTCGCCACTTCCACAACGCGAGCGGTACTGAGTACTCTGGCGCACAATGTCTGCCGACGACGACGTCCAGGTATTCTCCACTCGCAGTTGACTCCATTGTTGGGGTACAGCATTCCGGTTTATTTTAAATTGTGGTTGGGTCGTGTCACATCAACTTTCCGTAGTAATCTCCTTTCGCGAGGGAAAAAAAGGAAAACTTGCATGATAATCTCCCGGCGCGGCGTAGCTTCCAAAACCACGGAGGAAGCCCGCGGTGTGATTCCATTCCATCCCACGACGCCCAAGTCCGAGCCACGTCTGGCCATGTGCCGACGCGCGGGCCCGGTGTGTCAGGGAGATGGATAAATATCCTTACTTGTACAATTGCCTTGTCGATGTGGGTCATACTATTTTTCAGATTATCAAAGCATCAACTGAATAATTATGAGCAGAGTTTGAATCTCTACCAACGTGATTTAATAAAGCACACTCTTTGCCATCATTCACCTTCTTCCAATTTATAAACCCCTTAACCGTGAATGCATCTGAGCCACACCTCCCACTTGGTTTTTTGAAAAGACAAAACAAGGTAGACAATATGCACGATGTGTGGTAGGGGAATACTCTAGCCAAGGAAAATTTGTAAAATAGCTATACTGAAATCGGCGATGATTTTTCCCTGTTCCATTATATGGATACTCTCTCATGAACGGCTGATAAGGACCCTCAAAAATATAAAATTTCCGTGCTTTTTTTTGTTTATCAAGAGGAAGTTCCCAAATTTGTTGGCGCTTACCAGGATCCCTTTCATATGTCGTACTTCCAGTTCTACCTTGTTCTGAAACTTGTACTGGTTCCACAACATTTTGATCACCATCAACCGGATTGGAGTTTTCATCTACAATAGGATGTTGCTCATATGCCTCCTCGGATTGATTTGTATTTTCAGCATTAGCAATATTAGAGTTTGAAGATGAACCAACAGGCTTGAAAAAGAAATCAATCCTCTTATCTGCTGCCTTTCTCTTCATCTATGATCACCAAATAAATTAATGATCTAGGCTAGTACGCTATGAGAGGCTAAGGTTCTAATTCATCAATCATCAGGGAACATTGGCAATTAAGAAATAACTGGTTCAATGAGTTACCGTAGTCCATCGATGAGGTCTCTGAGCTGGGCGAACGGCAGCAGCCAGCAGGTGCAGATCAGGAATTCAGAATGGAGACGGAGAGGAGACAGAGGCGGCGGCCGAACGCACGCACGCACGCGACGCTAGGGCAGGTTGATCAACCGATCGATCTGATCGATCGCTTCACGTACATGCTTGTATAGAGACCAGTAGACCACGATGGCCTAGAGGTGTGCATGGCTGCCGTGTGTTGGGCTTAATGGACCAACTAATCATTAAATAATGGGCTAATTAATCCTAACTTCCGGCCATTAGTACACGTAGTAGTACTAATACCTACTGAAAATGGTTTTTTTTTGGGGGGGGGGGGGGGGGGGGGGGCTGACCCCTGCTCGCCCCCCCCCCCCTGTCTACGCCCCTGCCAATGTTCTCTCTACCATCCAGCAAACACTGTTGCACTGCCAATAGAGTAAAATGCATCGGTGGTCACTATATTTGTGTCAAAAACTCACTTTGGTCACTGAACTTAAAAATACGGTCACTTAAAAATGCGTCATAGCGGACTCGAACCCAAGATCCAGAGGAGGAATCCTTGCGCGATAGCCAGCTGAGCACAAGATCAATAGTGTCTTAATGCATAATTTCTTATTTTTATAGGAAAATCGGATGAAGAATGGCAAAAAAAGGAAACGCGCATGCAAGACATAGGGCACACAGTAAGGTAATCGTCGTAGCATGTTTCCAAACTCAGCCTAGCAAACTAGCTTGTGCTCGCCACTTCCACAACGCAAGCGGAACTCTGGCGCACAATGTCTGCCGACGACGACGTCCAGGTATTCTCCACTCGCAGTTGACTCCATTGTTGGGTACAGCATTCCGGTTTATTTTAAATTGTGGTTGGGTCGTGTCACATCAACTTTCCGTAGTAATCTCCTTTCGCGAGAAAAAAAGGAAAAACTTGCATGATAATCTCCCGGCGCGGCGTAGCTTCCAAAACCACGGACGAAGCCCGCGGTGTGCTTCCATTCCATCCCACGACGCCCAAGTCCGCGCCGCGTCTGGCCATGTGCCGACGCGCGGGCCCGGTGTGTCAGGGAGATGGATAAATATCCTTTGCCACTCCACCATTGGCCCGACCGATCTCTTCGCCCAGAGTTATTTACAAAAACATACCATATTTGGGGCTCTGACAACATATCAGTACCCATTTTGATAATTTTTTCAGTTCAGTACCATCTCTCGGGGATGCTCCACAGCCCGCGCTGATGACTTGTTTAAACACGTTTGACCAACTTGGCGGCCGACGTGGAGGAAACCACGTTTGACCAACTTGGCGGCCGACGTGGAGGAAACCACGTTTGACCAACTTGGCGGCCGACGTGGAGGAAACGGCCGTTAACGCCGTTGTCTCTGTCATCTGATAGGGAGAGGCGAAGGCGCCGGATGCTTTTGAGCTTTGACTAGTCGCGGGGACACGAGCGGTTGGCAGGCAGCCAGGCATGCTCCAGTCCAGGCAAAAGATCACCCACGGGGGTATTTTTTCTGTGTTGCTAACTAAACTTTAGATGTACTGCGAAGAAGTAAATAATCTTGTTATGGTAGCCACGGTTGGTCATTTTAGCGCAGAAGCAAATTATTACCTGAAGTTTGACACTTACGTGGCGTTGAGCAGCGTCCAATGACGCATACATGGTCGACATCTCTATTTTCCCTCATTAGGTATTCTTCTTTTTAATTTTTTCTATTAATCGCCAACTGCTCACATGCTGATAGTCATAAATTTCTTGATATTCCGGACTGAAAACTGGACTAATAGTAACTCTGTTGCTGTCATGTACATGCTTTGCTTTGAGCTGACAAGACATGTACTTGTTGGAATTGGTCACAGGAGGGAATGCGGTATGAACTTAAGAGGAGCGAATTGCTATCCAGGGACTGCAATAATAGTGATATTTATATTACTGAAAGTTCTATCTATGCTTTTGTGTTATTTTGCAGGCTGCTCTAGATAAGTTAGTTTCTTGGCAGGGGATCCTTGGTCAACACTATTGTACAATGTAATATTTGGAACGGACAATGTAAACTTGCAGCATGGTATTTGCAGGTAAGTACTGACTCAAAACATTTAGTTTTCTACGTTTTTTTATCTTCTTTTTTGTTTAAGTTTAGAGATTATTTGATGCCCAGTGTTATGTTTGCTATGTACAGATGTCAAATTGGATTTGAAAATTTTAATCAGCAAAACAATCACGGTTCTTAAAAGAGTGTCGTCTATTTATTATTTCTATTTATCAAGATTGTACACTTACATCCGGGAGCACGTGTATAGCATCTACTTATGGAAGGGAGTGCAGCATGGATTCTATTAGGAGTACCTCATGCAGCCTTCTCATCATTATTTCTTCTCTTTTTATGAACATTATCTCATATTTTTATATGTACGCTTAAAAACTCTTGAATTCAGATATCTCCCGCATTCAACGTAAGTATCGAATGCCATAAGCTCATATTGCCATCTTTATCTTCGCCATATTTGTAACAAGGTCAAAATCATGTGTTCACTTCGACAACTTACTGCCCTTTCCGATTATTAAGGACCATTCTTTACATGACTAATATGGTATCTTCCTTCTATTTTCACCATCATATATATTTTTTTAACTCTTTCAATGTATATTTTCCATGTTGCGCTGTCAATTCATCTTTGCTGCAGATTTTCCTTTTTACAACAGAAGCATGAAAAAACAATCTGATGCAGGTAGTATCATCACAACTTGGTAATCATAACAACACAATGTCCTCACTGCTTAGCCTTAAATTGTTTGTCAACTTTTCTCTACTGAAATAAAGATAACTATGTATCTCAGGGGAAGAAACTTATTTCAACACAGAAATTATTAAAATTAAAATGTCCAATGGGGTGGATGAAAAAGATCATAATTATTCTCCCCTGTAAGAGCTAATTAAGTAACATGATCATATTCTCGAATGACAACTTGATCATCGAACATAATTTGTAATGATTTTTCAAACAATTCACCTTCGCACTTAATTGGCATCTCCAGATCCTATACTAATCATAGACAAAGGTATTGTATGTTGAATATGGTAGGATGTGATCTTCCTTTAGAGATAGTGAAAATGGTACGTTCTTATTTGAACAAATTATATCAATTGTATATTATGGCTTTACTCGCTGTATGCTCCAATCATATACAAATCTCCGTAACCAGATCTTTGTCCTCCATACGTTGAATAGATGATCACAAAAAAAAGTATACACCGATATATGACATGCCAAGGAGTAGAATTCTTACCATTAAAATCAAATCATTTCTACATAAAGACTTCCATTGGGAGGGTTTCGATTTACCCATGTCCATACCCTGGTTATCCATACCCATCCGAGGTTATATTTAGTAATGGTTATTCCTACAATATATTAGATGCACGCGAGGGAAGAAGTAGATTTTGGTACAACGTACAGAGCATCACTAGCTGATCAGTAGTAAGCATCAAGCAATGCCGCACCTTCTCTATTTACTTTTTGCGGGTACCGCACTGCCACTTTGAAGCAGCTAGCCAACCGATACGACGGCGTGACGAAGCAAAAGTGGCACGGAAGCAGCAACGTCGATCGGTGTCGTAACCATGGTTGATGAACGTCGGCATCCAGCGGCTAAGCGGCATCCAGGAGCGGCACGGCAAGTCGGCGCCGCGGCTAAGCGGCATCTAGGAGACAACGGCGTTAACGGCCGTTTCCTCCACGTCGGCCGCCAAGTTGGTCAAACGCGTTTAAACAAGCCATCAGCGCGGACTGTGTAGCATCCTCGAGAGATAATACTGAACTGAAAAAAATTACCAAAGTGGGTATTGATGCGTTGTTAGAGCCCTAAATGTGGTATGTTTTTGTAAATAACTCCTTCACCCACGCCCAGCCTTCCCCAGTCCACCACCCACCGAGATACGTGTACTACTCGTGGAGATAGGTAGTTTTGCTTGCTTGGCCAAGATAGTTTGGTGGCGCGCGGAAGATCGTTTGCTTGGCTGAGATGGATAGTTTTTCAGAGGAGATCCTTTGCTTGGCCCAGGTAGCCCTGCGTCGTATCGTATCGTATCGCGCGCGTCGCCGTGGTGGCACGGACGAGCAGCGGCAGCGTCGCCGTCGCCAGGCCACCAGATCGATTTCCCGTCTCTCGCGCCATAGGTTGTTCTGTTCCTTCCACCGATGTCCTGACGACGACGTTGTCGATCTCTTGTTGTCACGTACAGTAGTACGTGCTGTATGGTAGCACACCGGATGCATGGATGGACGAGCTGCTTGTTGTTCGCGAGCTGGGATCGATCCTCTCCCAATCTCGGATCTCTCTGGACCACGTACGGGATGGCCAGCTGAATGAATGAATGTTTGCCCAAGAAACTCAGTCCCATGCTTCACTCCGCTCCAAGAGCGCGCTGGAGATTGACACTTGTCTTGGCCTCAGCATGGGTAGTCCATCAAATTTCTTTTTCACGGGTTTGCTTCCAGCCAGCTGCCTCACACACTACGGGAGGACGGGTGGCTGGGACGCGTGGCCGTTCGAGAGCCGTCGGATGCGGACGCCAAGGAGAGCGCCGTGTGGCTCAGCTCCACCTCCCTCCTCCCTCCGGGAATTAAAAGCAGCGAAGAAGATTCCGGACGCTTCTATGGCTCGAGATATTTTACTCGGTGCTCTCTCTTGCGTAAGTGGGTGTGACATGTCCAATTGTTTTCTTCTCTCTAAAAAACCCAGCATCATGATTGCTGCCCACAGCTTTGCTTTGTTATACTACTATAACCGTGTGGACAGGACAAATGGAACAATCTAGACGCCGCCCAGTGTTCTAAAGCATGGACGAGAACCAAGTTGCTAGGTACAGAACTACTAGTACTGTGTGTGTGTTCGTACGTGGAGGCATACTCATCGATCGGCCAAGCAAAACTCACGCTCTAGTACGCTATAGCTAGACATTTTTCCAGCCACTCTTCCTTCCCGATAGATATTTCTTACTCGATCGTCAAATGGTCCTGTACATTCCAAACACAGTAGCTAGAAACTCTTAGTTCCTAGCATCGACAGATCCGTGACTGGATACGTACTAACTACGAATCCCCATCATTTCGATGGCTCCATTGAACGTATATATACATGTCGCATCAACCACCCAAGAAAAGCAAGCTGATATAAAAACAGACCGATGCTTTAGAGTTAAACACGCACAACAGCACAAAGCCAGCCACGAAGAAGAAGGAAGAGGGACCTAATCGCACAGATCTAGCCAAACGTGCGGGCCCCACCGTGATAGTGGACGGACGATTAAACTACGGGAAACGGGAGCAATCGATCGCGCACCAGCACCACCGTCCAGTGACGCCATCCGTCATCCCCAGCCGTCCAGCTTGCCGACCGGCCCCGGGTGGCCTCAAACCGAAGCACGCCTCTCGCCGTGGCCGTCGGATGTATGTATGGGTCTCCTTCGGTTCCATCCGACGGGCGATGGACTAATCGCCCGTGCTTTTTTGTAGTACGTGACAAACGACTTTATATCCCCGTTTCCAAAACAAAAATGCTTCGTATGCCCACCGAGAAAGAAATGCCTAGCGTGCAAGATAACTACTGTATGATGAAGCAATGCCATGCATAAAATGGAACGATTATTACTTGAAACGCGGACGAGTTCCCGTATTTCTTATAAATAAAAACCATCGACAGGAAAAAGGAAAGTTGTACCTCCCGGGCTATCAAAATCCACCCGTTACGACGACCATATTTTATAATCTTGTACAACAATTTGCTATATATATATATATAATGTTATCGTGAGGTTTTACATTCACAGTAAGAAATTTCATGATTCCTCTTATAAGTGTAGAGATTCCAAGCAACCTCTCTCATGATAAGATTTTTAATTTTGCTTGACCTCCAAAATTAATTAAACAAAGCGAAGAGCCCCATCTACACCCGAGTCAACTAAGATTACATATGTCTAAGTCCATTATGCTAGCCATCTTATTCACCATCCTTACATTTTTTTGTTCTAACGATCACTAAGGAGGGGTAATCGGTTCCCACTCGATTTTCCTTGAAAATGGGCCTAAAAACCAGATCGCTACCATGGAGAGTTTGCAAATTTCCCACGGGAGGAACTACGATCTTCCCTTGACGGGAGGCACTTGATCAACTATCTTCAACGTCATTAAGCTTGTCGGGAAGCTTAGGGGTCTCTTTGATTCACCAGATTCCAGTTTTTTTTTAGATCAAACTTGATTTGATTGTGTTGCATGATACACACATAGTTCACCACAAGAGGTTACGGAAATTTCTTATATAGTGCAGTGAAATCGTTACGAAAATTTCTTATAGACTCCATCCTACTAATAAAAAATCCACATCATGAAAAATCTAAAGAGATCCTAAATATCAATGACCACGCCTTTCGAGCACAACTTATCATCTTTCTCGTCACCAAGTTAATCATAAGAAGATATTAGAAGATTTAAAATTAGCAAAACCGACATTTTTCAAAAAAATCGACAACCCAAAGCCATTTCGGAATTTCCTCATAGTCGGAGGACCACCAGGCAAACACCATGTGGCATGCGAATAATGCGACGGATGACAATGACATCCATGCCATGCCCTCCGAAAATATCAAGCGCCATGTCAGCACTCAGCAGCGCCAGGGACGCGATCTCGCCAGCCCCCAGCCGCGCACGCGCGGACAAGTATCACCACGCACCCACCTGTCCCCGACCAGCGGGCCCGCCGCGCCCGGCCCACGCGTCAGCGAGAGATCCATGCGCGTGGGCTCCACCTGCTGCCCTGCGAGTGAAATAACGCAGCGAGACTACACACAGCACCGCCTACTCCCCACCCATTACGGAAAAAATCTTTTTCTCGTCTCTCCTTCCTCACCCGTCGAAGCTTCTCTCTCCTCACCTTCACCTTCGCTTCGCACCGCCGCGTAATCCCCTCGCCGGCGCCGCCGATTCGCCGCCGGAGCTCCGGATTAAGCGCGCCCAAGTCTAGGTATAGCTCCCAGCCCTCCCCCCAGCTACCCCGAATTTCCCTGACCATTTTTTTCTGTTTAATTGTGCGCCGTATCTGTTGATTTTTAGCCTTGATTTCTGTTCTGTAACTCGTGGAACCGGTAGATTCGCGGGCAGTATATACCCGGCGAGGTGATGGTGATAGTACTACTGGAGAAGCTTGTGTTCGGTGGCGATGTTAAGCTGATTGTGTTGCAGTTTTTTCTTTCGTAATCTTGGGTAGATCAACGCTGGATGAACGCTGGATGAACGCTTGTTCCTGCGAGTTTTGGGTTGATTTCGGGCTATTACCTGAGTAGGACTGATTCGAGCTGGATTTTGCACTTTTCTGGGTTCATTTCGGCGTCCAGATGTGATGAAGATAGTTCCATGCTCCCTTTCAAAAAAATTCTACGCCCTCCTTGAAAAAAAGATAGTTCTATGTGAAGTAACTTTCAGCTTCCTTGGCTTGGTTCTGTTATCAGATAGTCTGAATCTAGTAAACCGACGTGGCTTCTGTGAATCCAATTCACAGCCGAACAGAATCTCGCAAGCAGAAATCAAGCGGGTGAACTTGTGTGTCTGCGTTTTGCTTTTTTCTATTTTCTGATGTGCAGAATTAAACTCAACATCCATGCTTTGTGTTTTGATGCTGTTCAACTTGCGGTAGTTATATATTTGAAACAGAGATATTTTGCATTTGTTTAGTTGCTAAAATTAGCGTGGAGGGGTCTAATCAAATTCCCTAAATTAAATCAGAGGTATCGATAAAAGAAACATCATGGTAGGGCAATCGAACCACCAATATCGCTTTTGCTCAAATTTTAGTTAGCAGTCATGTGACTAGCCCCTGCCCCCCTATGATTTATGTGGATGGTGTATTATTATGTGCAAATTTGTATGAAGTTGTGCACAGCTACAACCTTCCCTGACATAATATGTCGCAGGCTATTGTTTTTCTCTTATCTTGCTTCTTATTTCTGTTTTTAGGGTGTTAGTTCAGAGTTTTTTGCTCTGATTTTGGTTCGCGCTGCCTACGGGCTGTGTATCTTTTGCACCATGTCTGTTGTCTTCTTCTGATAGATGCATCATATTTTGATCCGTGTCTGAGAAAGAAGACCATCTTTTAAAAAAAAATTTGGTCAAATGAGAATGGTTACTCCTCTTCTAGATAAGAATTTGATGCTTCTGTTGTGTATCTATCATAACAAACACATCCATGTTGCACACATCAACCCTTGAAGTCCAAGAAACAACCCTCAACTCCAAAACCAAACCGTTCATGTGGCGTCTGCAATTATACATCATCTGTGCTGCATCTTCTCGTAACAAAAGGGGAGGGGGCAGCCCTCGCTGGCACTTGGGGCTGGTTCCTCCGGTTGCGAGGGGATGGTGACAACGCTCAAGGAATGGAATAAATCACTAAATAACTTGGGGCTGCTTCCTCCAGTTGAAGTTGTGGCCAGAGCACGGGCGCGGGTGGCGTGTGTCCACCACTCCACCTTGTATCAAATGCACCCCGAGTAACGGTTGCATTACATTGGTATATTTCTCACACGCCACTGGTTGGCGTTTTGCTATGACGAGACAGTTGAAAGCGCTGGATTTGAGAGTTTAAGGTTGTAACTTGATCAAGTTTTTGGAGTCAAAGTTTCTTTTTTCCTCATTTATGCAAGGGTTGGGTGATTGAAGAAGTCGACAGTACTCATAGGTGAAGTTGGTCTCTGCTGAAGTTTCGTGGGTCCGAGGCAAGTACTCCCTCCGTTCCATATTAGATGACTCTCAAATGTATACTTCTAGATGACTCTCAAATGTATACATTTGAGAGTCATCTAATATGGAACGGAGGGAGTATCTTATAAAAAGAATGACATGGAGTAGATGCATAAACCAAGGCGATTTCAGCATGTTGTCGATTAGAGACGTTCTTACTGCTAACTGTTCTTTCTTTCTGAGAGTTTCTCTTTAGTTTCTTGAGCAGGGTCTTAAGCTACTAAGTATGTCAGTGTCAAATGGGAAGTGGATTGATGGGCTCCAGTTCTCATCACTATTCTGGCCCCCGCCACACGATGCACAGCAGAAACAGGTACCATACTGATAGTTGAGTTATGTTATATATGCTTTAACTTTGGAGACACCTGATGTTAACGAGCCACTTCTGTTGCGTTCTCTGTTTGAAGGCACAAATTTTGGCCTACATTGAGTACTTTGGTCAGTTTACATCTGATAGTGAGCAATTCCCGGAGGATGTAGCTCAGGTACTGTATCTCCTCGCATAGTTCAGTACTTTCTGTGGTAAAATCTATATCAACTCTGTTAACTATAGACCCCTTTTTTCTGCTCGTGTGCAGCTCATCCAAAGTTCCTATCCATCAAAAGAAAAACGCTTGGTAGATGAAGTATTAGGTAATGCATGAACTTCCGGTAGCTGCACGTTACACTACTAGCATTTCAAGAAAGAAATTGACACACTTCTTTGTACATTACCAGCAACTTTTGTTCTCCATCACCCCGAGCATGGTCATGCAGTTGTACATCCAATTCTTTCACGCATCATAGATGGGACAATGAGTTATGACAGACACGGTTCCCCATTCAATTCCTTCATATCTTTATTTACCCAAACTTCTGAGGTGAGGTCCTTACTGTCCTGGTTATTTAAATTCTCTTGCTTGATGCTGGTTGAAGTGTTGTTGCTCATAAAGTGCACTTTTGGCTGCAGAAGGAGTATTCAGAGCAGTGGGCTTTGGCCTGTGGAGAAATTCTTAGAGTTCTAACTCACTACAATAGGCCAATCTTCAAAGTTGCAGAATGTAACAACACCTCTGACCAGGCCACAGCAAGTTCTTCCTCACAGGAGAAAGCTAATTGCTCTACAGGAAATGAATCTGAACGGAAGCCACTGAGGCCATTATCTCCCTGGATCACAGACATTTTGCTTACCGCACCTTTGGGCATTAGAAGTGACTATTTTAGATGGTGAGTAATAATATTCGTACTTTTTCCTCGTTGACTAGAATTTCCCTTTACTTTTTTCTTATGAAATGAGACCTAGGTTATGTGCTTGTATTAATAAGAAGGAATAAAATTGTAAGTAGCTAAGTTGGATGGAGAAACATGGAAAAGAATATACTAATGCGAGGAATACAGTATCGCAGATACAAAAAACAGATAAATCGGATAATATTTGACAGAACTCAGGAGTATGGGAATGAACTCGTAATCAAGTCCAAACTGCAGCATGTTTCTGATATGCTAATAGGAGTGTATGCTAATCAAAATTAATTGGAGCATAAGCTGTCCATGAATAGTACATGTCCTCTATTTTCAGAAGTATATATGCAGTTACTGTTTAAACAGTTTGCTGCTTTGCTACGATAGTCTTTGATTGGTAATATTAGCTGATTACTATCTGCTTCATTTCAAACGTATCAGGTGTGGTGGAGTCATGGGAAAATACGCAGCTGGTGGAGAACTGAAGCCTCCAACAACTGGTTGGTAACTTAACAATCTATTTGTTTTTGTAACTTACCATAGGCAGCTCGTAGTGAATAATGCAGTGTTAGTCCTTTTGCTGTATACTCATTAAGGACTATGCTTTGATTTGAAGTCACATCACATTTGCATGATCCTTTTTCCAAGAGCACATGCTTATGTTGTTGAATTCTCAAACATAAGACTTGTTAGAAAATTACCTTGATATTCAGATCCAGTCTGTTACTGTCATGTTGTAATTCAGTGCACATGGCTTAAAGTCTGATAATATTTTCTTTGAATAAGGAAATGTCTGATCATACGTCTTTGTGATTTAGCTTACAGCCGGGGAGCTGGTAAGCACCCACAACTTATGCCATCCACCCCTAGATGGGCTGTTGCCAATGGAGCTGGAGTTATTTTAAGTGTCTGCGACGAGGAAGTAGCTCGTTACGAGACAGCAAACTTAACCGCGGCAGCTGTTCCTGCGCTTCTGCTACCTCCACCAACAACGCCCTTGGACGAGCATTTGGTGGCAGGGTTGCCCCCTCTTGAACCATACGCTCGCTTGTTTCATAGGTATAAGCTCCTATACATTGTTACACCAAGTCTGCTTTCAAAATTATTCTAAGCGTGTTACTCTCCTGTCTAGATACTACGCAATCGCTACTCCAAGTGCTACACAAAGGTTGCTTTTTGGTCTTCTTGAAGCACCACCGTCATGGGCTCCAGATGCACTTGATGCAGCAGTACAGCTTGTTGAACTCCTTCGAGCAGCCGAAGATTATGCTACTGGCATGCGGGTATAACAACATTATGTACTCAAGCTTTTTTTCCAGTGCTATTAACCAGGGTGCCTCACGACACAAAATTTCAATATCCACATGTTTAGGGTTGTGCAACTTTATTTGTTTTGACAATTTTATTTTTCTTTTCAGCTTCCGAAAAATTGGCTGCATCTTCATTTCTTGCGTGCGATTGGAACTGCAATGTCCATGAGAGCTGGTATGGCTGCTGATACAGCCGCTGCCTTGCTTTTTCGTATACTATCCCAACCAACGTTGCTTTTTCCTCCACTAAGACACGCCGAAGGAGTTGAGGTGCATCATGAACCACTGGGTGGCTATGTATCATCATACAAAAGACAGGTATGTAGTAGTTTCTGCATCTTGCTAATTATCATTTCGGGTGCTCATTTTCCCTTCGGTAGTTCAGTTAACAACTGAAAGCATAGTTAGCCTTTTCTGGGGCCTACCCTGTGTTGTTAAGGTCAGGATTGAAAGCACAGTTAGTATTATCTACTTATGTAGGCATTGTTAGTTGCAAATTATGTACACTATTTTTACCAAATATTACAAAGACAGATGACAATTATGTACTACCTCCGTTGCAAAAAATAAGGCATGTGAGTTTGGTCAAAAGTCAAAGCTTACTAAGTTTGACCAAATATATAAAAGAAAATATCAACATCTACCATATTGAATAAATACACTATAAAAAATATATTTATGATGGATGTATTGATATTGATTTGGTATTGTGGATGTTCATATTTTTTCTATAAAATTGTTCAAACTTTAAAATGTTGACTTTTGATTACATTTATAGGCCTAATTCTTTTGGAACTGAGGGAAAAGTTGACTTTGAATAGAAAATTGCAACACTTGATTATATTAATTCTTCAGTGACTTATCTTGTGATCTACCTTGTTCTATGACTATTCTTATCATCAAATAAGCTAGGTCTGTTAACTACCGTTAAAACATTCACACCGAAGTTGCAAATTATTCTATCATCTTTATTACACCTTTCCATGTGGGAATCCACATTTTAACTACAGCGTTCACCGATTGCTGCCTTTTGTTTGCATGACTAATTTACCTGCTTGCACCTTGAATTATCCGCAGCTGGAGGTTCCTGCATCTGAAACCACTATTGACGCCACTGCACAAGGCATTGCTTCCTTGCTGTGTGCTCATGGTCCTGATGTTGAGTGGAGAATATGTACCATCTGGGAAGCTGCCTATGGTTTGTTACCTCTGAATTCATCGGCAGTTGATTTGCCCGAAATTGTTGTTGCTGCTCCACTTCAGCCACCCACTTTATCATGGAGCCTATACTTGCCACTGTTGAAAGTATTTGAGTATCTACCTCGTGGAAGTCCATCTGAAGCATGCCTTATGAGAATATTTGTGGCAACGGTTGAAGCTATACTCAGAAGAACTTTCCCTTCGGAAACCTCTGAACCATCCAAAAAACCAAGAAGTCCATCTAAGAGCCTTGCTGTTGCTGAACTCCGTACGATGATACATTCACTCTTTGTTGAATCATGTGCCTCAATGAACCTCGCTTCCCGGTTGTTGTTTGTAGTGTTAACTGTCTCCGTCAGTCATCAAGCTTTGCCAGGGGGCAGCAAAAGACCAACGGGCAGTGATAACCATTCTTCTGAGGAGGCCACCGAGGACTCAAGACTAACCAATGGAAGAAACAGATGCAAGAAGAAACAAGGGCCAGTTGGTACATTTGACTCTTATGTGCTGGCTGCTGTTTGTGCTTTATCTTGTGAGCTTCAGCTGTTCCCTATCCTTTGCAAGAACGGAGCACTTTCAAACATAAAAGACTCTATAAAGATTATGAAGCCCGGAAAAACCAATGGTATCAGTAATGAGCTACACAATAGCGTTAGCTCAGCGATTCTCCATACTCGTAGAATTCTTGGCATTCTGGAAGCTCTTTTCTCCTTGAAGCCATCATCAGTTGGCACCTCCTGGAGCTATAGTTCAAATGAGATAGTTGCAGCAGCAATGGTTGCTGCTCATGTTTCTGAGTTATTTCGTCGGTCGAGGCCATGCCTAAATGCACTATCTGCACTGAAGCGATGTAAGTGGGACACTGAGATTTCTACCAGGGCATCATCTCTTTACCATTTGATCGACTTGCATGGTAAGACCGTGTCATCCATCGTGAACAAAGCTGAGCCTTTGGAAGCTCACCTGAACCTTACGTCAGTAAAGAAGGATAAGCAACTCCACATTGAGGAAAGCAACACCAGCTCATCGGATTATGGCAGCTTGGAAAAGAAGAATACTTCAGCCTCACACAAGAAAAATGGGTTTTCAAGACCACTCATGAAATGCGCAGAAGAGGCCAGGCGAAATGGTAACATTGCAAGTACATCTGGGAAAGTTATTGAAACTTTACAGGTGGAAGCATCTGATTTGGCAAACTTCCTTACCATGGATAGGAATGGGGGTTATCGAGGTTCTCAAAGTCTCCTAAGATCTGTGATGTCAGAAAAACAGGAACTATGCTTCTCTGTTGTCTCGTTGCTGTGGCATAAGCTTATTGCATCTCCCGAAACACAGATGTCTGCAGAAAGTACATCAGCTCATCAGGGTTGGAGAAAGGTACGATTACACATGGCTATAGTCACAACACAATAATTCCATGGAGAGATTCTTGTTTTGGTAGCATTCTTATTAACTCTACATCTGACATCTTTTAACGTATAGGTTGTAGATGCACTTTGTGATGTTGTGTCAGCCTCACCGGCCAAGGCTTCAACTGCTATTGTCCTGCAGGTAAAGAATTTGGTGTATTCAAACATTTGGTCATCGTTATTATTCTTTTAGAATTTTTGCTTTGTTTCTTTTGTTCATTTCTCACGTTGGGAACAGACATTGGCTTCATTGCCTTCATGACATGCGTCCTATTTCCTTTCATATTTATGGACTCCTGTATGCAGGCTGAGAAGGACTTGCAGCCCTGGATTGCTCGAGATGACGAGCAAGGTCAGAAGATGTGGAGAGTCAACCAGCGAATAGTGAAACTGTTAGCTGAGCTTATGAGGAACCATGATACCCCAGAAGCATTGATAATTCTCGCCAGTGCTTCAGACCTTTTGCTTCGTGCCACGGATGGGATGCTTGTTGATGGTGAAGCGTGTACATTGCCTCAATTAGAGGTAACATCCTTCACAAACTTTCAAGAAATAGCGTGAACCTGTTGTACTTAGCTGTCGCTAAAGAAGCAGTTATTTATTTTCTTGTTTTAAAAAGTTGCATCTGCTGACTCCGTTCGTCCTGCGATTAAACTATGGACAGCTTCTAGAAGTAACCGCCAGAGCTATTCATCTCATTGTTGAATGGGGAGATCCCGGTGTCGCAGTTGCTGATGGCCTCTCGAATCTGCTGAAGGTATGTCCTCTCCTTGGATCTCACACCTTTTCCATCAGAAAAACATAATCGCCTTTCGAAATGCTAACTCGATGTGATTTGCAGTGCCGTCTATCACCTACCATCCGCTGCCTCTCCCACCCCAGTGCACATGTGCGGGCACTCAGCATGTCCGTCCTCCGTGACATCCTGAACAGCGGACCGATAAATTCCACCAAGATCATTCAAGGAGAGCAACGGAACGGCGTCCAAAGCCCAAGCTACCGTTGCACGGCAGCAAGCATGACCAACTGGCAGGCGGACGTCGAGAGATGCATAGAGTGGGAAGCCCACAACCGTCAGGCCACCGGGATGACGCTCGCCTTCCTCAGCGCAGCGGCTAACGAGCTCGGCTGCCCGCTTCCCTGCTGACAAGGCCATATTTGAAGCCGACACGGGGCGACACTTGACAGTTGGTGCGAGCAGTTGCTGCATGGTCAGCGAGCAGGATGGGTAATCCCTTGCTCTCTGCCCCCCATGATGTGATTTAAAACTGATGTATATTAGTTCTTACGGAGCTCGCTCCCACAATGTGATTTAACTTTTAATCTGACGTTAGATGTTCAAGCATATTGAACTGCTTGTGCTGTAACTTGTATTCCTGTAACCGACAGATGAACACGGGTAAATGAAGACAACATTTTTCGTCATGTAAGATACGCACATGCTTATTTGGAAGCTTCCAACTGAATCTGGCTGCTAATAAGCAGATGTTCACCTGGGCAATTCGCGAATCTAACAGGCATTGAGGCCGACCACTTCGTAGTACGATCATATCAGCACACAAGAATCATGTCTAAGAATCCAGAACCTGACAGGAATTTTTGGTAACACATACTACAAGATTTTCTTGTGTATTTACAAGGTAGAAACATCCAAACAACAAAAAAAATACAGGAAGAGAGTGAAACAATGTATCTCTTACAGTCGTTACAGATACAGACAGAACATAACAGTGATATCAGCAACATATATGCACACCGCAACCAAATTGATGCCTGACAATGGTCATCCGGTAAGCACAGGAAAAAGGAACTGATAATGCAGGCACAATTATGCCGAGACAGTTCCCCCTGATCCCATCTTCCAATCAGTAACATGGAGAGTAGGTGAGCTCAGTCCACAATCAACAGCGAAGGCCACGACGTTTAACTTCTGTCTGCCATCTACAAGGTCCCAGGGGAGCGGGGAGAATGGTTACATCGCAACCGCATCTGAGCTTCGCACGTCGGCACGATCATGGGGCTCCAACCCTGGAGGGGAAGCACCATGGGGCTTCTCCAGCAAATCATGATCTGATATCCAGGGCTCCAAAGGAACCAGACAAACAAGTTAGCACCTTTCATCAGGTTCACAACTCCAAGGAGCATCATGATCCATATCCGAAGAGTGCTCGGACGAATCGCCGCCTTGCACGGAGTCCTCGTTCTGTGGAGAGTGGCTGCTCCGAGCAGCTCCATCTCCACTTGGCGGCGAGTCGACGAGGCCATATCCTGAACACCGAACCGGATGATACAGGTGGGTATTCTGCCGCGAAGGGCTGGGGAGAGCGTCTGGGATGTCTCCTGCACTTGTTGCTTGATCACTTTGCCACTGCTGCTGAGAGTCGATTGCAGCCGCTACATTTCCGAATGAGAAGGTTCTAGCTTGGACATCTACTACAGAAGGAGAACTGTTTGCTGGCTGTGGACTTGGATGCTGAGGCGACCCTGCCATGCCTCCTCTGCGCTCGATCTCATTCTGTGTAGTGAAGAGAAGCATCAAGGACTTGGGTCAGATACTGACATGACAGCAGCAAGGGCCACAAGGAAAAAAAAAAGCGGGAACCATCACTTTTGAACGAAGTTGATGCCAGTTTTTGTGCCAGCTGCTTTAGCATTTCAGTAGACGAATCATCGAGTTTGTGATATCTTACTTTGAACCAACAATATGTGAAATAGAGTTCAAGAGATTACGAAATTTGGCCGAGACAAGTTGTTCATATGACCTGCACGTAAGCGAGTACATCAGCAACAGACACTGATGCTTCTTCATGCTGACTGGATATCCACTGATACACGCACTCCTGCCAAAACACCAAGAAGTGATTGAAATTAGTTGAGGCAAACAGTATGCGCGGATACAACTAAGAACACGAAACGTAGATTTCAACAGTTTACACATACGACTCACAGGCACAGGTGCGCGCTCTGACATAGGCATGAGTTACTACTCTGAACACTATATCAAAAACCGAATGACATATGCAAAAAACCACAAACTCTTCACTCTTTCAGACCAGGCAAGTGCATCGTGCAACATTATCACCATACATCGCCCAAACATTGTGCTCTCCATAAAACCGACATAACCTTCAGCTCCAATGCTAGCACACGATCTCCGGAAAGCACAAGACGTTTTCTTGCTACACAACACGAACAGGTGGCGTGCTTCACCCAAGAAGACACCAAATTCCACCACCTACCAAGAATTCTCGACTAAATTGATCAAGTTTCTCCATCCTACCCAACTGGCGACTACAAAGAACTCGAGGAGAGATCCCATCACCCTTTAATTCCCTTCTGCTCCAATGGTGTCGCACAGAAATACATCACCATCTTTGAAGAAGTAGCAAGACGTGCACACCGAATTTCCACGAACAGGTGACATGCTTCAGGCAAGAAGCCCCAAAATCCTACCACCTCACCAAGAATTGTCGACTAAATGCAGCAAGAAAAGACAAAATCCCAATCCCAGACTACCGGGAACTCCAAAGAACCATAGGAAAAACCTGTAAACCCCGCGCAATTCGTTCGCCATTGACCGGGCGGACCAAGAACCCGACAGCTCCCTTCACACAACGCAACCAGCCAGCCGATCATCAAACAGGAAAGCACGGGGGAGGGCGGGGGGTTTGAGTTGACGGACCATGGCACGGCGCTCTCCGGCGAGGAAGGAGGCCTTCTGGTCGGCGACGGACGACGCGTACAGCTGAGAGAGCGCGTTGGCGGAGCGCCGGAACGCCTGGTGCACCTCCGCCTCCGCCTCGCCCTCCGGCGCCCGCTTCTTCCCCTCTTCACGCGCCGCCGACATCTCGAAGATGACCCGCCCCGAGAACCTTCAGGGAGAAGTGGAGCCTCTCCTCCCCGGACCCGGAGCAGAGGCGAAGGGCGGAGGGCGAGAAGAACTGACGAAGAAAGAAGCGTCCTCTCGCGGGGAGCTCCTATTCTGCGCTCTTTGCGCACGTTAGCGTCGCTACGCACGCACGAGCGGTGTTACTGGGCCTGGCCCATTTTCCTGTTTCTTTCGCGCGATCGTTGTTTCTTTTTTTTTTTTTTTTTTTTTTTTGAGAAAAAGGAAACTAGATTCATAGAAGAAGAACATTACAAGATAAACCCCAGAACAAGATCCGATCGAGAACCAGAAGATCTTCATCGACCTCACAGCCGAGGAAGAAACGCACACCTAGCACACCAAACAAAAGAAGAGAAGAAACCCCTAGCCTCAAGGCGTTGATGAGCTGCAAGAGACACCACCTCCGACGAGGTGGATCTGGCCAGTGGAGCCGCATCAGCCGGCGCATCGCGCCGAGTTCTTCGTCTTCCGGATCCGGCCGTCCGCAACGGAGGCCAGCAGATCCCTTACCCACAGACCGCGAACCAGCTTCTGGATCACCGACCCAATCCTTCAGTCTCCTGCACAGATGCAGCGACGCCGAGGAACCCCACCCATCGCCAGCCCCCTTCTTCGCAGCGTCTCCATGACGAGCCAGAGAAGGAAGAACTAGAGAAGAGGAGCCGCCAACGCCACCGCCAAAAACCGCCAGATCCACCCGATCTCGGAACTCGAGCTTATTGGGGGAGCAGCGGAAGAGCTTTGATTTGCAAGAACTCCACCATGGAGCTGCAAACAGCACGAAGCTATTCCACTCCGGAAGCGTGCTCGCCTCGCCACCGGGGTAGCTGCAAGGCATCATCATCCGAATGCCTCTTTTCTTCTCCTCCCTGCCACCTCGGCCGGCCGTAAGAAGAAAAGAAGACAACTTCAGAAGGACACCAAGGCGCTTATTGAAGAAGGCAACCGACGATTTGCCACCTCCGCCTCTCCTCCTCCTTGGAGGCTTGACGAAGCAGAACTCGTCGGCGTACTCGACGCCGCGCCCGAGCATCGGAGTAGCCGGCCTTCGGGGGAGAGAAGACGGCATTACGCCACTCGCCACGAAGGGCAACTCACGGAACTCAAAAGAACCTAGCCTACGACCTAAACTACTGCTATACAAGGCGGGCCGGCACCCTAGTCCATCTCCATGACAGCCAGCGCGAGCGCCGACGGCGGGAGAGGCCGGATCTGGGCAGCGGTGGCGGAGGACTCTCAAAGCAGAGCAGAGAAGAGAAGAGGGGAAAAGAGTTTTACGACTTTCACGGCTGCTCTCGACCGCGGTTTTGATTGGGGCGCGATCGTTGTTTCGTTCGTTCGTCAGTGACGTTTCCTTCGTCAGTTTCGTTTGGTTGGTCAGTCTCGTTTCGTTCATTGTTGTTTCGTTCGTTTACTGATTCTATTGTAAAACTGCACCAAAATTTGAAGAAAACAATATTGATGAACCAAAAAAACAAAAACTGAAGACTAAACTATTTCAATTCGAAATTCGTTCTATTTTAGACTGCCCTTTTTTTCTCTGGACTTGCAACAAGTAAAACAGGAAAACATAGAGCACGATCTAATATTTCTATATGTAAAATCTAAATTTCATTCATCCTAGTTTGTCAGTTTCCTGTTTCTATTTCGTTCTGTCACTCGAACTGTGCAGTTTGCTTACAGTTTGCTGTTTCGAAAACACAAAAACAGGATTCATCCCTGGGAGGAAAATAAAAAAGAACCATCTCCTTTCTATTGAACCTTCTATCTGATGTTCCGATTGATCCTTTTCAACCTCTTCATCACTGAACCTTTGAATCTTCACACTACATGATCCTGTAGGTGAAAAGAGTCATGAGAATATTTTACTTGCGTAAAAAATGAATCTTATATGTCTAAAAAAAACAACTTATGAATGGTGGTGACAAACCTGTGACTTGTTTTGCTGGCCTCCATACAAAATTACCGTACTAGATGAGGTGCCTGATGGGCATGCAAACATGAATTGTTATGTACACCGAAAGTAACAACAAAGAGTTTTTAACCAGAGGTATAGTAAAATTGATACAAATATACTTACATGCTCAGCTAGAAAATTTTTAACCAGAGGTACTTGAAGTTCATTGTACCTAGATATTACCAGCTGGCACAAGAGTTTCTCACGAAGATACTGAATATCATCCTACAAACAGAAAAAAAAAGTAATGGTTAAGAAAAGTGTGAACTAAATCAATCAAATTATGATTCCACATATTAATAAAAAAAGTAGGTATACAAACAAAAAAGTGTTTTGAGAAGGAACTAACATTAGAGAATGGCTTAACTACAATCCCATTGTAGGATAACATGAACTGAATGACAAAAATCCCTGAATCGTATCTGTTTTGGAAAAAAAAGTAGTAAATTATATAGAGCAACTATATATTCAAAATAAGCCATATAGTGAATCGCATACAGATTTCCGGCAAAAAAAGCACAGAACTATACGAAACTAACCTGAAGTTGTGTTTTGGAACTTCAACATATCTGGTTTTGAATTCATTAATGTTGAAGTATGGGCAACGAGGGTAATTATTCAAGAAGAAGATTTTGAAGTTGTGAATCACTGTGTTTATGATGTTTTTGAATTTCTCATTGCAAGAATCAGGATTCAGTACATCGAAGCATGAGTCAATGAAATTTGCAGTGATTAATATCCATTGCTTATCAGAGTTGCAAGCAATATGCACCTGCATGGAAAAGAAGAAAATGGAGGTCTGTAAACATGTTTGAGAGAATGCATTCATATATTATGAAGTAAAAAACTAGAGAATGCGCAGAAATCAAAGAAGTTGTACGTACCAATCCTGCCTTCTCCAGTCTTATACCAACATTTTGTTCAGAGAATAGACCCTTGTATATTGGATCGGCGTGGTTTAAAGATGGGGTCATGAGGATTTTCTACAAAACAATGGTGATTCCATGAGTAGCCAGTAAAAAAAAAAAAACAGAAGCAATTAGAGGGGTTACTAATTTGACAAACCGTGACATCTTTTATGACTATGTGCTTCAGAATATCATTTTTGGTGTTTCTTCCTTCAATGTCGCGGTAGTACATGTCTGTTAAGATAAGCATCCCAAATGCATCCATTACATGCGGATGAATCCACCCTCCAGGCCTCATAGAAAGTGTCAGCGTCCTTTGATCAATCCATACTCTATTTATCTCAAAAATTCTTCGGCTGTAAAATGAACAATTAGAATTGAACACAAAAAATCACTTAATTTTTGTTCCTGAAATTACTCTTTTTTTTAATCATGAAGACGAAACAGTAAACCCTAAGATAAAGCCACATGTGTTACCTGTATTCAGTGGTGCTCTTTGTCAGAGTCATGTAGAACTCGTGCTCGAACTGGTTTTGAAAAATTGAATGCTTGGACAATATTTTTTCTGCTTTAACAAATGAACTGCTTGGCATTGATTTTCCTTCCAAACTGACTGGGGTAGTTTGCTGCAGCTTCTCATTTTGTGCCATCTGTATTACAAGCTGATCCAATGCCTGATTCACTAAAGGTCCGTTAATGTCATCGTCAGCAAAACTGAAGCATTGATTTGTGTTTGCCACTTGTTCACTGGAACTGAAGCAGTTATTTGCGTTTGCCACTTGTTCACTAGAACTGAAGCATTGATTTGTGTTTGCCACTTGTTCACTGGAACTGAAGCAGTTATTTGCGTTTGCCACTTGTTCACTAGAACTGAAGAATTGATTTGGGTTTGCCACTTGTTTGAAAGTAGCATCCAAATTGGTATTCTCAGTATCCCATAGTTCGAATGAAGGGAATTCTCGACCGTCATTCTGAATACTTGAAGAGACAAACCATTTCCCAAGAAGACGCTCGTTGAGAGATAACCCCCAAAGGTTACCCTTGGATGCATGATGTGCATGTGATGGGTCTGAGAACTGGCGGGTGTTGAATTGTTGTACTGAAACACGTGAATTCTGTTCAGCTTGCAAACATGTTTTTGGAAGTAGAAAGATGTTGCCATGAAATTTCTCATAGTGTAACTCTGATTGAGTATTAGAATCTGCATCAATACGTATATAATTTGAGGGACAGGGAAAAAACAGTTAATATATGTAGTAGAAAATTTAAAACCTTTGAGTACAAAAAGTCATACTTGGCATGATGATTTTCTGGTCTTGCAGTGCGTTTAACTGTGATATTCTAACTTGCTTTTCTTCAGCTGCAAAATCTGGCACAAACAAATTCAGGAAATAAAATGAGAAAAATTAGATTCTACTGTTGTAAAATAAGAATCAGCGTCCTTATAAAAAAAATGTTATCTATTTGAAAAAACACTCTAACCTTGAAGGGTAGTTTTCAAGAAGTGTTTTAATGAACCCGAAGTTGAATCATGCCATGAAACAGGATCCAGAACTTGGGGGAACATCTTTTCTTGAAAATTTGCACTGACTGCAGGAATATCTAGAGTCGAACTGGATTGATTGACAATGCAGGATTTAGCTTCTTTTTTAATTATCTCGTCTAGCATGATCTTAGTCGAAAGATGCTCATGATCTAGCCGAAACAATTCTTTGTTAATACTGTCTGTTTCAATGCTCATAAACACCGATGGGTGGAAAAACTTGACGTCGGTTGATATTTGTCCCGGCTGACGTACTAGCCTAATGATCTTTTCCTCATGATCTGAATCAGTGCATCCCTCCTGAACACAGTTTGTACTTTTGGTATGCTGTAAGGAGAAGATGTCATCAATGTACCTTTTCATGATTGGTACTGAGTTTTGGACAATATCTTGGAAATAAGTGCGAGTAAAATACTCGAGCTTCTGTTTGTCCTGCTGAAATAGAAATGGATGAAGTATGATGTTGTGAGAACTACAACTCGAAAAAGTAAAAGAATAAAGAAAATAACATAATATTACAATCATTCTTACTTCATTGAATTCGATGCTGTTGTATTTTTGGTCTATGTATTCCTGTATTTGTAGAGGCATCTGCAACATAGTTGCCTGGCTTATTCCTCTGAAAACAGTTGACGAAATATGTTTTCTCTGCAATAGCAATTAAACATTAAAAAGAAACGGTTACAACATGAACTAATTATAGATACTTAAAAAGAGAACATGCAGTTTTTGCAGGGAAAAGAAAACATGATATCTTACACTTAGTCTTCCAAACTTTCTTACTGGCCCATAGAATGAGTCCAGTGAAATATAGGCGTTAACAATGTGAGTTGACCATTGTGGAAGCCTAGGGACAGTGACACCAAGGTTGAAGTCTGTTGTTATGAGGAATTCGAAGTATGATAGCTGCATATACATGAATTCATATTAAAAGAACAATGGTCGACTTTGATAAAAACAGGAAATCATATACAGAAAAAAGAAAAATACCCTCGTACCACTAGTAATATCTTGCATCCTCCAATATCTGTTAGAACTCCTTGTGATTTCTTCATGTTGAATCTCTTAATGTGCAAAATTAGACAATGTAGCGTAAAAGAACACCAGTCATGGTCTGGAGAAGAGGTGAACTCAATGACAGCTTGATAATACCTACGGCTGGCTACACCGTTGGAATTTGGGGCAATGAATGAAGCCAAAGCAGCAAGCATGAAAACGCGTGAGAAGGCAACCTCATCTGTGATTTCATTCAGCAGAGAACATAGGCATTCAACTGAAGGAGACTCCATATGTACTATGTCATGTATGATATTGCAAGCTTCACTTGTTATCTCCGTGGTAACTTTTTTTTTTACCAAGAGGGAGGCCCAGAATAATTTGCACCATGACTGGGTTTAATGTAAAACTAAATCCATCGTCTAGGCTGATAATACAGGAATCTGTATTAAAATGCTCTAGCAACCAATAAAAAATTTCATTGACATTGCTGTGGAGGGAAACATCCAGTAAAGACCCAAAACCCAGATTGTTGATAATAGATTTCTTCTCTTCATCTAATCCAGCTAGAGTGTGGAAGAACAGACCTGTGTAGTCTGTTTGTTTGGACTGGATTTAAAAAAATGATTCAATATTGCTATCAGTTGAAAAAAAACAGATTGATGAAAAAAGAAATATATAGCCAGAAAACAAATATTTATTGCTGTTGGATAGCAAAAAAAAGACATAAATGAAAAGGTCATAATTTCTAACCTTCAATTTTTTATTAGGTTTAGGTGGCAGGTCCTTATTATGAGATTCTTGCTGATCCCTTTTGTTTGATTTTGACATATCCATCTGTTTGAATAAAAGAAAGTAAATAAAGCATTCAGCATATAAAAATTGATCTGAGATTTCCATCCAGCATCTCATCACAATACATATGAAAACTTTCCTCTTCTTTCAGATAGACATACAAAAAAAATAATAGCTGGCAAAAAAGCAGTGAACTATGTTTGCTACTTCAGACAAACTCATGTTCTTGTACTAGTCAGAATCATTATTCAAACTAAAAGAATCTGAACATGTGGTATATATATTATTCTTTCAACCGAATCTACTGTAAATAATAATTGAACAAAAATAATGGTGAAATAAAAATCTTCCCACCATCTAAACTATTCAATACAAGTTATCACCTGTCCCCTGCATGCCCAACACATTACAAAAAAAATGCATAGATGCTGATTTGAATCAGAAGCAGTAATCTATTGAAGAAAAATAGTATATCAAAAAGGGAAAACAAAACATTTCGTTGGCGTTGGAGCTTGCTTGAAGCACGTCGAGTCTGCACCTGTCGAGCTAGGCGTGTATTCCCATGGCGGAAACAACTCTACACCCCGTACCAGATTCCCCCTAGCCGCATCAGTAGATGAAAAGAACTAACCCTAGGAGCGGAAAAATACAAAAATCGGAGGAAGGATGGAAGGACTGTAAAACTCACAGAGATTTGCGGCAACTGCTCGAGATTAGATCATCATCCTGAGACGCGCAGGGCTGGGGGAGAAGTAGGAATCAAAAAATTTCGCCGACGGAGAGAAGTTGCGGATGAGGAAGAAAAGGGGAAAGTAGCTGAGTGGGGCGTGGATGGGCCCAGATGTAAGCCACCTTATTTTTCTTCAAGGTTCCAGACATGTCGTGTAAAAAATGAAAATAGGAATTAAATGTGGGTCTATATGTAAAAAAACAGGAAAGAGTAAATAGATCAACTTTCCCCTCAAGGCAAAAACAACTCCTGCTACCTTTTCTTCGCAACACTTGGCCGGGCTTTTCCGCCGCCGCAGGGGGCGTATGCTCAGGCGATCCCCCCCGCCCACGCCGGTTGATCAGTAAGGCGATTCGACACCTGGTAAGATGCTCAATTCCCCCTTCGTAGTATCCCGGTAGAAGGCACGGATTAACCGGAACGGATGAACAAACCGTATAATTTTTTTTCATCTACGATATGAGAGGTAGAGCGGCGTAATCTTCTGGATTAAGTAGCCATGTTCGATGCTGATCACACCCCACTGCCTGTGTTTCTCCCTGCATCTTCACCCCTTGAAGGGGTGAAGAATCGTGGCGGCCACTATCAAAACTAGTTCATCTTCTGGATTAATTATTGCAGCTTTGTTCTCTCCCCTGTATTATAGGACAAGTTACTGGTCTATTATGTTCTCGCTGCAACTATTTTGCACGAATTTTTTTTAGAACAAGTTCATCATGCTATATTCAGAGTATGTGCAAAAAAAAAGTTGTTCTCTGCATTTGTTTAAGATTTAGATGAGTGGTCCTACCTCTATTCCTTCCTATAGTCAACTGAACAAAGTTGTTTGATCAAACTTTTACAGAATAGAAAAAGCATGGACAGCAGCAGCAAAAATAATTGTGTCAATGAAAATGCAAATATGGATGGCAGGAGTAAAGTTCAGAAAGCTATTGTAAATTTCAGAGCAAAAAGAAATAAAGATGAGGTTTGTTTTCGATGTATCATTTTGCTTGTTCTTTCGCTTTTCATTGGAAGAAGAACCCTGACATTTCGTTATGAATATCAAAGGGCTCAACCACAACGGGAGCATCATCTACAAGTTTGTCAGAAAGCAAAAGAGCGCTAAATTCACCGGTTGCTATGGTGAGCAGAATCTTAATTCCTGGCACTAGATTACACTGTTATTTTCATTTGCACTTTTATAAAACGAAAAAGTAAAAAGAGGATGAAAAGGAATGATAAGTTTGTATTATTCTTATGAAACACAGGATTTGGTGGGGGGCACTTGCGTGAAGGAAACAGGAAATGAACATATTATGACCGAGTTTGATCAATTTGTTATGCATGGCAATATGCAAAAACAACTTAAGGTCCGCCTTTTGAAAAATCTTACCTTATGGCACTTCATGCACAGAAAACATCACTATTTTTATGCAATGTGTGATGATTATCTGTATATC
Organism: Puccinellia tenuiflora; assembly: GCA_012064385.1. NCBI lineage: Eukaryota > Viridiplantae > Streptophyta > Magnoliopsida > Poales > Poaceae > Puccinellia > Puccinellia tenuiflora. Next base: position 748,908 of record QRDG01000497.1, read on the forward strand.
TATGCAGCAAGTCATTGATAGATCTAATTTTAAAATCATTGATGAAGAACAGAGTGATGATTTCGATACAGCCTTTAATCAGGAAAATCAGGTACCTTGTCTCCTGAAAATCAGTGACTGATTAAAATTTGCTAAATAATTGATATTTGAACTACTCAACATAAATTTTACCTATACCATTCAGGGACAAGATGAAGAGAATGAATCTGAAAAAGATGATAACAATGAGAATACTGCGATAGAATTTGGACAGCAACTTGTTCAGGCAGGGGATTCTGTGATCCAACAAGAGGTATCCGAAAGTGCATCAGATGAAGAAGATGTAGAAAGAAGTACCAAACAGTCTTCATCTCACCAAGATGAGTACATGTTCCCCACTCCTGAAGAAATAAACAAGGCATGTCCACCTGCAGTTGGAATGGTGTTCGATACTTTACAGGATGCTGTCAGATTTGTGAATGTGTATGGGCAGTTGAGTGGTTTTGCTGTTATAAAAGGGAGGAACTACAAGCACAGGAAAATAACTCTGATCTGCAACAAGAGCAGAAAAACAGTATGCAGCGTGACTGGACCAAGGAAGAGGAAACGGAGTACTCTTGATAGGACAGGTTGTGGGATGAATGTGACCGTAAAATTAGTAGATGGGAAGTGGCAGGTGATTTCCTGCAGTTTGGACCACAATCACGAGCTGGTCGCTTCACCATCACTCACAAAGTTCTTCTTGAGCCACCAAACAATGAATGAAGAAGAGAAAATGTTATCATCATTGCTTCAGGAAATCCGAGTCAAACCAAGAGGTATTATGACAGTTTTCAGGAAACTGAGAGGCAGCTTTGGAAATATAATGTTTTCAACCAAAAAGCTTGACAACATGAAACAGCAGGAAAGGAAAAGGAAAAGGAACTCAGACATAGAATATGTGCTGAAATATATTGAGAAGATACAAGTAGACAAGCCAGGATTTTGTTATAAAATGGAGGTGGACAGTGAAGGTTCAGTTCGAAGCATCTTCTGGACTGATGCAAGATCAAGACTGGATTACAAGCTGTATGGGGATATTATTTCGTTTGACACAACTTACAGCACCAACAGATATAACATGCCATTTGCGCCAATAATTGGAATAAATGGGCATGGCAGAACAATTGTATTTGGATGGGCACTTCTGAAGGATGAAAAGGCCGACACATTCAAATGGTTATTTAAAAGCTTTGTTGAAGTCATGCAAGGGAAGAAACCAAATATTGTGCTAACAGATCAAGACATGGCTATGAAAAAAGCAATTTCGGGTGTTTTCCCATCAGCATTTCACAGATGGTGCATTTTCCATGTCTTGAGGAAAATGCGTGAACATCTGTCTGCGTTTATGGCTACTATGGAAGGCATGGAACAAGAAATAATGCGTCTAATAATGCAGTCCCTCACTATTGAAGAATTTGAGACAGGATGGAAACAAATGGAACAAACTTATGCATGTGGTAAGCATGAACATATCATGAGGATGTGGAAGTACAGGGATATGTATGTTTCGGCATACTTCAGAGGCTCGTTTTGTCCGTTCATTCGGTCAACAAGCAGAAGTGAAAGCTTCAATTCAAATTTTAAAGATTACGTGAGGCGCAAGGACACCATTGAAACCTTCCTAAAGCAGTATGAATTATTCCAAGAAAACATAGTCCAGATTGAGAACCGTGACAGGTTTGAATCAAGCCAGCAAATCCCAGTTTTTTGGTGCCGCCAATTGATTGAAAGGCATGCTGGAAAAATATACACTAAAGGCATTTATCTGAAATTTGTGACTGAGCTTCTAAACTCAACAGCATTTCAAGTGATCGAGATTGAGAAGGATAAGCAGTATCACTTGCAGAAAATGTTTCGGTACGAGAATCCTGAATTCTGGAAAGACGTGTTCACGGTCCATGTCAATCGAAAAGACATGAGATTTGAATGTGAGTGTGGGAAGTTCGAGAGAGATGGTGTACTATGCTGCCATATACTAAGGTTGTTTACTCAGTTTGATGTCATGGAAATTCCAGTTCATTACATACTGCCTCGATGGACTATTGAGTACAGAGAAAAGGAGCTGCTTAAACACAAGAAGGATAGTGTTGAGAAGTATGGCGACAGCAGTTCGGAGAATGCTCTGCGATATGCTATGATTATGAATAGTATTTCTGATATGTGTTCAGACATAAGCAGAGATCAAAATAAAAGCAAGGAGTTCATAGAAGAAGTCCATAAGATACATGCAAAGCTAATGGATGAAGGGCCAGGGCACAACAGAGATGGTAGCCAGGCTGCCACATTGAAAGACCCGCCGGTGATTAAAAAAACAAGCAAGAAAGATAAGGAAGCACCTAAAAAATCTAAAGAACAGGGGACTAAAGATGGAACAGATAAAATAATCCAAGAACACTTCATAAGTGTCAGTAATTTTGATTCAGCCGGTTCATTGAAGACAACGTCATCTGTTCAGCTAGATGGGAACAAAAATGATTCATCATCGACTGCTATTGGAACATCAATTCAACATGAAGATGCCATGGAGATGACTTCAACATTTGGGCATGGGGGACCAGCAGCAAAACTGGGAGCATATAAAGTACAATGTGGTTTTATGAAGAGTGTTTCGGCTTCAGTCGTGACACCTACATCAGTGCAACATATAGAAAACAGGAAATCCAAAGGCAAAAATGGTTATGATAACTTGAAAGATCAACCTATAACAGACACTGGATCAGCTGTTAGAAGCAGTGGGTTGAGTCATGCATCAATGCAACGCCTAGAATGTAGGGACTCAAACTTATCACTTGTTTCTAAAGCCACAACAGTAAATCTGGTGCTAGGAAGTTTTGAGAACTTGCAGAGTCCATCAATAACATGCAGTGCTGCCAAGGAGATGAGGTTGAAACCGCGGTCAGATAATGCAGAAACATGCAATCCATCAGATGTGAAAAGCAATATATTGGAACTTCAGTCAGGGAAGGCTAGTACTTTGAGGACGAAATCATTTGTTCAGCAAGTTGGGAAAAAACCTGATTTGTCAAAAGATTCTATGGGAATAACAGATGAAGAAACAATGTTGAGGACAACAACATTGGAGCAAAATAAATCACCAGCAGACATGGTAGGAGAAACATATCATCAAAATAATGTAAATGATAATGATTCAGCATCAGTGCAAACAAGAGAATGTAGGAACTCCAAGTTGTCTATGTTTCCTGCAACAAGAGAAGTTAATTTGGCACAAGGAGAACCTGATGGCTTGAAGGATCCACCAGTAACAGAGAATGCATCAGTTGTCAAAGGGAACAGATTGAAACCTCAATCAGAGAAGAAAACAAGCAAGAAGAGAACAAGCAAGAAAGGAAACAACCAATGTACTTGAATATAGATGATTACAGGGTGTTCTTTTTTGATAAAAAAAATTCATATATTGTTTGTAAGCTAGATTGCTCGCTTACATGGAAACATTGACAACTTGATTGCTTGTTTTATCTTGTCCTACATACTATGTCATCATGAGTACTCTGTCATTTTTGGCCTTGTCCCTTTTATAACATATATACAATTTTGGAGAGCTTTTTTTTCAATAAAAAATAGAAATTGGATAGTTTATTCCCCCGATAAGAAGATGAACCGAAAAAAGAGTGAACTCAAAAATATCTAAAAATGCGAAGAACAGAAAAATAAGTGAACCGACAATCGAAATGATGAACGGAAAAGAGTAAGCGGAAAATATCTAAGGCGATTATAGACCAAAAAATCTAGGAGGTGAACCAAAAAATCTAGATGATTATGAACCGAAAGTCTAGACGGTGAACCGAAAATCATGATGAACTGAAAAATCTAGGTGACGAGCAAAAAAAAAGGAGTAAACATACTATATGTAGGGTGATGAACCCGAAAAAACTAGGTGATGAAAAAAATATCTAGATGATGAACCGTAAAAATCTATGTGATGAACCAAAAAAATCTATTTGATGAACCGTAAAATCTGGGCGGTGAACCGAAAACTAGGAGGTGAACCGAAAAAACTAGATTATGAACCGAAAATCTAGGCGGTGAACGGAAAGTCTAGGCTAGGCGGTGAACCAAAAATCAACTGAGGCAAATGAACCATAAATCTAGGTGATGAATCTAAAAACCTAGGCGATGAACTGAAAAATCTAGGTTAGGAGCAAAAAAAAAAGGGTGAACAAAAAAAAGAGTAAATATACTATATGTAGGGTGATGAACCCGAAAAAACAAGGTGATGAACAAAATATCTAGATGATGAACAGAAAAAATCTATGTGATGAACCGAAAAAATCTATTTGATGAACCGAAATTCTAGGTGATGAACCGTAAATCTAGGCGATGAACCAAAAAAATATAGGGCATGAACCGAAAGTCTATGGGATGAACCTAAAATCTAGGCAATGAACCAAAAAAAATATGCGATGAACCGAAAAAATAGTGTGATGAACCAAAAATTATATATTATGAACCGAAAATCTAGTGTGATGAACGGAAAACCTAGGCGTGAACCGAAAAAACTAGGTGATGAACCGAAAATCTAGGCGGTGAACCGAAAATATAGATTATGAACCAAAATCTACGCAATGAACCGTAAAAATCTTGGCGATGAACCGAAAAGTATAGTGGATGAACCGAAAGTCTATGGTATCAACCGAAAATCTATGAGGTGAACCGAAAAAATCTATGTGATGAACCAAAAAAATCTATTTGATGAACCGTAAAATCTTGGAGGTGAACCGAAAAATCTAGATTATGAACCGAAAATCTAGGCGGTGAACGGAAAGTCTAGGCGGTGAACCAAAAATCAACTAAGGCAAATGAACCATAAATCTAGGTGATGAATCTAAAAACCTAGGCGATGAACTGAAAAATCTAGGTAACGAGCAAAAAGAAGGGTGAACAAAAAAGAGTAAATATACTATATGTAAGGTGATGAACCCGAAAAAACAAAGGTGATGAACAAAAATATCTAGATGATGAACAGAAAAAATCTATGTGATGAACCGAAAAAAACTATTTGATGAACCGAAATTCTAGGTGATGAACCGTAAATCTAGACGATGAACCAAAAAATATAGGGCATGAACCGAAAGTCTATGGGATGAACCTAAAAACTAGGCAAATGACCGAAAAAATAGGCAATTGAACCGAAAAAATAGGGTGATGAACCAAATTATATATTATGAACCAAAATCTAGTGTGATGACAGAAACCTAGGCGATGAACCGAAAAAACTAGGTGATGACCGAAAATCTGGCAGTGAACCGAAAATATAGATTATGAATCAAAATCTACGCAATGAACCGTAAAAATCTTGCGATGAACCGAAAAATATAGTGGATGAACCGAAAGGTCTATGGTATCAAAATCTAGATTATGAACCGAAAATCTAGGCGGTGAACGGAAAGTCTAGGCCGGTGAACCAAAAATCAACTGAGGCAAATGAGCCATAAATCTAGGTGAACAAAAAAAAGAGTAAATATACTATATGTTAGGGTGATGAACCCGAAAAACAAGGTGATTGAACAAAATTATCTAGATGATGAACAGAAAAAATCTATGTGATGAACCGAAAAAATCTATTTGATGAACCGAAATTCTAGGTGATGAACCTGTAAATCTAGGCGATGAACCAAAAAATATAGGGCATGAACCGAAAGTCTATGGGATGAACCTAAATCTAGGCAATGAACCAAAAAAAATATGCGATGAACCGAAAAAATAGTGTGATGAACCAAAAATTATATATTATGAACCGAAAATCTAGTGTGATTAACGGAAAACCTAGGCGTGAACCGAAAAAACTAGGTGATGAACCGAAAATCTAGGCGGTGAACCGAAAATATAGATTATGAACCAAAATCTACGCAATGAACCGTAAAAATCTTGGTGATGAACCGAAAAATATAGTGGATGAACAGAAAATCTATGGTATCAACCGAAAATCTATGAGGTGAACCGTAAAAATTTAGGGGATGAACCGAAAAATCTATGTGATGAACCATAAAATCTGGGCGGTGAACGGAAAACTAGGTGGTGAACCGAAAATCTAGGCGATGAACCAAAAAATCTAGATTATGAACAGAAATCTAGATTATGAACCGAAAGTCTAGATGGTGAACCGAAAATCAAAAGTCTAGACGGTGAACCGAAAATCAATTGAGGCAAATGAACCATAAAATCTAGGTGAACCGTGAAAAACCTATATTATAAAAAAGAAAAAAGTGAACAAAAAAATACAGGGGATGAACCGAAAACCTAGGTGATGAACCGTAAATCTAGGTGATGAACTGAAAAAATCTAGGCGATGAACCGAAAAAAAGGTGAACAAAAAAAGGAGTAAACATAATATATGTAGGATGATGAACCCGAAAAAAACTAGGTGATGAACAAAAATTCTAGATGATGAACCCTAAAATCTATATGATGAACCTGAGATCTAGGCAATGAAAAGAAATATGAAAAAAAATATGAAAATTAGCACCTAAAGTCTATGGGATGAACCTAAAATCTAGGCAATGAACCAAAAAAAATATTATGCGATGAACCGAAAAAATAGTGTGATGAACCAAAAATTATATATTATGAACCGAAAATCTAGTGTGATTAACGGAAAACCTAGGCGTGAACCGAAAAAACTAGGTGATGAACCGAAAATCTAGGCGGTGAACCGAAAATATAGATTATGAACCAAAATCTACGCAATGAACCGTAAAAATCTTGGCGATGAACCGAAAAAAATATAGTGGATGAACAGAAAATCTATGGTATCAACCGAAAATCTATGAGGTGAACCGTAAAAATTTAGGGGATGAACCGAAAAAATCTATGTGATGAACCATAAAATCTGGGCGGTGAACGGAAAACTAGGTGGTGAACCGAAAATCTAGGCGATGAACCAAAAAATCTAGATTATGAACAGAAAATCTAGATTATGAACCGAAAGTCTAGATGGTGAACCGAAAATCAAAAGTCTAGACGGTGAACCGAAAATCAATTGAGGCAAATGAACCATAAATCTAGGTGAACCGTGAAAAACCTATATTATAAAAAAGAAAAAAGTGAACAAAAAAATACAGGGGATGAACCGAAAACCTAGGTGATGAACCGTAAATCTAGGTGATGAACTGAAAAATCTAGGCGATGAACCGAAAAAAAGGTGAACAAAAAAAGGAGTAAACATAATATATGTAGGATGATGAACCCGAAAAAACTAGGTGATGAACAAAAATTCTAGATGATGAACCCTAAAATCTATATGATGAACCTGAGATCTAGGCAATGAAAAGAAATATGAAAAAAATATGAAAATTAGCACCTAAAGTCTATGGGATGAACCTAAAATCTAGGCAATGAACCAAAAAAAATATGCGATGAACCGAAAAAATAGTGTGATGAACCAAAAATTATATATTATGAACCGAAAATCTAGTGTGATGAACGGAAAACCTAGGCGTGAACCGAAAAAACTAGGTGATGAACCGAAAATCTAGGCGGTGAACCGAAAATATAGATTATGAACCAAAATCTACGTAATGAACCGTAAAAATCTAGGTGATGAACCGAAAAATATAGTGGATGAACAGAAAATCTATGGTATCAACCGAAAATCTATGAGGTGAACCGTAAAAATTTAGGGGATGAACCGAAAAATCTATGTGATGAACCATAAAATCTGGGCGGTGAACGGAAAACTAGGTGGTGAACCGAAAAATCTAGATTATGAACCGAAAATCTAGGCGGTGAACGGAAAGTCTAGGCTAGGCGGTGAACCAAAAATCAACTAGGGCAAATGAACCATAAATCTAGGTGATGGATCTAAAAACCTAGGCGATGAACTGAAAAATCTAGGTAACAAGCAAAAAAAAGGGTGAACAAAAAAGAGTAAATATACTATATGTAGGGTGATGAATCCGAAAAAACAAGGTGATGAACAAAATATCTAGATGATGAACAGAAAAAATCTATGTGATGAACCGAAAAAATCTATTTGATGAACCGAAATTCTAGGTGATGAACCGTAAATCTAGACGATGAACCAAAAAATATAGGGGATGAACAATAAGTCTATGGGATGAACCTAAAATCTAGACAATGAACCGAAAAAAATAGGAGATGAACCGAAAAAATAGGGTGATGAACCAAAATAAATCTAGGTGATAAAACCGAAGAAAATAGTCAATGGACCGAAAATTTAGATGAGAAACCTAAAAAAATATAGGTGGATGAACCATAAATCAAATATGAAGAACCGTACAACTAGACGATGAACCGAAAAATTTAGGTGATGAACTAAAAAACTAGGCGGATGAACCGAAAACTAGGTGATGAACCGAAAATCTATAAGGTGAACCAAAAAATATAGATTATTAACAAATATCTAGGCAATGAATCGTAAAAAATCTAACTGATGAACCGTAAAATATAGGGGATGAATAGAAAAATAGGTGATGAATCGTAAAAAATCTAGGAGATAAAGCAAAAAATATAGGTGGATGAACCGTAAATCAAAAATATGGTGAACCGTAAGAAAAGCTTAGGCAATGAATCTAAAAAATCTAGACGATGGAAACTAAAATCTATACGGTGAACCAGAAAAATCAAGGCGATGGCCGTAAAAAACTAGGCGGTGAACCGAATATCTAGACGAACCCGAAAAAAAGTAGACGATGAGCATAATATAAGTAAGGTAATGAACCGAAAAATCACACGAAAAAGCAAAAAAAAAATAAACCTAAAATTTATCGTTCAATATCGTATTAGGGACTGAAGAAATATATACGAAGAAAGAAAAAACATAGTTGCATTACCCCCCCCGCATGAGAGGTCCACAATGGTCTACTAACTACATACACATGCAAAAATAACAAAAAAAAAAGTTTGCTTCGCACGTAAAGCCCCGACATTCCTACGACATCTTTGTAATGTCCCATATGGGTTGGGCATGCGGAGTATGACTAGAAATTTTCAGTTAACAATGTACCATACATTGTTCTAGAGAGATTCAGAACAAGTAAAAAAACACATCCAGTCTGTAGCATTTTGTGTGTGTAGAATGAAGAAAACATTCCTATTTTCACTTCCTCTCCACCCGCCAAAACCTTCTAAAGGCCCCACTAAATACTGATTATGCTAGATCCTATGTCTTGAGTTATGCGATCTTGTACAATCGCCCACCGCCTAACGCTTTCTCTTCAAACCTTCTAGAGCTCCAATTTTAATCTTGTTAGCTCGAGCATGGAACAACCTGTGAGCTGAGACCATCTTGTACTCCGCGATTGTGACCTGCAGAGAAACGAAAGTAGTAAAAAGGGAGATATTACTGTGTCAAAATATACAGAAAAAAAAATAATGTTAAAAATCATATGCCCAGTATATAGCTTATATCATAAAACAAAAGGGTGGAGGGAAAAAAGAATTACTTTGCTGAAATCCTTCATAACTTTTCCTGTAAAGTTTTCCATGTATAGCATTGCATAGAACCCGCAGTCATGCCTATTCGTTTTAAAAAAAGGTACATAAGATCCCAAATGTGAGAATCCAAAAACAAAAAAAAATGTACAAAAGGGGTAATCTGTTGCGGCATATTATTCATGAACAGGTTATGAAAAAATGAAAAATAGTTCGATAACCTATTTGTCCATCTTCAGCAATCTATTTGCATCTTTTGAAAAAAACATTACCAGGAGAGTGTGTGTGAGATACATATATATATAGATAGGGAGAAAGAGAGAGATAGACTAACAAGTTGTTTGTTTCGGATAGTTTGGCAGATTGAACCTTTTGAACCTCTCAAAATCTTTCGAGTTGATATTAAGCTCCTTAAAGACCGTGTTCAAATTTGTTACCTGCATATCAATTTGAATAAAAATGGAAAAATGGAAAGAAAAGATGTGATGAAACAGGAAAATAAAACTATAATAAAAGATATAACAGAAAGTACCAAGTTGTTTGTAAGTTCATCCTCGTTGTACTTGCTTGTCACACCAGCCGAATCAAAGAAATTTATGGAACTGAACAATGGGTTCACACATGCAAGAACCCAATGGTTGGGCTTCAGGATAGGGAAGTGCAACTGTTGGAAAAAAAAGGCATCTGGTTAGGCATATGCAAAAACACTCTAACACAACAACAAACAAAAACAGATGATATCTAGAAAACTCTAAGAGATGTCGAAAATTACAAGATCAATAGCTGCTAAATTAACTTTGGAATTAATCCTCGACATTTCCCTTACGCATGATCTCTTGTCGAAAGAGTGAGGATCCTCTACCAATTTGCCCTGGAAAATTCCCAAATGACAGTCAGTATAACAGAAAATAGGGTTAGTGCATTGTACTAATCATTGGGTGTTCATGGATCGGTGCTTTAAAAAAACTTACAGATAAGTACGGAGAAAAGATGTACTTGGTGCATTTAGAACTTGTTGAGACGTTCTCCTTCTCCTCATGATTTGACATGATCCCATACGCGCACATAACCTCTTCAGAAACATCACCCCGAGGTTTGTATGAATTGTGAAAATGCGCGTACGATACAGTGAAGTCGTCAAAATCAATGACAGTGGGACTATTCTCACTGCCAGATATAAAAAAAGGACGAATAAATAAGTTACACCAATTCTAGATGAGACGAATAAAAAAAGGATGATAAAATGAACAGGGGACTAAAAAAAAAGTTGGTCAGACAACTTACAGTTTCCTTGGGTTGAAGTACTTGTTCGTAATGTACTTCGTGTAGAAGCATTCAATATCTGCATCAACTTTCACCTTCCTTGACATGCCAGGTTCAGGAGATAAATCTTTACAAGCACGTTTTTTCCTATTCCTCTTATCCAGGGTGCTTGCACCAGTTTTTGGTTCATAATTTATGACTTGTTCCGCTGTAGGGGTGGCTGTGTATGAGGGAAGACAAAGGTACAAGACGCAAAAATAAAAAAGATAGAATTATATGGACAACCCATACTGCGATAGTATTACTGGTCGAAAAAGTGGAAACATAAAAAGTAATATACCTGCCATAGTATTACTGGGCGGTGCTGGGGATGTAACAAGAACCAACCCTACACTTGAAGAGATGGGGGATCTCGAGCTGACAACAATATTCTGGAATTCAGCATCAATTGTTCCTTCAAGGCAAAAAAGAAAACAAACAGGAAACACAAAGATGGTATTAGTGGAAAAAAAGCAAGAACTATACAGTGAGATACACAAAAATAACTTCGAGGTACCAAAAAAGAAAATTTTCATACAAACCTCGGTTATCAGTGGTTGTCCGGACATGAGGAAAGAGTGTTTCAGAAGAAGGCCAATCACTAGTTTCTTGCCAATTGGAACCAGGAGAAGCTTCGACAAAAGGTATGATAGCATCTTGCACAACATCTGAGGAGGAAGGGGTGTGGTTCTCCAAAACTGACCCTACCATACCCGGTTGCTGCAAGTGAGCAGAAATGACAGAGGCTATCTCGCTTGCCATATTACTTGCATCCTGGTCACGTAACTCCGTCCATTTTACAACATGCTTAGTGACGACCTCCCGGATTAATTCATCAACCTAAAAGAGGGCATGCAAACAAACTAATTAACTCAAAACAACAAAAAATAACTACACCACAAAAAAGAAAAACTCAATGAAATTTACATTTGAATGGGTGGGTGCGTTATGTGCTGCCTCAATGACTGTGGTCTGAGCCTTGCTAAGCTCTATTCCATCAACCTGACACCAAAAGAACGAACAGAAAAAGGACAAAAACTAGTGAGATACAAAACATGCCAACAAAATAGCCATCTCATACATTTAAAAATTATTTTCGGAATTACATTTGGTGCGTTTGGTGGTGTGTCAAGATCTATAAGGATAGGAGACATGGCATGCACTCCGCTAGGAATAGGCGCATTTGTGGCAACCTGAAAAAAAACAGAAAAAAGGATAGTCGCAAAGAACTGTGTCAGCAAACAGGAAACTGATCAAATAAAAACATCGAGCTCTAGTAAAATACATGATATGAAATAAGGAAAACGGATATTTGCCTGAGTGGAGTCGCTCTCTGGTGTATCGAGATTTATAGGCGCAGATGGCCCAGCTTCAACTTTAATGACAGTCCGCGCATAAGGTGTAAGTGATATATCTTTAATCTACAACAAAAATGAGAAAAGAGCAGGCCAGTTAAAACAAAAAATAAAAAATTAAGAGACAAAAAAAAACCTACGAAGAAAATGCAAGTAAAGTATTATAATAAAAATCGAAAGAGATATACCTCCAGCACACCATAGGATTTCCGAGAGGTCCTTTTTCTATCACGATTATCCAGGCAAATAAGATCTCCATTCCTCACATGGGTGATGCGTGGGATGCCATAATCAATAGCGCTATCAAATCCTGTGAGATCAGCGAAGTCCAAGTATACAATCTATAAAAACATAAAAACAAAGATGAACATTAGAAAAATGCTTCAATCAATGCGGGGGATGTAGACAAAAATGTTTATGATGAAGGTGCAATAAAAAAATCAATCTACTTACAGATAAGACAGGGAGGCAGCCACCAATCCACAAAGACCTGTTGTACTCTGCAACTGTATCAACATCAAAAACTTTGTCGTGGAACTTGTCAATTTCAGTGAAGAGATGGTCGATGCACAGAGACCCAAAGTCAAGCTTGGGGATGGAGGACACATCAATTAATGTGAAGAGGTACTTCGGGTTAACAAAATTATAAGTGAGAGGGCACAGTATAATTGATATGAAAAACAGTACAAAGCTCCTGATAAAACCCCCCTCACTGTCATCAGCCAGCATGACAGAAACCAGCTTCTTGATAGGTATTTTTCCATCTACATCAAGATACTTCTTACGGATCTCTTGCACCTCAGCAACAACTTCTGGATCGTCACTCTCAAAAACAAAAGGGATGGTTCCAGAAGAGAAACCAAAAATTATGTTGACCATTTCCTTATTGAATTTGATGGTTTTAGACTTGTGCTTAAAACATCTTCCACCAGTGATGTGATCAATGATCCATTGGGTCAATTCAAGAGGGATATTGAGGTGTTCAGGAATATTAAGAAGATGCTCCAAGCCATATTTGATGATATAGCCCCTCTGAATTGGATTGAAATCTTTTACAACTTTATTGTAACGTAGCGTTGAACATCTAGTTCTGATAGTGGCCTTACAACGTTGAACATCTGGTATGAATTCCGCTACGAAAACAGAAAAATAACTAAGTAAGTTATATAATGCATAAGAAAGTTAATAGACAAAAGGATAATAAAGAACAAAAATATAACTAGCAGCGAACCATTTAGTGAACCAAAATAGTAGAAATCATGATAAAAAAAAGTATAACTACAACTACAGCTAGTAGTAGAACAGTTAGTAGATTCACATCTACTAAACCATTTTAGTGTGATACCAATGGACATGCTTAATCCGAGACAACCAGGTAACAAAAAAGATTACAAAATAAATAAAATACATGAACACAAACCGTCTATACTAATCATCTTCAAGCTCTACATACCTAGTGTTAGGGAACTTGTAGATACGGACCATAACATCCCAAAAAAATTAAGGATCTTCTAGATATGAAACATAAGAGCCCTGATGAACTACCCCGGTGCTACCCCGAAGCTCTACATATACAGACCGTAACAATCCCCAGAAAAAGTTAAGGATCTTCTAGATAAGAACCATGAGTGCCCTGATGAACTACCCCGAAGCTCACTCCGTCGAGATCATACATAACCAGATCCAAAAAAACATCGATAAAAATCTACACAAACCAGCCGTAGGAGCTACAACACATACGATTTACTGATGAACCCGCAATCTCTCAGAAAGGATTTACTGATGCACAAATCATACGATTCACAGAGAAATGAAAACTAGGGTTTGCGTCGAGACGATCATGGAGGATGAAAACAAAAAAGGAGACAAACCTGCTGTCGCCATGTACGGCCGAGAAGTTGATGGCCGCCACGATTTAGATTGGCGTCGCGGAATAGAACCAACGGCGAGAGAAACTATGGGGAAGGTGATGGGAGGAGGAAGAAGAGAGACCGCCCGCCTCGGTCCGCCGCACGGGAGAGAGGAAGAATAGAACGGGGGCACGAAGAAGCAGTGAAGAAGCCGAGAAAAACGGGCCGGCCCAGTAAACTCCGCGAGAGACGAGCTGTGTAAGCGTTTTGGTGCTATTCGTTACAACGGGCGTAGAATAGGAATTGCCCCCTCTCGCGGTAATCCGGGTGTGGCGATGGTGTCGTCATGGGCAAATCCCACTAATAGGCCGGCTCCCTTGGGCCGACCGTTGGAAACGGTTCTGGCCTTTCAGACCAGAAAGGCTCTAACATTGCGAGGTCCAGTAGGCTCTGCGGGTATAAAAAACCCCAGTACGTACGGTATTCGAAGTTCTAAAAAAAAAAACGTACGGTATTCTAACCGGACGAAAAGCGGAGGAGCGGTCTCGACTCTCTCGACTCTCTCGAGCATAGAAGGCGGCAAGGCAAAATTTCCCCCGAAAAATTTCGAGGTCTCGTCTTCCTCTTCCCTCCTCCTCCTCCCCCCGCGCGCTCCGCCCCTCTCCTCGCCCACGCCGAGTAGCTCCTCGAGCCCGTCGGGAGCCTCGGCCTCCTCTGGCCCCCCACCCACCGCTTGCTCCTCCGCGCCCCCTCTGCGCCGCGCTCGGCCCCGTCCCCTGTCCGGAGACCGGCTCGTCGCCGGCGGATCCGTCCCGGGGAGCTAGGGTTTCGCCGCCTCGCGAGGCCGAGATCTAGGGTTTCGAGCTCAGGTACGCCTTCCTCCGGCCGCTCGCGTTGATGTGTGTGGTTGGGTTGAGTACGATTCGTGTGGTCCTGAGGGTTCTCACTGAAATGTTAGGTGCGGAGTGGAATTCCTGGATTAGGTTTTGCGGTTCGGCTCTCGAATCCGCGCTTGATTTGGGGGAAAAGAGCACTTCGCGTTCACAGTTCTTGTAACCAGTGTAGTCTATTGACGAACTATTTTTTCTCCCTAGTATTTGTATATTGGAATCGCAATCCTTTATCGTTGCAGCGAGAACGAATTCCTTGGGATAGATCCGCAGCCATCCGTGGGTTGGTAGCAATCGCAATTAGGGATCAATTGCCTGGTGGTTATCTCGGATAGAATCCTGAACTCGTTGAATGGGTAACCTCCAATATGTGTTATTAAAACTGGAACAAGTAGCAATCCGCTGTTGGCATAACCTTTACTTGCAGTTGTAGGTTTGCGCATATCTGTTACAAATGCAATGGACATTATTCTTGTTAAAATCTCACAAAAACATACTTTGCTTCCTGCAATGGACATAGGTCTTTGTTAAATCGAACTAAACCGCCCTTACTTCCTAGCATTTTTATAAAGTTTGTCACATTAGGTACTAATTTCCTGATTTGAGCTGTGCATCGTTTTTAATGAAGAACTTGTGGCAGATCATGTATTCACCCTTCTCAAATTGAAAATAGTTATTAGAAGTTCATGTCTACAGGTAGATTCAATAACTGGTTGCCCAATTTATTTAACTGCAGGAAAGGTAGAAGTTCCTGGGGCAAGATCAATATTGAAGCTGACAGCTACTACTACAGAATATTAGAAAATCATGAAAGCTCCTCAGCAGCGTGGTAAAACAGCTGATACAGATGCAAAGGTCAAACCTGGTAATAAGATGCTTGGCCTGAAGCCAGGCAAATATTCTAACAAATCGTCAGGTAATGTTTTGTTGTCCCGTTTCCTTTTTTATTGCATTTGTACTGAATTTCATTGCAGATAAAATCAACCGTCGAAGTAGGAAACTAAATGCTCGCTAGTAGCTAAAATTGAACTGAAACAACAATATGTCCCTGTCTGGTGCTTAACCAGACGTCTGGGTTTATGTGAGGAACAGTATGCTCAAATAACATATTACTTTTCAGGCAATGTTGTGGCAAAATGCATAAGGGGAGATGCTCAATCACATGACGGAAGTAAGATTATTGGCAGTAAGATTCAATTGAAGGGTGGCAGCTTTATGGTAGCACCATTTAGCAATTCAACAAACCTGTTGGCTCAGCCACCAAATCATTCTGGAAAGATGAAGCTTCAGTTTTTCCCAATAGATGAGACAATTGAAAAGGTTCTACAGCAGGTGACTATCTCAGTTCAATTTTTTTGCAAGAGATTCATATAAATACTACCTAAAAGGTTCTTTCAAGTTCACCTTTCTTCTCTTTCTATGCCTTATTACACCACTGAATGTAACAGGAGAACCACAATCCTTACCTGGAGTTGACTTTGGCTCCTCGAAAGAAGATGTCCTCAATTGTGCAACATCTGAACACAAAATGGGGCCGTTCTAGTTGCGCAAAAGGAGACCTCATGCTCTTCCCTTTCAATGCTAGACTGGATAGCATAGTTGGCAGTGAAAAATGGACTCTTAAGGATTCTTGCACGGCTGGTGATGTTTATGTTGCTGTTGGCAGCCCTTCAACATTTCGATTAAGGTTTAATTTCTTACCCAGAAATGGTTGCATTCAATGCGATTTTGCACCCATGTATAAATGCGTCCTTTCTTATGATCATGATATTAACAGCATACATAAAATACATTAACAATAATGTTTCAGTTTTGGAGTTTGTCAAGTAAAGTAGCATGTTACAAAAATCAATGAAGTATTTTCCTGAAAAAAATCCAACTTGCGGATTGTCAGCTAATAATCGTTTCTTCTTGCTTTAGGTATGGATGGTTTGAACCTAATTTGAAGCACCAAAGTAGCGTAGCATCTTTGGCATCAGCGCACACTGCAGAAAAGACTATTGCCGATGAGCCTTCAGGTCCTTTTTCCAGTGAACAGAAACAAATGGTTAATTTGAGCGAGTTTCCAACTAATTTTGCCAGACCATCCGTTCAGCCTAATACAGAACAGACTGTGTTGGTGAGTATGCAATGTCACATGTTTCTTGCAACAGTTATGTCATTTTTACTTGAGACCTAATCTTTGTTTGTTCTGAAATTAGGATAACCAAAGCAAAGTGACACCACTTTCATGGATTGACTGCATATCCAATATCAGTTTTGGAGCACTGTTATCAGAAGCTGTACCCTCTCAAGACAGCAAACAACCGCCTTTACAAAGTAACTCGATTCTTCAGCAACTTCCTCCTACTTGCGACTCATTTGATGCTGCTATTGCCTCCTTGATTGCTAAACAGCAAACGACTAACCAACCAAAGGTGTCAAATCCATCCCTTTGGGATGCAGAAGAAACTTGTCATGCATTCCCTTCCCGGAAGCAAACTTCAGCCAGGATGCCCTCTTTAGCTCCTAGCAACAGTAGTGCTATTAGCTCATCCATCCTGGGTGCAATCCCTGAATCTGATACAGATGGCGACCAGGTAGCTGTTATTTCCTTGCTTTTCTAATGTTCTGTCTTTGAAACACATATGTTTGCTCTTCTAATGTTCTGTCTTCCAAACATATATGTTTGCTTATCACCTTTTCTTTCTGCAGCATTGTTGCACTGAAGGTAGGGAAGAGGAACCAAGACCTCTGGTACCAGGCTTTGGCAATAATGATAATGTGAAACCAGATGTCTCAATGGTACCGGTCAGGGCTTCTAAGAAATGTTGATATCTTTGAGATGTTTTGTTTTGCTTTCTTTCCTGGTTGCTGTAATCTTATATATGGTTACCTGCTCGCTTTCAGCCTGAGTCCACCAGTGAGCCAGAGCTTGGAGCATTTTGCTCTAGGCTTTTGAATGGAACTGACAGTTTAGGCCTAAGCGGCTTGCTAGCAAACAGCTTGGACGCATTCCCCAACTTCTCTGTTTCGTAAGGCTCAGATTTACCAGATGGAGGACCTGAAGTTATATAATCTCTGAAGATGAGGAACTAATAAGAGATCATCATCGGGTGCCCTGCTTCAGTCAGAAGTGATTGCTGGGATTGTCAAAGCCGCTTTTGTAGATAATTAGTTAATTACATATCTTAGTCGCCTTTTCTTACAGATCGCTACTTGCGATAATTATGTCTTTTGAAATTGTCCATAATCTGCTTGGCTACTTGCCGTTTTATTTACCTGCCGATTGTTTCATAAACAAGTATTCTCTTTGAAACACTGGACTTCAGTTTTTGTATGTAAAACTGACTGCTTGCCCACTCATCACAAGTTTGCACAGAGGATGGCCTAGTAGTGTGTGTGCCTGTACACTTGTGGCCTTCTGCCATGTGTATTTCTCTGTACACTTGTGATGATGTCGCAATCTAGAATTAATACTCGTCGGAGACAGTACCAGCTCTTTTTCTGGCTGGATATTTATTTATGGATACTGTTGGCAGTTGCACATCGTTTTTCTTTGTGGGGAGAAACTAATTAACTAACAGAAAATGTGTCTCTGACAAAAAAGACTGAACAGACAGACACATGGACTCATGATTTGTTAAAGCTGCTACGAAATGTTCAAAGTCAAACAAGTTTGAAGGATTTCACAACGGATCTTGCTTGCTTGAGGTTTGGCCATCAGATCCTTTTGCTCGGCAGTTTGCCTGGAGATCTGCACTGCATGCGATGGTTGCGTTAATAGTCACAAATCTGGTATCTTCTATGAACCTTAAGAAAAGCTATTCAGAGAGCGTGCAACAAAGGTCACCAAGAATTTAAAATGTATGCCTCTTCTTGATTAACCATGTGAATGCTTAATGAATGTTCCTAAATTTATTTGATCTTCTGGGTTGCCATATACATGTATTTCCCCTTTTTGAATGTTCCTAAATTGTTTTAGCTCATTCCTAGGGGTTTTGATTGGTTTTGCTTTAGTTTTCCTTATATGTCAGTTTTTAAGCATAATTTGTCCTTAATTTTTCTAAATAATCTCACTTCTATGCGATTGTTGGCTTCCCACTTAATTGAAACCTTCACAGTGTCATTGATGCTCCTACCTGCGCTCCTCAAAACAAGGCTTATTTTTATTTAAAAAAGTCAAGTAATGTTAACTTTGACCAAGCTTGTAGAAAATTTATCGACAATTATATTAGTATGTACATATAATAGAAAACTATTGATCTCTGGACGAAAGCCTTGACGGACTTCGGTCGGTGGTGCCGACAACAGTGGCGCTCCTTTAGACGTTGTTCTCCTTGTATGTGTCGTTGTGGACCTTCGATCCTGACCGACGCGAGTGATCCTATGATCTCCGGGTGCAAACCTAAGCTTCATCGGAGCTCATAGCCCTCGCGTTGCGATGGGTTCATGACAGATGTTTAGGGTGATTCTGTGGTCGAGAGAGGTGGATGTCGGGGTGGCTGCCCCGGACGGTGGTTGTACGTCGACGAGACGACCTCGGTCTACTATGCAACAATGCTCTAGGGTTCGGCTTCGGTTGATCTGACTGCTACATCGGGACGACGACCCTAGATTTGACATGATGTTCGGAGCCTACAGGGAGTCACCTACGTAGTCGAGGCAACAAGACGGCTAGTTCGTGTGGTGTTGGTGCCAAGTGGTGCAAGTCGTGGCGGCGGCTCCAGATCCGAAGGTGTGTGTTAATTACGTTTGGTGGACTAGGTTTGTGCAGACGATGGGGTTCACTCTCTTCGTATGATTTTTTTTCATAAACATGGACTTGTATGATTTTTGGGTATTGTTTTGCTTATAAACTAGGTTAACCGCTATTCGTATATACGAATTGCGTGAACACATTGTCCTACTCGAGAGGTTTGTCGGGAAAAAAAGCTGCCAACATAAACAACCAACTTGTAAGGTGGGAAGAATTTGCATCCTTTTTCGCATTACATGGTGGATATACGAAGTAGGAATTGTCACTGCGTCGTCCCTTTGGCTGCAGATGCGAGCGTCATGTAGATTTTGGATTACTGTGTACTTGTACACTTGTGGCCATCTGCGTTTACTGTTTCTTTGTACACTTGTGAGTCGTGATGGTGTCGCAATCCAAGATTTAATACTCGTCGGCACAGTACCAGCCACTTTAATTTTCTAGCCCGATATTTATTTATGAATACTGTTGGCAGCTGCACATCGTTTTTCTGGGAAGAAACTAACACAGAATGATTCTTCTGACAAACAAGTCTGAACAGACACACGACTCGGCCACCCATCAGTATTTTTTTTTTAATTTCCGGGCCCCTCTTGTGAATCATGATCTTCAAAGCTTCAAGGAATTTTTCCAAGTCAAACAAGTTTGAAGGGTTTCACAACTGATCCTGCTTGCTTTGTTTGACCATCAGATCCTTTTTTCCTCAGCAACTTGCGTGGAGATCTGCACTGCGTGCGATGCTTGCGTCAATAGTCAAATGTAGCATTCTGTCTGAACAGTACTAGTAATATTGTTTCTCTATTTCCTTTTGGTGGTTCTTGTTGCATTCATCAAAACTTGTACATGCATGGCTCATCAACAGTTCAAAGTTCAAAACGTGTAAAAAAAGAAAGAGTTCAAAGTTCAAACCCCTCTAGGAACCGATCGTTTCCACAGTTGATCTGTAAATTAAAATAGGAAAATCTCTACACAAACTAAAATGGGAGAAACATGCAAGTGCTGTGTCAACTGCATGCTAGAGTCTCACTCAATCATAAACCCATACGTCGACGTCAGTAGACGTGCCAGTATAAACTATGTAGCTGATGCAACAAACATGGTTTATTAGCGCTTGTGTAATCCAGAAGCAATAAACAGCTAGCCAAGCTGCCAAACGGTAGGCATAACCGAAGGCTTAACCTGCCACTTGGCAACAAGAGGAGGATCAATTAGCTTGGATTGATGGAAGTCCATTAAGAGAGGAGCTGCCACCAGATAAATCAGACGTGATTAAAGGGATTCCAAGATGAAAAATAAATATGATTAAAGGGGACTCGTGATCGTCAAAAGGTCTAGCGATCATGGTCACTCTTGATTCGATCCAGTGTAATGAACACTTTGGTATCAATGATGATCATCAAGATAGATAAACCGGCAGTGCAGCCAAAGCATGCACCTAAATCTATTTTGTCTTTATTAAGGATAATGTGTCCATGTTTTCAAAGAGATAAATAGATAATAATGTTAAACCAGTACCGTGTCAGCATTTAGGCACCCCTAAATATTGTGGAGCACGGATAAAAATGGAATTAGGGACTATTTCAAAACGCGGGAATTTCGGTAGCGACAATTTTTTTTGGTAGCGGCGCAAAAAGGCTGAGAGACAGTGTAACTTTGGGGGTACATTATCCACCATAACGATCACATGTTACCAGGAGCCAAAAGGCATTTTCCATGTGGCAAGTTACACGAAAGCTACATATTTGGACCATCTCGCAATTTGGTAATCCCACCAAGAGAGGACGAGAGCGGCCCCTTCGTTTACTTTACCATAGTTGGTGCAGTCTCCACTTCAAGGGGTCTTCAAGATGTCAACTTCCAAGATGAGCATGGGACCAAATAATTCTCATGATTGAGACAGGATATGATAAGTTTATATCTCATTCCGTTTCGGCTGCAAATGGCTGACATAAGATGGGAAATGCACACCCTCCCTAACCATATGGATTTTTTCTTCTTCTCGGTAATGTGCCCGTTATAATCTACTTATTGCAAAACACAACTTGAAGTCTAAGTTTGCGAATTAAGGTGGAAGACAGCCTGGAGGTAAAAAAACAATTTCAATAGAGATGGTGATAACAATATATGTTAAAATCGTGTCAAAATATATCATGAGGATTATGAGAACCAAATAAAGACTCCATTTTCGTCATGTCCATGGTTCGCTACTTGTATGATCTTGGCAATATGAATAGCAAACAAAAATGGGTTTCTAAAAAAAAACGTTTGCTTAAGGCCAATGAGGGTTAATTGATATAGCTTTATTTTGAAGGATTTAGCGAAACCATAAAATTGCTGAAAACATATTTTACCGAATTGAAATGTTATGTCCATACATAGGACAGTAATTATACCCCTAACAAATAGTGAGGAGCCAATGGTGATTTTATTCTTTGTTAGAAAAAACATTACAATGTAGATTGAAGAAACCATAATTTCTAAATTGTTTCCACATATAATTTTGTAAAATTAAAAATAACATCTCCATCTACAATTTTCTTGTTAGATCATCTCCACTGTAGCCCGTTAATGTGTCCGGCACCTAGAAAATATTGTCCGCTATGGGAGCGTCCGAACACGTGTCCATACCTAAATTTTCTGCGTTTACTCTGTGGAAGCCAACAAAATTTCAGTGCTATTCGTTCAAGTACATTTTCCAGTCAGCTATGGGCTGTTACATGATTATCGATCGCACTATCCAGCTACTCTCGCCTCGTCAGCAAATTATTAATCCAGTCAGATATGGGTTGTTAGCACAATTTTTTACTTGATTAAAAAGATATTTTTATCGTAACCCACGAGCAAAACCACCCACCGGCCACCTCTACATATACACGACCCGCGACGAGCGCCTCCCATCTCTCCCACAACCTCCCTCTGCCCCGGCCCGTTCTTGATTCTTGTAACCGCCGCCTCCTCCCAGTCCCACCCGCCATTCCCATCGCCATGGACGGCGCCGACGGCCAGCGGTTCCAGCGGCAGGCCTCCTGCTCCTGCGCCCCCTCCATGTCCCGCCGCTACGTCCGCGGTGGCTTCGATCTCGACGACGACGACGACGGTTACTACTTCGACGGCCAGTTCGACAAGCTCTCCGCCGCCTCCTCGTACGGGAGGGCGCCCTCCGCCTCCGCGGCGCCGTCGTCTCGCGGGTGCGGCACGAAGCTGAGGGGCCTGTGGCGGAAGATCGTCCGGGAGAAGAAGAGGATACTGCTCTGCACCACCGGCTGCGTGCCGTCGGCGGCGCCCCGGGAGCCGTACGACGCCTACAGCTACGCGCAGAACTTTGACGACGGCGCCGCCTGGGTGGAGCCGGAGAACCTCTCGCGCTCCTTCTCCGCGCGCTTCGCCGTACCCTCCAGGGTGCTGCAGAGGGTCGCCGTGTAGACACGATCCGGCGGTGGCGGCGGCGGCTCGTCTTTTTTTTCGTTCTTTTTTCTTGTTTATATTTATTGTCCCAATTTCAGTTTTGGAGTCGTCGACTGTGAAAAAGAAACGTTCTTTATCCCCAATCTGTAAATGGTAGCTCTTCAATCCCAATGGCATGATCAGTATTCACACCAATCTTTCCTACTCCGGCTGATTCCTTATCAATTGTGCTGCGATCTTTATGCATGGCAGGACTAAATCTTTATGATTTGCCAGCAGTGCAGATTGCGATAAGTAAATTACCTGCCTTCAAACGTTGAATTAGAGATAGAAATCTTTAAATTTGCCAGTTCTTTTTTTGAGGGAAAAATTAAATTTGCCAGTTGTACACACTGTGATAAGGATTAACTTTTTGACAGCATGAGAAGGATAACTTTAGAAGGATTTACTTTAGACGATAATTAATGTGTTAAACATGCCAAATTGGTTTGTCACAGGAATCTAAGAAATTTCCGTTTGTTATGACTATTACCACAAACGGACTCAGCTCATCCAATTCAATGGGTGTGCATATCATCGTAACCAAATCCAGTTAGGTGCAAAGTGCATATAGCCTTTGCTTGGTCAAACATGTTTCTTGGGGATTAGTCCGTGCGTCTTTGCATGTGAAGTTGATTGGGGTGCTCCATGTTCCTCTTTTGTAATGCACCAAACGCTTTCAGTTTGACCATAGAAAGGATTCCATAAAGAGGTGACAGCGATATTTGCAGAAAATCCAAAAATCCACTGATCAAAGTGGTAAGGCCTTGATTAATCTGACCATGAAAATAACATAAAACTGCTGGAGAAATTTTCAACTCGTTGATTTTTTATATTATATCGGGAATGGAGAATTCATTTGACGGAATTTCCGTCTCGTTGAATTTTACTAAGTGTACAAGGAATGAAGATATCTGGTGAAGAAAATTCTACCCCTTTGACTTATTTTTGAAGAGTACCGGGATTGGATGACATCACACAATTGTTGGTGCTTAACCAGTTGTGTTCATTTCTCTTCAAAAATGAGAGTTCGCAGTTAATATGGCCTTTTAAACCAAGAGGCAATCTTATTGTGCAGTTGTGTTGTCCATCCTCTTTCCCGGCAACATTTCATCTTACTGGTCCATTATTGTTCTTTAAGTAAATTCGTCATCTTATTATTATTTTTACTTTTATTGTTCTTCTAGTATTTTTTTGAGATATATTGTTCTTCTAGTAGATTCATCATCTTATTGTTATTAGAGTGATTTTCAATTTTTACCTCCTAGTTTGTCATTGTTGACACTCATTACTCCATTAAGGAACTTTTCATCCTAATTACCCTATTTAGAAGAAGTTGGGCCAATTTTTAGCGTTATAAGGTATTACATGCGTTCTACTGGTGGCCCCGACATTCACGTACACGTACATGGCGTGCCACATCGATGGATTTCTCTTTTTTCGAGCAGGACACATGTACCTAATGGCTTTCATGCAACAACCAAAAGTTCGAACTCATGAAAACGGGTAGGATCGATGAAAAGCCACAACTATTTTATCTTTAATAGTGCTTTGGTTAGGTCTTGAACTTGAGACTCTTGGCTCTAGTGGCGGAGCCAGGAATTGAGACGAGGGAGGGTGATCAGATAAGGTCTAAAAAAATAAGCCACAAAAGAGAGCTATTCAACAAAATAATGGGTCCATGGAGATTCAAATATTTATAACTCGTAAAGTACAACAAAAATAACACAAAAAGAACTTTAAAACAACTAACATGGACTCCCTGCCATTTGAGTTGGACAATTGGCAGCCACCATATGATCCCAGTCCCATAGAAGAGATACCTACAACCATAGTTTAAAAAACCGGACCGGCGATCGAACCGGTCAGGCTCTCGGTTTAGGTTTTTACCGGTTGAACCACTGGTTCATCGGTTCATTGTCTGGTTTTTTAAGATGTAAAATAATATATTTTTTCTCATAAACTCTAGAATAAACTGATTAATATGTATGAAAATAAAATCAGACTTGGTAATACGAATAATAAAATAAAATAGCAACCACCATGCCATCAAAGTCAGTAATCGCAAAGACATACAATTTATACATATGGTACGGTACACCGTCACGTACGCATGCATGTAGAACTAGCGCCATTAACAGGTACGACAAGAACGCCTAGGCCAACATGTAGCAAATAGTCTTTAAACGTCAAAGTTCTGAAAAATGCATATATTTTTTCAATGCTGCGGCAGAAACATATGTGTAAAAGCATACCGTACCATACATTGACATCAAAGTTCGCTAGTAGAGTTGGTACCACCTGCTTTGCAGCAGCGAAACATCCCAGGTTCGAATCTCGCCCTCGCAGTCCTATTTTTCTGAATTTACGAACAAGAAACCGGTTAAACCGGACGAGCGGTTCAGTGCTGAACCGGCCGGTCGGACCCGGTTTAGCCGGTTTTCCCCGGTTCAGTTGCGGGGCCGGTCCAGTGCGCTTATCAGACCGGTGGAGGCTCCGGTTTCGGTTTTTTCCGGTCGAACCGGCGGTCCGGTCCGGTTTTTAAAACTATGCCTACAACATAAGTCAAATTTGTGAGTCTAAATAGTAGCACATGAATACTAACAATAGTAGCTTTTTATGGGATAGTATCTTACCACTAAGTTGTAGTTGTGCTAGCAAGATGGAACTTCCGAGGTAGATGGCCTCGACGATTCCCTAAGGCATGGAAATGTAGCATAATCTGTTTGTCATCAATTTTTGCAAATATTTCTTTCTCAACATAGCAAATCATCAAATCATTGAGCCAATCATCACCAATCTTGTTTCGAAGATCTGTCTGTCTGGCTGGGATCGGTGGTTGGGGAATCGACCGTGCTGTCTGGCTGGGGAATACTGGCATGTGGTCATTTCGGGAATTTGAGTTAATAAGGCCCAAATAATATGCAAATCAGGCCCAAAGAAATACCTGTCTATATGTAGGAAAAAAAAATGCTCGAACTGAGGGGGGTGTCCGCCCCTACCCCCACCCCCCCCCCCTCGGTGGCGCCGTCCCTGCTTGGCTCTGATACCATATTGAATGTATGCACTAACTAACCGAATCAAAAGTCCAAACTGGTGAAAATGGGCTAGGCTTATATTTTTATATTTAAAAGACGTAAAGATTGGCCTAACTACTGCTAAATGGAGTAATTAGTGTGACAAGTGAAAACTTAAGGGGTAAAGTGGAATTTACTCTTGCTTTTATTTTATTTATATTCTCTTTGCAAGTGGATTAGTCATCAATCTTAGCTGCTACTAACATCGAACAGACTAACGAAAAGTTTCTTTGGCTCCCGAGCACCAGTGCTCCTGCCCATTCAAAAAAAAAAAAACAAATACTTACAAGTTTCAAAACATATTGAATTTTTTTCCAGACGTAGAATATAGTGTATCCCTCAACCGTGTAAAAAATCAACTCTAAACACTTTCTATTGTGAGCTACACAAAAATGACAAATCTGATAAATTTTGAAGATATGAAAATGTGCTTACTCAGATCTACACTTTTGTCTTTTTTGTGTAGCTCGAAATACAAAATATTTGGAGCCGATTTTTTTCATGGTTATGGGATACACTATTATATGCATCTTTGATTTTTTTTAATATTTTTTGAAATTTTTAAGTATTTATTTTATTTTTTTCGAACGAGCAGGAGCACTGGTGCTCGGGAGCACCAAATCTCTACTCCAGACTAATATATACTCACACAAATGTAGTGCACATGAGGGTATCCGGATTTCTACCCGGTGTTTACCAGGTCAACTGGATCTCCCCTCTCATAAATGCTCTGACTCCCCCAGCAAAGATAATGAAGTGACCGTGTACAGTGAACGAAGAGCAATGCATGCACTTGTGCCATGATCCATTTGTACACCAGGATACCACATTCTCTGACATCGATATATATCGTTATGCATGCAAGATTAGTTCTATTATATGTTTTAGATGCCAAGCCGGCTACAGTCTTCGAGTCTCATGCAGTCATGCTGACAAGATGAAGTAAATTTCGTTCTGGGAGGGTCATGTACGATGTATCTATACATGACGTGCCACCTTTGCTTGAAGTGGAATATCACAACTAAAACAGTGTGATTTTTTGGAGGAAGTGAGCTGTTTCTCCGCGTCAAATTTATTGCGGGAGGCATATAAATTACGAACAAATGTCCACTACGGGGAAATAAAATAAATATGAGGAAAAAATAAAAGTCGGTTAAAGTACAAATAGGGAAAACTTAAAATATAAATACAAGAAAAACAAATGCAAAATGGTTGTTGGGTTATTGCGTTCCCGAGAAACAAAGACGATTTAATGGGTGAGCTAACTGGATAGACCTCTTTTCAATTTGGGGGATGGGAGGGGGAGGAGGAATCAGAGATGTACTTAACATGATACTTGAAAGCTCACAACTTAAAATTTGGACATTCCCCATAAATAACAGTGGAATTAGGGGAAAATACCAAATAATATAAACTATTCACGTATTTTCCTAAATTATTTGTGTGGGTTCTCCAAGTGTCATGTATGAGGCATCTATACATATCACTTTTTTCGTAAACTAGAAGATCACAACTAAAACAATGCAATTTATGCATATATTCACAATTTTTTAGTCTAAATTTATGTAATATGATTGAACTCCATACATTTTGCCGAGTTTACATTTTGTCATGAACTACTAGGAGATTATATTTCAGTAGTATTTGACAGAGATGCATGGTGTTTGATCTTAGTAAATATGTACGATGTACATGGTGGTGATTTGCACATGTGACATCCCAATAACCATTTATATAGAAATATCCAGTAAAAAAATTAAATAATTAAATAAAAACAATGCTAAATTTTATAATAAAAATAAGTGGAAATAAATAAATATTGCAAAAAAATAGATTAGGAACATTTAAGCAAATATTTATTACAAATAAAAAATTATAAAAGTTATCTCGACAACCTGGTGATTAGCAAGAACTTGCAGATAATATAAAAATATGCACTATTTTCTAAGTTATTCATAAGTTTTCTCAACGTTCCAAGTCTTCCATATTACTTCTAAGTTTTTAAATCCAATTACTGATTGTATTTTCATTTTAAACAAAATACAGGATTTTCAGTTTTTCTTGGTTTTCCTTTTATCTCATATTTTCAGCTTTATGCCTTTATAAGAGGACTGATGTTTTTCACAATTCGTTTTTTGCTTGTGTTGACTAGGTCACCGGTTGTCCGATAGCACATCTAAATATTTAATGTCATCATACCACTTTGGTTATTGTTGTCCGTATCAATATGTGTGGTATTGGATGCTAAGGATCAAATTCGTCTAATCGAAACACTTAGGACCAAAACCAAGCTTAAAAAGATGGCGTCCTGAAGAGTAGGAAACTGAAGTAAAGCACCATATCAGTAGGCACTAGCTCAGCCATGAAGCATGCCACAACTGTTTCATTGGTGTCTATGCATGTGGTCAGTACATATTTGGCCATGGAGCACTATGAACTATTTCGCCGTATGTACATCGCATCTTCGTAGGAAACTGAAGTTATTTAAAACCATAACAGTAGCTAGCCCATGATGCATGTCACTACTACTACTGTTTGCACGGGTGTCTATATGCATCTGATCGGTACATATGTGGCCATATGTACATCGCATCTTCGTACCACTTTGAAAGGAATCGATCTAGAAGGCTGATTATGATTAGTTTAGTGGGGGATCAGGCTGGTCACATGCCTGCTGAATGCTGATTGCGTGAACCAGCACGGTGCCGCCCAATATGATTCCCTTCCGATCGAAGCGTCCTCGCCCTTTTCCATCTTAATTTCCATCTATTTCAGTTAGCATAAACGGAACATAGTTTATGACCATGTGAATTCCCATAAGTAACAAATCAAAGCTTAAAGAAGGGAAACAGAACCCTATTTGCACGACAGTTGCAATGTGGCATGATCGATACAAATCTTTCAAGATTGCTATCTTTCATAAGTTTTTGGTTGAGGGCATCCCATTAACTGCGATCTGATCCGGCTGGGAATCTTGCTGCGGCGCTAGATCTTTGACGAACTAATGAATGAGCTGATCGCGCGAGGCGACGCAACTTGCATTAAGAAAACGCTCCGATCCTCCCAGGCTGCAACTTGCAGCAGCAAGCTTCCTCTCATGTGTGATCATGTGAAAAGGTTGTACTGATCAATGGATTAATCAGTATATCATCATCGTCATCATCTCCTGCGTCTTTGGATACCTTGATCCTGCTGGCCTGCACGTTGGCTCGCAATCATTCGGCCGCCGCCTGCCCACCTGATGCATCCGATTATGTAATGCTGGAATCTTCAGAGATCCATCGACCGGCCGGCGCTTTCTCCTGAACCAACGCAAGAAAAAGACGCCAGATTTTGACTGGAAATCTGAGTCGCGCTCACTTGTGCTATGTACGGTGTGCACATACTTAAATCAATGCTAGAACAAAATTGCAGCAACTTAACACTTTCAGGTTCTGAAGCTTACAGATCACATAAGTTATCAGAGTTAGACAGCAGATTAGCTGTACAGGCAGGCTGGGCCAGCTGCAGAAGAGCTTCTGAAGGAGTAACTGTGATCTTGTTCCGACGTGAACAGTTGGCGAGTCCAAGCCGGCGATGGAAACGACAGGGAGGTGTGACCTACGTATGTTGTGCGTCTACTCAGCAACAGGCTGCTCTCCTTTCAGTTAAGAAGGCGGCTGGCGCGGCACAGCTCATGGATGAGACCTGAGGACAAACAGGAGATGGCAGCTTCCTTTGACTTGATCCGCACATCAGCCGCCTTCATTTCAATCTTGTCGGATGGGACTGAATTGACAGGGTGTTTTATTTGGGAGACCTTCACCAATCACCATGTCCTACTTCTGGACGTTTTTTTTTTTGCAGTTTTCACTAGGCAATGGTCTAATATGTTGTAGTTTTTACCACTTGGTCATGTACAATTAGTAGACAACTGCCTCCTTCGCATGTCAATACTCCAATTCTATACCTAATAATAAAATCATTAAGTGTTCCGCGTTTTGGTTTGGTACGTCATTAAAATTGTCCTTTAAAATTGTGAATAATTACTCTCCACTGCCACCGTAAGTTATGCCCTGTTTTGTTCGTCAAAGTGTTAACGCTTCTTTGGTTTTGTTTCCTACCTCGCGTTTTCCGTACTTTAGTTTCAGTACGTCGTGGATAGTTTTGCTCGTATCGACCGATTCTCAATCAACCCGGCCCAACGCGGCACAAGATAAAGGAAACCGATTCCCGATCAACCTGAAGATAAAAGGAAAGAAACGTCTCTACAAAAGCGCATCGACTCCGTCTCCCCATGCGTGCGACTCCCCTTCTGTACAAGAGGAGAAGCCGTCTCCACCAACTCGCCGCTGTGCTGATTGTCCCCACCGAAGTAATCGAGCATAGCTGCACTGAGTTAATCATAGTGGGAGTAACATAGGTAGTAACATAAGTGCCACATAAGCAAAAATGATGATGTGGCATGTAATTAAAGAAGAGAGAGACAAATGGAGTAACTAGCTATGTTACCGTAACTGCGTAACATCACAAAACCCAAGATAATATGAGTCTACAACCTAATTAATGAAGAGTTGCATGACACCACACACATGTTACTACCCACTATAAAGGTGGTAACATAGCCTAATAAAATGTGTATGTTACTAGTCTAAGTTACTTCCCACTATGACTAGCGTTAAGCGAATCGACACCGTTTTCTAGGACCAGACGACCGTCGTTTGCATTGTTTCCGTCTCCTCTTAGCACGCGTGAGCTGCCACGTGTCTTTCATGCTTGGGAACGAGGGGTGAAAGGGGGAGCTGTGATTTGATCTGCTGGCTCCACCGTCCAGCAGCCACGGCGTGGAGCAGATGGACTGATGGAGTCCGTGGCGGGCGGTGGGAAGGCAACAGCTTTTTTCCAACGGCGTCGTCGAGAGAGAAGATGTGCTGATGTGCTCGGTTCTTGAGAGAGCTGGAAGATTAAAGATGAGTGAATCGGATGGGATTTGGGCTGCTGCATGTCCAGATTTGAGAAAATTGAGAGATTATGTGGGAGGATTAAGAGAATCTCGTTATGTACTACTGTTTGTTTGAGTGGGAGAGAGCCGAGGCTACTTTTGCCTGCGTACTGCTGCTTTGTTGGAGAGCACACACCTGATAGTAGAGAGGTTCTATTCTACGTTCCTTGCATTGTTGCATCCTGCTTGCTACCCGCATGTGAGAGCACGGAGGACCGACACATTTAATTTGCTTGGTTGTGTTCTCTGCATGAGAGAGCAGAGAGGACCCAGTTTTGTTGCTACGTATTTAATAACTACAAATACTGGTAGAGAATAGATAATTTTTCTGATGATTTTGCAGGTTCTTCATAACAACCAAACGACTCATCGACCTATCTAGAGTTCCATGTTGTCGTCGTCACCTGTGTGGAAAGAGAATATTAGCAAAATGCGTGGAAGCAACGAAATCCAATTTAACAAAAGTTAACATTTTAAAAAAGGTGTGGTAACCACGAGAACACATTGTTGATGCATTATTTTTAACTTTTTAAGTCAATTAATTGTTTTTACAGTTCATAGCTATCACCATTTTAATATTCGATAAATATTTGGGGAAGATAGATAGGAATTAGCGGTCGGTCGTGTTTACTTAGTCAAACTAATGCCACATCTCACCACTTACCAAAACTATTTTCAAGTTTGACCCCTGAGGTCGGCGCTAACAGGGATGAAGCCGAACGGTCGTTGCCAACCGATTCCTATGTCGAACCAAGGTCGGTTACGTTGACCATGGCGCCCAAACCATGACGCATCCAAGTGACAAAACGTCTTGGTGAAGATTTGCACACATTTAGCTCTAACGTCATTGCGCCGACCTTAGGGTTTAGATTTCAAAATAGTTTGGGTCAGTGGTTAGATGTGGCATTAATTTCGTCAAAGGGCTAGATTTGACAAAAAAAATACGTCGTTACCCTTCACCTTACTATCTTTTTTGTGCAAATTAAAGAGACCAAATTATTATCTTTATATCTCGACTTATCCGTAGCAACGCACGGACATTTTTGCTAGTAATATACAAAAGTATAAAAAAAAACATATTTTTTTTATAAAAGTGAATTGTTTCATCCAAAAATTATGTTTTTGTAATATACCGTAGATTCTAATAGACTAAATACGCCTATCTAACTTGTTTAAGCAAGTGGAACGATGTACAACTAACCATCCAGGTTTTATAAGTTCTCAAGGACGCAGATTTGAGTTCTTGTTACAAAAAGATGTAATAGTGGCTTCCTCTACCGTATTCTTTAAAAAAACTCCATTCTACGGGTAGCATCAAATTTTAATTAAAAATACGTTTATGCTTATATTTTCAAATAAATACTCATGATGCACTAAACAGATCATAGGAAACTAATTATACGTACAAAAATTATGATTTTTTGGTAGATGCTTTATATGGTTTCTGCACATAAATTTTATATAAAAATATCATAACAATAAGTTCATAATTGTCTATCCGAGAGTATTTATTCAAAATAATTGTTGGAAAATTAATGCTCAAAAGTAGGTTTACTATTTGGGCGGATAATTATTCTCCTGTCATTTTTTAGTGTGTCACAAATATTCGATTTGTAAGCTATTTAGACAAAAAAAGAGTAACCATTGATGTTTAATATAATATTAATCCATTACATCCTAGTATGTATCCACAAAAAATTATTTTAGGATGAATATTTTTTAAAAGATGTGCAATTTATATATCAATTGAAGCATTGATATGAGGTGCTAGCTTTAAATTTTCCTTTCAACGGGGCTAGAATGTTGATCAATTAACTAGGCGGTAGAAACTACAACAAATTAGACCACCACATGGTAGAAACTGCAAAATGTCCATCCAAATTGTGGTTTGTGCAACACATAAAGTAGAACGTGGTGAAAGCTGCAATTTCCTCTTTATTTTGTTATGTTGGCCGTTTGGCCGCCGTTCTGGATGGTTCTCGTAGAGATTCCAGATGGACAATAGCTTGTTATCCAACATCATCTCAGTTAGTGGCCATGCTGGACCTCTAACACTGTGATGCTAATTCATCTAATCTCTTGATCTTTTTCTAAAATTTAGGATGAATATAGAAACTTAAGAGTGTCATGCACATGTTTGTTATGTCAATTGATATTAGAAACATTGGGTAGAACTGCCACCCACCATAACGGCAATGCTACACACAACATTATGATGTCAACTAGGGTCACAATTTACATAAAACATGCTTAATACATTTCATATTTATCCCTAAAACCATATAATTGTTGTTTTAAATATTGGCATCACCTAGTTCTAAGGCTAGCACCATCTATGGTCGACATCAACATTAGGGTCTCCATGTTAGTTGTGCGTTTACAACCGAAAAGAAACCAGAATAAGTTAAGTCATTTCAAGACCTCATTTAATGGAAGTCAATCTAGTTTAACGGAAGTCATTCGAGTTAGTTCACTCTCGCAGTAATTCAAACTAAAAGAAGTTTTGGGGGCCTAAGACCAAGAGCCAAACTCCCACCACCTAAGGATTGGAACCACTAGATCCTATCCCCTATCTATAGTTGGAGGAGGCGGAAGGAAATTTTCACGCGCTTCCTCCCCATCTCCTCTCTCCCGTGTGACGCTTCACCCACAACGTCGCCACCATCATGTCGGATCTTCTCCTACCTCCTGAAGGGTCGCAGCACAGAAAACAAAAAAATTTCTACGCAAAGATAGCGGAATAAACCCAACATCTAGATCCGATCTACGAGAGGTTGGTAGCAAGAAGGAGATCGAATCTCACCCTCGAAGAAAACCGTGAGTGTTTTGTCGAGGCAGGGGTTGGCTAGTCGATCCCCGCAACTAGACTTGTCTAGTCGCGAGGAGATGTGTTATCCAAGCGCCGCACGAGCAATGCCTCCGAGAGATCCACACGTTCAGCTCGATGAAGACTCCACGTTCTTGATCCCGCAAGAGGTGGTGGAGAGGCTCGAGGTCAACAGCACGACGACGGTGGCGTGGTGTGTATGGTGGAGATCCGACAGGGCTTCGCCAAGCGGCTGTCGGGAGAGAGGAGGAGGAGGGAGGCGGCGGCAAGGAGGGAGAGGGGTGCGGCTAGGGCACCTATGGGGTGGCCTTGGGGTGCCGCACCCCCTCCTCTATGCCTCCTTATATAGGGGGCAGGGGGGCTGCGCCCCACCCCCATCTAGGGCCGGCGCAAGGGGGGGGAGGCTTGCTCCCCAAGCAACCCTCGGGTTTAGGCCGCCCCCCCCCCCTTCTAGAGCTTGGCCCGCATGGGCCTTTAAGGGTGTGGTGCGGCTGGCCCAATTGGCCAGCCCACTACCCCTTCATGCCTTGTGGGCCCCATACTCCTATGGGCCCCACTTCTAGACCCCTCTAGAACCTTCTAGAACATTCCGGTACTTTACCGATAAATTCCCGAACCTTTCTTAACCTCCGGAAACAACTTTCCTTATATGAATCTTATTCTCCGGACCACTCCGGAACTCCTCGTGATGTCCGGGATCCCATCCGGGACTCCGAATCAATATTCGTTCTCACCATCATTTATCTCGAACCCTAACTACATCGAACGTTAAGTGTGTGACTCTGCGGGTTCGCGAATATGTCATATTAATAGCGGGACCGGGATGCCCATATTAATTCCTACATATTCGACGAAGTACTTTACTAGTCGAACCACAATGTCCGGGATTCAATTAATCCATATACGATTCCTTTTGTTTCACGATATATTACTTGTCCGAGATTCAATCCACCGATATCTCCATATCTGATTAATCTCGTTACCGACAAGTTCTCTTTACTCGTTCCATAGAATAGGATCCCTTATGACTAGCCACTTAGTCATATGCTTGCAAGCGTTTGGATGCTATACTACCGAGAGGGCCCAGAGATATCTATCCAACTGTTGGACGAACAAATCCCAGTCTTGAAACATGTCACCCAACAACCTATCA
Organism: Puccinellia tenuiflora; assembly: GCA_012064385.1. NCBI lineage: Eukaryota > Viridiplantae > Streptophyta > Magnoliopsida > Poales > Poaceae > Puccinellia > Puccinellia tenuiflora. The sequence goes on from QRDG01000497.1 coordinate 783,954, forward strand.
TCGGAGAACCTGAAAGCCACCTTTATAATCACCCAGTTACGAAGTGACGTTTGATGTCCACAAAGCTCTCCTCCGATAAGCGGGAGTGACATAATCTCATGGTCTAAGGAAACTATATTTGACATCTATTTAATTTGAGTCTTGTCCATTATATCATCACCTATGATACAAACTTCATTTATTAAGTGATTCATAAATCCATGGTCAGGAAACATCTAACCATCACTTAATTAAACAAACTAGTCACAAGAGGAAAGACTAGGGACACATTACCGTTTATATTCCACATATGCATTTGTTTCCGGTTAATACAATTCTAGCATGGAATTAAACATATCATGAACGGAGAAATATGATAAACAATAATCATTATTATTGCCTCTTGGCATATCTCCAACAGTCTCCCACTTGCACTAGAGTCAATAATCTAGTTTACATTTGTAGCAATCTAACACCCATGGCCTCTCGGTGTTGATCATGTTTTGCTCGTGGAAGAGGTTTAGTCAACGGGTCTGCCACATTCAGATCCGTATGCACCTTGCAAATCTCTATGTCACCATCCTTGACATTCTCACGCAAATTGTGATAGCGGCGCTTAATATGCTTGGTATTCTTGTGTGAAGTCGGGTCCTTGGCAAGAGCTATTGCACCTGTATTATCACAGTACAGTGCCAGAGGTCTTGACGCACTTGGAACCACGCTCAGCTCTGAGAGGAACTCCTTCATCCAGACTGCTTCACTTGCTGCCGACGAGGCCGCAACATACTCCGCTTCTGTTGAAGATTTCGCCACCACGCTCTGCTTGGAACTCCTCCAACTCACAGCGCCACCATTCAGAATAAACACGTATCCGGACTGAGACTTAGAGTCATCCGGATCTGTGTCCCAACTAGCATCGACGTAACTCCTTACGACAAGCTCTTGGTCACCTCCATATACGAGAAACATTTCCTTAGTTCTATTAGATACTTAAGGATATTCTTGACAGCTGACCAGTGTTCCACTCCTGGATCACTTTGGTACCTGCTAGTCAAACTTACAGCATGGCACACATCTGGTCTAGTACATAGCATGGCATACATGATAGAGCCTATCGCAGAGGCATAAGGAACCTTGTCCATTATCTCTCTATCTTCTGCCGTAACAGGACTCTGAGTCTTACTCAGAACCTTTCCTTGCAACATTGGTAAGAACCCCTTCTTTGAATTTTCCATTCTGAACTTCTTCAGAACCTTGTCAAGGTATGTACTCTGTGAAAGCCCAATTAGGCGCTTTGACCTATCTCTATAGATCTTTATGCCTAAAATATACGCAGCTTCTCCAAGGTCTTTCATTGAAAAACTCTTATTCAAATAAGACTTTACACTTTCAAGTAGTGTAACATCATTTCCAATCAATAATATGTCATCCACATATAGTATTAGAAATGCAACTGAACTCCCACTCACTTTCTTGTAAATACAGGCTTCTCCATAAGTTTGGACAAATCCAAACCCTTTGATCACTTCATCAAACCGGAGATTCCAAC